>JAMPIV010006770.1:0-338097 GCA_024509875.1 Oreohelix idahoensis | reverse complement strand
GTTGGTGTTTTTGGGTGGGGTGTGGGTTGGGGGTGTGGGTGTGTTTTTGTGTTGGGGGGTGGGGGGTTGTTGTTTTTGTTTGGGGGGGGGTATTTTGAAATGGTAATAAAAATTTTAAAAAAAAAATAATTGTTTTGTGGTTTTTAGATTAATTGAATTGGAAAATAAAGTTTGTATATTTTTTTTTTTATGTTTAAATATTTAAAATGTGAGTAGAGTATGTTAAAAGTAATAAGAAAAAAAAGTGATCTTGTGTTTCTTGGTCTCTTGCTAACTGTCAATAAACTCTGGTTGTTTGAGCACAATGGACAAGTCTTTGTCTGCCTACAATAACATTGGACGGTTCACTCGATTTCGCCAGGTGTCCACGGCTTGTATTTTTGTCTTTCACAATGCCTGTGTTGACATTGTCCCGAGCGTCCGAGGTGTCTTATTCATGGGTGAGGTTGAACACAATGTTAGGCGGGTGAGACTTCGTCTGTTATGCAGATGTCCTTTTGTTGTCTTGGTATTTTGCTTATGTGGTGACGATGATGGAAATATGTTGTATATTCGTATTTGTTGGTGCATCAATTGTACAGGGAGAATCTGTCCATTACTGCATGTAATTTAGGATCTCGATAAATTTGGTAGGCACTGGGGTTACAAAATCTCCCGTCTGCTCTTGCAGCTTTTGATCATAGTTTCTCAAAGGCACTTGTTGTAAAAAATCATCCGTTGGCGACTGCCACTTCAGATCATTAAATTTCTCAAAGGCACTTGTTGTAAAAATCATCCGTTGGCGAATGCCACTTCAGATCATTAAATTTCACGTGGACAGCTATTTAGAAATGCAGCAATCCTTCTGGGTATTTTCTGCTTTCTTTTTGGGTGGGTAGTCGATGATAGAAAGACCCTTCACCGCCTGGTAAATTCCTTTCTGACCCCCGTGGAGTATTGGTAGGTTGTTGCCGTTAATTACGTGTGAGATGCGTGTCGTCGCAGTATCTCGGTCGGCCCTACTCTAAAGCTTGTCCTGTGATTAACGCCAACCACGTAGTAGACTAAGGATGAGTATCTCAAATGGTCCCTGTCTCTACCACTGTGATGGATAAAATAATGAACCCTTTGTAAGTATCCCGTAAACTATGCTACGCCTGTAGTGTCTTGTATGTGAAATCTTATCACTATAAGAAAGGGCTGTGCGGTGTTTACTGCACGTTTAACATGTAATGTAAGAGGCAAAATAAAAGTGTCTTGTATTTACTTCGTTATAGTTACTGGAAACTGTGCAATCTTATAAATATAATCATTCTCTGCATGGCGTTTATTGCAACCAGTACTTATTAGTGTGAAATATAATATTATAATAAACGTGACTGGTATTTACAGTGTTATATTTATGGAAAATATGTATATATTATCTGAATGAAGTTAAGACATAATAATGATAAAGTACAAAATATATTACACTAACCTTGGTGTCCCTATACGAATTTCACTGACACAATGTCTTGATTCTTTCTTGTGAAATCTAGAACCCACGTTTTGGTTGGCGGAATGGTTTCTCTTACCAATGCCAAGCAATGAATCTAGTTGGGTTATATATCGTCTGAATCGCCTAGGGCGATTTTTTTCGGGTTCGCTTCCTGTGTCATGTGAAATTTCGTTTGTTTTCCTAAAGTCAGACATTCCGTCCTCAAACTGTGTAAAATTTCCTGTATTATTTTGCTATGGTCGCTCTCATATTTTGCTTATCCGAGACAACTTGTCTGCGTTCGTCTTTTGGGGCACGTACAGTGTTGTTCTTCTCGTTATAATTTCGTATTCATACTGCTTTCATGTTGCCCTTGTGCAGACTTTAAGTCTCCCTTAGTCACAACAATACTTGGTTAACACTGGCCCTGTGTAAACATATCCGCAACTTAGTATCAATTATTCCGATAGTCTGTTGGTGCAATGTCCGCGTGTTGTGAAAACATTTCAGGTGAATGTTGTTGCGTGCTGTCTCAGTGTTCTGTAAACATTACATTCTACGGCTAGCCACAATAATATTGCTTGTACCTTCCTGCCTTTGTGAAAACACAACCGAGACGTTGAAGCGATTACCTCAATAATCTGTTGACCCACTGTCTATTGTTATGTAAACAGTCCATGCGAAATTGGTCGGATTACCACGATTGATGAAGACGATGTCTGGTTTTAAGAATTAAAATGCAGACTTACTCGCGTCCCGTGACACCTACATTGCTAGCATCCGTTCTTAGTACGAATTCTTGTGTGAGATCGGGAAGGGCAAGGGTAGGTTTATTTGTCAGCTTATTTTTCAACTCTGTATAAGCCTGTTCACACTCCGCAGTCCATTGTATTTTATCCGGCTGACCTTTTTTGGTTAAGTCGGTTAATGGCGCGCACAATGAGTTAAAATGGGGTATATATTTCTGATAAAACCCGCACAGTGACACAAAGGATCTTACATCCTTCTTAGTTTGTGGTCTTGGTGCTTTTCTCATTTTCTCTACATTCTTTGGGTCCGGAGACATTTGCCCTGTAGAGATAGTGTGACCTAAAAATTCCAATGTCTCACATCCAATATGACACTTAGTTTGGCGTGCTGTCAATCCCGTTTCTCTCAATCTAACTAACAACATGGAGAGTGCTACTATGTGTTCCTCGAACGTAGTGGTAGCAATCAGAATATCATCCATGAAGTTGGTGATATGAGGGTTTTGTAATGGTTCCAACAATTTCGTCATCATTCTGGTGAAGATACTTGGAGCATTCTTTAAACCAAATGGGAGTACATTGAACTCGTAATGTCCATCCGGTGTACTAAAGGCTAACAGTTTCCTAACTTCTGGTTTTACTGGTATTTGGTAGTATCCCTTGCTTATATCTACTTTTGAAAAATACCGAGCCTTACTCAATGTAGCAAACAACTGATTGGTGTCAGGTAATGGGTCTACCTGAGATTCAGTGATAGCATTTAGTTTCCTATAATCAATGCATAACCTGTGTTCACCACTAGGTTTCCTTAATAGCACCACACTTGAGCTGTAGGGAGATTCAGACTTTGAAATAATTTTCTCTTTTAAGAGATAGTCAATCTCATCCTTGAGTGCCTGTCCTTTAGCATAAGGTATAGGGTATGTCCGCATACAAACTGGTGTAGGGTCAGTAATCGTCATGTCATACTCTAACAGATTAGTACACCCCGGCTTATATGTGAGTACCTCAGCATGGATTTCTAATACCTCCTGAACCTTTTTCCTCTGCTCAGGAGTTAAATGTTCACTCACATTAACCTGAGCATAGCTTTCCGTAGTTGTTAGGGGGTATTCCATGGAGGAAATAGTTCATCCTGCATTTCCGTTGCAATGGCCAGGGTCATGATATGTGCAACTTCTGATGCTTCCCTGTCATAATACTTTTTAAGAAGGTTGACATGATACACCTTCTCCTTTCCTTTCTGGTCGATCTTATAGTTGGTCCGGGAAAGTTTTTCCAATATGACGTAGGGACCCTGCCATCCAATTTGCAATTTATTATTGCTGCTGGGCAACAGTAACAGAACTTTTTCTCCCACCTCAAGTTCCCTATCTTTTGCTGTTTTATTATAGTAAGCAGCCTGCTTCCTCCTGGCCTGTCTCAAGTTATCATTTGCCAGTTTCCAACTTGTTTTCAATCGAGATGTCAACTCGTTGACGTATTGGTATGAAGAAGTCAAGGTTTCTTCTGCTTTTTTATCAGTCCATGTCCGCAACAATGCTTCCAGTGGACCTTTGATTGGTCGTCCAAACAACAATGTTGCTGGGGCCAATCCTGTGGAGTTATGTGGGACTTCCGTATAGGCAAATAGTGCTGAGGGTAAGTATGTGTCCCAAGTTTCAGGTTTATCTTTAGCCAACTTTCTAAGGATTGAAATGAGCGTGCCATTGAACCGCTCTACTTGACCATTCCCTTGGGCGTGGTACGGGCTACAGTGATAATGTCTAGCTTGAAATAACCTGAATACTTCTTGTGTTAGCTTTCCCCTAAACTGAGAACCATTGTCAGTCAATATTTGATGTGGGAAACCTAATCGGATGAATATTGTTAACAGTGCCTCTGCCACATGTTTCGAATCTATCGATGACATTGCTACTGCTTCTCCCCACATAGAGCAAGTATCGACCAAGGTTAAGATATATGCATTTCTCTTCTTGGTCCTACTGAGGGGTCCAACAATATCCACGGCTTCACGTTCGAAGGGCGTTCCCATGATGGGCATTTCTCCCAGTGTTGCTGGTGCAGTCCTATGTTTAGGAGCTACTCTTTGGCATTCTGGACAGGATCTCACATACCTCTTTATGTCCTCTGTGATCCCTGGCCAAAAGTAGTGACAGGCTATCCGTTGTCCAGTGGCCCCTATTCCCATATGTCCACTGAAGGGTATAGCATGTCCTAACTTCATAACCTGATCCCTGTATGATTTTGGCACTACAAGCTGTCCATGTCTTTTTGGTCCTGTTCCAGCTTTTCTATATAGTAGGCCATTTTTCATATGTAAGTCTCCTTTCTCTGGAGGGTTATGGCTTTTAGGTAATTTGCCAAAGCAAGGCTGCAATGTACTGTCAGCAGTTTGAGCCTTTCTCATCTCTTCTGGATGAGTATTTATGATAGTATCCTCCTCTTTTTTAGAGCTTGCCCTGGTCTGGACTGTTGCCATCACTATGGGTTTTATAGGTTCTCCTAGAAAGACATATCTACATCCCAGTATTAATGGGTAGATAGGGTTGTCCATCACTGCTGCTTTGATCTCTCCTTCCACATAGCGAGATCTTATGTTGATACGGGCTATGGGCAGTGTCATGGTTCCTGCTCCCTTGACTGGTCCTCTGATTTCCACTGTTTCTGTGGTTATCTGTTCCGGACTCACCAGAGAAGAGCACACTACTGAGTCAAAGTCCAAGCCTGTATCATATAAGCACAGTACTTGGGTGCCATTCACGGTCACTTCCTCACAGACAGGGGGATGATGGAGGTCCTTCTGACTATCTGCCAGGTCCTTCCTTCCCTTGTTCTCTGTTGTAAGGCATGCAGCGTGATGAGGAGGGTTTTTTCCGTCTGCATTCCGCAGTATTGTGGTTACTCATTTGGCAAGATTTACACCACTTTCCTTCCTTTCTTGGAGGTTTCTTTTCTGATCCTAGAGGGTTTTTGTCTTTATAATCAGTTCTGTGTTTGTTCTTGTTGGAATTGTCCCTGTGTTCATAGTTGGTAATGTTTTGTGAAGGTTTGAAGTTCTCACCCTGCTTCTTCTTATTTCCTGACACTTCTGACTGAGCTGCTTGATATCTTTCAGCCATGGTTAAAATATCGTCCAATCTCTCAGCTCCTTGCTCCATAAGAAATTTTCTCATTTCCTGAGGCATGGATTCTCTCAGTTGTTCCATCATGACCATTTCTTTTATATCTTGACATTTTCCTAAGCTAATCCATTTTGTCAGATAAGTTTCCAATCTGGCAGAAAACTGGTGATAGTTTTCTCCTGGAAGTAGCTTAGCAGTTCGGAATCTCTTTCTATATGATTCAGAATTCTTTTCGTACCTGACCAGTAAAGTTTGTTTTAAGATTTCATAATCTTCCTGGTCTTCTTTTGAGAGTTTTAAATAAACATCGTATGAAACTCCCCTCAACCCCTGAGATAGCTTAAGGCTCCATTTTTCCTTTTCCAATCCATATGTAGAGGCCAGTCTCTCATATCTATCCAGGTATGACTCAATGGCGTCCTCCTTCTCAATAAATGGATCCAGGTGGAAACTCAAGGCTCCATTTGCTTTGCTGTGGTTAGAGCTCTCAGAGTGAGGTTAACTAGCACCATGATTGCTAGCTGCTCCCTGGAGTTCAAGTTCCTTTAAACTTAACTCATGAGCTCTTTGTAACCTTCTTTCTTCAGCTTCAGCCTCAACTTCAAATCTTTTGGCTTCTCTTTCTGCTTCTAACCTTTTGGCTTCTCTCTCTGCTTCCATTCTTTTGGCTTCTCTCTCTGCTTCCATTCTTTTGGCTTCAGCCTCAACTTCCATTCTTTTAGTCTCTCTTTCAGCTTCAGTTTCCATTCTTTTAGTCTCTCTATCTAAATATTTATCCACTTCAGTTGTGATATGCCTAATTAGAGCATCTCCTGCCATACCCAAGTCTTTTCCTTCCTGCATAATCGCAGCTCTAAACTTCACCAATTCAGCCATGATGCTTACTTACCAGAGGGTATATAATTTTATCTTCACTAACTAACTAACTTAATTAAAATCAATTAATTACTTTGAACAAGACAAATCCTTAAAACCTTGTGAGCGTTTCCTCTTTACTTCGTACTCAATGGTACTACTATTACGAAAAAATTTCTAAGTTTTAGAATATTTAAAAAAATTTTATTTTTACAAACTATTTGTGGCTCAAGATAGAAGAATACATAGATAGTGGCTCAGGATACAAAATAATATCCCGCAAAAGAGCCCCCAATGTAGCGAAAGGTTTTCCTATTATGATAATAGTGGTAGAGCAGAAGTAGAATCTCTCTCCAGAAAGTATGAAGTTCCAGTGCCCGAGAAGTACACTGGTATCACAAGTGAGTTACAGCTGTGAATACTCTGAACTGGACAATAGATTCAGTCTTCAGAAGTATAAGATCCTACTTTCGCTATCGTAACCCTATGTGATAATATAATTAAATTTGAAAAGGTAACTCAAAATTTTAACAGTTAAAAATTTAACAAGTCAAATGAGTACAATTATCCTATTTATTATGTACATCTATATATTCTTGTAATGAGAAATGGTTATTGTAAGATGGTAAAATGTATGATTATTTACAGTTACAAATCAAATAAACAAGCTAAAAAGTCTTGGATTTATCTTCCACTGAATTTACAACAAAAGGATTGTCACATTATCTCTTGCCATCTAGTTGTCATCATTAAACGGTCGTTTTAGAAACTGCTCACAGGATTTGTTGGATGAATACACATAAACTTATCCTATGTATTATTAGCCACGTCTGCTCGACGCTCCTCCGACACACTGGAGTACGGAAGACTTTCCTTCAGCCCGCCCTATAACTACGGGCGACTAAGGTGTTGAAGTTTGGTTGACCTCTAGGCTTCAGTGAGCTGGATCAACATCTACAAGTCTTTAGTTTCTCGATCAGGAATGATCATAAACATTGATCATAAAAACCTGGAACAAAAGGTAATAGGTGGCCAATTTTCCAACAATCTCACCACCAACTACTGTTCATGATGCGACCATGTCTTTAGTGTTTGTATATAAATGAATGAATCATGGTAGTATGTTACAGAGATAGCATGATAAGATAATGTATACTGTGCAGAATTAACAAAATACATGAATAAATCACATGTTATGATACATGGGTACGATATAACCTTTGCCTTCCACTTATGGATGTCAAGTCACTTATGTACTTGCTGGTATGTCGTAAGCTTCCAGGCAAGAACTAGCCATGATATATGTGATTAACCAATTAATGGTTATGCTTCCTGACAATGCCGGTGAAGGTTATCTCTGGTTAGCGTCATTCCCTTTTTTTTATTATATCTGCTACAATCAATCAGAAATACAATCTGAAATAAAATGATATTAGTAATACATATATTTTTAATAAACTTACATACCCTCTTAGGATTAATAAGCTCACGGTGAGACTGTATTGGCTTAATTTAATCTGCCCTGCATGCAGCGTGAAAATAGAACTTTTCTTGCAGATGCTGTCTTCCAGTTTCTCACTCTGGCTTCTGGATTTAGTGTGTGATTTCCAATGCGCCGCTCTGTCCTTATATTTCAGTCTCTCGCGCGTACGAGAAAGCACCTCCCAAATTTCCCAAAAGATTTTAGTTTCATCTCCTGATTTGAGGCGATTTGAAGCAATCTGTGTTTTTTCTGTACTTGTTTTTCTCTTCTGTTCACTACACACTTATATTCTTCCGTCCTTCCTATGTATCATTCCCTTTTCCCCATATGAGGTTTTCATTCCATATAAGTTTTACCAAAATCCGTTGAGGCTTGTTAGTGTAATACATTTTTAAAGATTATTAGCTAACTTTTAGCCGATGTGATGAAGGTGAAAAATATTAATTATCTTTAAAACTATTTATATTTGAATAATATCCTTTTGGATATAATTCCTAGTCTATCTCCTTTGTTGAGTTAATATTATTCCAACCAGGCGTTCTCCTGTAGTGAATAATTTAATTTTCAGTAAATGCATACTTTTAAAGTCCGTCATACATTCCTATATAGCTATTTCCTCATTCTTTAGTAATATTGTCTGGCTTCAACCGTATATCACATTTCCGCTGTCTACAAACTTCAAAGAAAGACCGCCGCGCTGACCTTGCGCTGGTGTGTGTGTATGTGGGAGTCGCGCTACACATTTTTTTTCCACAACAAAGCAAGAGGAACCAAATCTCGCTACAAGGATACTGACAACATTATCATATAAAACAATCTCAGGAATATCGTTAGAAGCTACTAACATGAAGTTGTGTATGGTGTTGAAAACAATATCATATAAAACAATCTCAGGAATATCGCTAGAAGCTACTAACATGAGGTTGTGTATGGTGTTGACAAGATTATCATATAAAACTATCTCAGAAATATTGTTAGAAGCTACTGACATGAGGTTATGTATGGTGTTGACAAGATTATCATATAAAACTATCTCAGAAATTATTGTTAGACGCTACTGACATGAGGTTGTGTATGAGGCTGAGAACATTATCATATAAAATAATCTCAGAAATATTGTTAGAAGCTACTAACATGAGGTTGTGTATGGCTGACAGTATTATCATATAAAACAATCTCAGGAATATCGTTAGAAGCTACAGACATGAGGTTGTGTATAGCAGACAATATAATCATATAAAACAATCTCAGGAATATCGTTAAAGCTGCTAACATGAGGTTGTGTATGTGGCTGACAACATTATCATTTACAATAATCTTAGGAATATCGTTAGAAGCTACTAACATGAGTTTGTGGATCTCAGCCATTATTATCATATAAAACAATCTCAGGAATATAGTTAGAAGCTACTAACATGAGGTTGTGTATGTGGCTGACAACATTATCATATAAAACAATCTCAGGAATATCGTTAGAAGGTTAATAACATGATGTTGTGTATGTGGCTGTCAACATTTTCATTGAAAACATTATCAGGAATATCGTTAGAAGCTACTAACATGAGGTTGTGTATTGCCGACAACATTATCATATAAAACTATCCCAGGAATATCGTTAGAAGCTACTAACATAATGTTGTGTATGGCAAACAACAATATCATATAAAACAATCTCAGTAATATAGTTAGAAGCTACTAACATGAGGGTGTGTATGATGCTGACAACATTATCATATAAAACAATCTCATGAATATAGTTAGAAGCTACTAACATGAGGTTGTGTATGTGGCTGACAACGTTATCATATAAAACAATAACACGAATATCGTTATAAGCTACTAACATAAGGTTGAGTATGGCTGACAACATTATCATATAAAACAATCTCAGTAATTTCGTTTGAAGCTACTAACATGAGGTTGTGTATGGCAGACCACATAATCATATAAAACATACTCATGAATATCGTTAGAAGCTACTAACATGAGGTTGTGTATGTGGCTGACAACGTTATCATATAAAACAATCACACGAACATCGTTATAAGCTACTAACATAAGGTTGAGTATGGCTGACAACATTATCATATAAAACAATCTCAGTAATTTCGTTTGAAGCAACTAACATGAGGTTGTGTATGGCAGACTAGATAATCATATAAAACATACTCATGAATGCCGTTAGAAGCTACTAACATGAGGTTGTGTATGTGGCTGACAACGTTATCATATAAAACATTCGAAGGAACATCGTTAGACGCTTCTAACATAAGGTTGTGTATGTGGCTGACAACATTATCATATAAAACTATCTCAGGAATATCGTTTGAAGCTACTAACATGAGGTTGTGTATGTGTTTAACAACCTCATGTTAGTAGCTTCTAACTATATTCCTGATATTGTTTTATATGATAATAATGCCTGAGATCCACAAACTCATGTTAGTAGCTTCTAACTATATTCCTGAGATTTGTTTATATGATAATGTTGTCAGCCATACATAACCTCATGTTAGTAGCTTCTAACTATATTCCTGAGATTGTTTTATATGATAACGTTGTCAGCACCATACACAACCTCATGTTAGTAACCTTCTAACGATATTCCAGAGATTCTTCTTCTTTGAACCATAAACGCCATCCGTCAAAACAGTCAGTGGCCATCACGCCTGGTGGCGTCTTGTAGGGCAGCAACAAATCGATTTCACTTATCTCGGTCTTCAGCCATCCTTCGTACAGTGCCCCAACCCAGGTTAATTCTTTGCATCTTGGCCTCCACAGTTCTCCGCCAAGTTGTTTTTGGTCGGCCTCTCCTTCGCTTTCCCTCGGTGGTCCACAGCGTAGCTGTTCTTGTGATGGTATCAGGGTCCCTTTTGAAGACGTGGCCAACCCAACTCCATCGTCTGCCAGCGTCTGATGGTGCGCATGTCCTCCTGGTTACTCCGAATAAGTAGTTATCGGTTACTGAGGGCGTTTGCCCAACAGATTCGGAGAACATTACTTAGGCAGACTGAGTGGAACGGGGACAGTTTCGACATTTCCTTCTCTGTTACTCTCCAGCATTCCGCTCCATAGAGAAGCACAGAAAGTACACAGCTCTCATACAGTCTTAATTTGGTGTTTGTGCTGTACTGGGAAGACTTCCAAATGTTGTTGAGACTAGCAAAGCTGTTCTCGCTTTATTTATTCTGCTGTTAATGTCCTTGCTTGTTCCGCCGTCAGGTGTTACTATGCATCCTAAATAAGTAAATGTCTCTGTCTGTTCTAATTGCTGGTTCCTTACTGTTATTGGCTCAGGATTGCGCATATTTAGTGTCATGACCTTTGTCTTCTTCAGATTGATGTTCAGACCAACCTGCTGGCCATACTTATTCAGTCTATCGGTTTTTTCTTGGATGTGTTGATGTGAATGAGCGAGTAGTGCAATGTCACTTAGAAAGTTACATTACTCAATCCAACACTGCATGTCAAGTTAGAATAGAACCTTTTTATGATGGAAACAATGCAGCTGGGAATTCCATAAGCCCTCAGTATTTTCCATTGGCTGTCCCTGTCAATGCTGTCAAAAGCCTTTTCAAAATCAACAAAGTTAATGTATAGCTGTCTCTGCTATTCTGAGCACTGCTCTACAATGTTTCTGAGGGAGAATATATGATCTGCACATCTTCTGTTCTTTCTAAAACCTGTTTGTTCTCTCCTCAGTTTATGGTCAACTGCTTTTGAAATTCTCTGGATGATTATCCTGCCTAGTATTTTGCTGGGAGCTGAGAGGAGGGTAATTCCTCTCCAGTTGTTGCAGTCTGCAAGGTCGCCCTTCTTGCTTGGGCAATTTGACAAGTATTCCTTTATTCCACTCTGTTGGTGTTGTCTCAGTTTCCCAGACTTGTGCAAATAGTGGCTTTAATAGTTCTGCTAATAGTTAAGGGTCTGCCTTGAATAACTCGGCATTTAGATTGTCGTGACCAGGCGCTTTTCCATTTTTTAACCCTTTGATAGCTGTGATGATTTATTCTTTTCGTGGAATGTCTGTATTTACGTCTAAGTCACTTTCAGCCTCAGGAACATTCAGCTGAGTCTCTGGTGGTTCCTTATTCAGTGTTTCTCTGAAGTGCTCTGCCCATCTTGTTTCCTGCCCCTGTGCTGTGGTGATGAGATTTCCTTGCTTGTCTCTTATTAACGTTATGGTGTTTGCACCTCGTTTTCCACTGATAGTTTTAGTTATTTTATAAACTGTGCTTTGTTCATTTCTCAGTACTGTAAGGTCATCCAGAAATATCCCTTTTGTTAGCACGGGTTTGACGTTTTACTTCCTTGTCCAGTTGACTGTACTGTTCACTAAATATTGTCTTTAACCTCGGAGACTTAGCTTCTGTTTTCTTTCTTTTCATTTCCTTTCTCTTTGCTATGGTGTTTAGCGTTGCTGGTGTTATCCAGTTTTGGCTCTTTCTTTCCTGGAATCTCAAGCATGGCTTGCTGCTTTCCTTGAATATTGTTGAGATGATAGTGCATTTCTGGTCGACATCATCGGTCTCTGTTCTTTCCTGGCTTTTTGGTAATTTGATATCGTCTCTTTACGTCGACCACGAAACCATTTCTGGTGCAGGGGTCCTTAAGTTTCGTGATGTTATATCTTTCTGTTTGACTGCAACTGGTCGAGCAGCTCTGAATTTCACCTTCGGTCTTGCTACTACTAGGTGATGATCACTTCCCACATCTGCGCTTCTTCTTACTTTCACGTCTTGTATTGCATGTCTCCATCTGCCATTGATTATTATGTGATCTATCTGGTTTCTATCCCGTCTGTTTGTTGATTCCCATGTTAACTTGTGCACTTCTTTGTGTTGAAAAAGTGTTCCTCCTATGACCAGGTTGTTAATACTGCAGAAGCTTATTAATTTGTCCCCATTCTCATTTACTGTTCCACTGCCGCATTTCCCCATTAATCTTTCGTTATAATTATTTTGTGTTCCAACTTTCGCATTAAGGTCTCCCATTATTATAATAAGATCGTACCTGGGTGAAGTTTCCATTTCCTTTTGTACCTGTTGATAGAACTCGTCCATGATTTCTTCATCGCTGTCGTTTGTTGGTGCATATCATTGTATAATTGTGGTGTTGGTGAATCCCCCTCTCAGTCTTGCTCTTATCAGTCTGTTGTTGATGGGTTTCCTTTCCACTAAATACCTTTCCATTCCTTTCTTCAGGATAATGGCTACACCTTCGTTGTGCTGACCATCCTCTCTACCAGAATAAAGTACTGTTTCCCCTATTGCTGTTTTTATTCTCCCCGTCCCTGTCCATCTGCTCTCGCTTATACCCAGGATATGTAATTTGTAGTTCCTCATCTCTGCTGTGATTTGTCTCAACTTTCCTGCCTCATTCATAGTTCTGAGGTTCCAAAATCCAATTCTATTTTCGTGTTTTGCGGTCAGGGCATCCGTTTTCATGCCAATGGCTTCCTGATAATGTTGTCAGCCACATACACAACCTCATGTTAATAGATTCTAACGATATTCCTGAGATTGTTTTATATGATACTGTTGCCAGCTATACACAACCTCGTGTTAGTAGCTTCTAACGATATTCCTGAGATTGTTTAATATGATAATGTTGTCTGCCATACACAACCTCATGTTAGTTGCTTCTAACGACATTCCTGAGATTGCATTAATTGTATTATTTCTCTGTCTCCTCAGGCACCCCTCACCCCCCGGGAAACTAGACGGGGGCCGTGTTTAATTCTGATTTTTTCAAACATCAAGAAACGAATCAAATATGTCTGGTTACATTATTCATGTAGTGTCAAGTGCTTCACTAATGATATTTCACATTTTCATTACAGAAACATTTCAAAATTCAGTAACAGACACTTGTGTAACAGCTATACGTGTATCAAACATACGTGTTACAGAAATACGTGTCATAGACATACATATAACAGGTATACATGTACCACACATACATGTAACAGACACATATGTAACGGACATACATGTAATACATATATGTAACAGGCACACATTCTATACCTTCATTGTTAGAGGCAGACGCCCTACCTCTTATTCACTCCGGCCTCCAGGGTAGAAGAGGACAGACCCGGTAAGAAATTGAGTTTAAATGATGGTCAAAGTTCGCTATTTGGCGCCGATAAAAAAATTTCGGTGAGCACATCTGTGACTGAAACAAAATTCGTAAAGATAAACTGTCGTTCAAAGTAACAGAGCATATAAGTGTTCATTACTTTAACATGTGAATCAAACTCCGTATTATTGAGTTTTTTACACTATACATGAGACACAAAATAACACTTTAATAATTTAAAGAATGTACTAATAAAAATAAGTGAATCTGTTATTCCTTGTATAATTTTGTAAACTGAATTGACAAAGTTAAATAAATATTGAAAAAAAAATTTTTTTTTTTATTTGTGTTAATTGTTAAATTGTTCCCCTTTGAAAGTAAATAGGATGCCTTCCCCTAACTTTATTATCTCTGCTGCAATGTTATATTAGCCATGAAAAGGTATATTTCTATAACTGTTTGTTGACTGTCTGGTCGTCATGTCTTAAGTTTTTCGTGTGTTGCTGCTTATTCAAGCCACATACTTATTTATTTATATTTTCAAAGTATAATGATTTTACCTCTATATCTATTATTTCTAGTGTGCCGACGTGTTGTTAAAAGTACTTCTAGCTGAAATGAAGATCCATGTGTGTTTTTTGTTTCCTCTTGTTTCTACCGATAGTGTGGTCTTCCTTAACTCCAGCTGATTTAGCCTCAGATGAACCTAAACACCCACAAGCAATTTACACATGTTTAATGTAAAAAAGCAGAATGATAAAATGTATACATTACAACTTACCCCGAATGACGGGCCACGGGATTTAACAGGCAGTCTTCTAGGTGGTCGGGGTATTACTAATTATAATCCCAATGTTAGTTTGTATCTAGGTTCATAGGACTCGTGGTTTCCTGTACTATAGTCGAGTTTTCTTTCTGTCTATTATATAAAATTTCCAATCAGAAGTGGTTTATTTTAACACTTCCATCCCAATCCAACCGCGAGTTAGTGTCTCAAATGGTAATGGTCTTTTTCCCTGCTACCCTCGTCTGTAGAACATTCTTGTGACGGTATTGCCTCCACTGCTTTGCAGTAGTGGTCCAACAGTGGCCAAAACTCAAGAGTATATAATATGGGCTTCAAAGGTGTCTATCTTCGCACAAGATTACTCTTGGCAGATAAAACTTTCTTTTACATTTAAATTGAATAGCTTTATCTTCACATTACATTTAAATGAAAAGGTTTATAGTACCGATAGAATATGTTTACATTTACATTTCCAATGATTGAAAAGTGTTAACAATATAAATTGAATATGTTTTCATGTATGTTTACACTGATGTGAACAGTTTGAAACTTCCATACATTTTAAAGTGCATATGTTTCGTTCACATTTACACTGATTGGAAACTGTAAGTATTATTGTTGCTGTCATTTTTGATGGAGTTTCAAACATCGATCTATTGGTTGTAGGTTTTTTCACCCTGGTCAAAGTTTAGTAACTATGTCTTGACTTTGCTGTGTCAGGTTGGTTAGGGGTTATCTCCCTTGTTTGTTCGTTCATTGTGTTTGACCTTTTGGGTCAAAGGTAATACAGTGCTGGGCTATATGCGATGCGCAGTGGAGAGCGCGAAATTAGACTTCCGTCTTGTTGAGTTGTGAAGTCCTGGCTTCTGAGGACGTGTATGTCCATTGTAGGGGAGGACAATCTTCGAAGTGACTGCGTTGGCAGTTTTCCCCATTGATTCACTGTGCGTCAGGAAGGACGACAGTGTTGTTATTATGTTCTGAGGATTCGTTGCAAGGTAACACCGACCTTTTTCATTACTATGCTTTCGGTGGCAGAATTTGTTAAAGAAGTACCTTCTGTGAGGACAGCTCACTGATCCTGTATGCAGAACTTATACATTATGCTCAAGATAGCTATGTAAGACTATTTGTCTTTAAACGAACAGAAGTCCAGTGACGAAGTTATATTGTGGGAACCGCAGATTGGCGGTATATATTTATATCTGCATAAGCATTACTGCAGGGTTGATGTTAGCCTGCTTAGAAGAAGTACACAGATGACGTCATAACGAGGCCTGTATTAAGGCTAATATATTACAGCCTGATAATGTGCAATTGGCGGGAAATGCCAAGTTGTACCTGTATGTCAAATTGATTAAGGTATCTGACGCGTTTAGTCACAGATACCAAAGCGGCATTGTGGACTGTCATTGAATAACATTACTATTGACCATGATCGAATATTGGAATGTTTACCAGCCTTTTGAATGCCTGATGTATACCTAACGATTTCCGGTCGGCATGACCTTGTTTACACTGACTGTTCCTGTTGATGCTACTGTGTGTGTTACCGTCAATAAATGTTTTGAAATGTGCCTGCAGTGTCCAAGCATCTTTGACTACTGCATGTGAGTGTATGGGTTGCATGACACAACATATACGAGCCTAAACACATTCGCGCCTTCATTTGCACCCACACTCAGCTCATCATTACAAGTACTACACATCTAACAACATGTATGCTGTCTTATGCAAATGATCACCTCTACAAGAGAGAAAAAGACAGTTACAATTATACTTAGAATGTACATCATTTCTTTCATCTTTTCCTCTCTATGGAACTCGGGACTACTTTATGCTTTTAGTTCTCTTTACGAGACTAGCAATAAAGCAATCACCATCCCGTGCAGTGGTGGTTCATGAATCATCATTCTAGATACCGAGGTTACCAGCCTCAAATGACTGAGACATTCCTTGCACTTTTCACACATTAAAATTCACATGGTAATATATGTGTATATATGTTAGTTCACATGTTAGAAATACAAAATGTAAAATTACAACTTATGCCAATATTGGCTCACAGACGTTTTGCTCAGATGAATAAAACAGACTTGAATCGGCCTCTTACTCGCGTCTGGGGTGTCGTTAATTTAAAAGTTCCCTCTCTGAATGTGTGTGTTTCCTTCAGTTTACTCAGACAGTGGCTTTCGTTTTTAAAATGATAGAGATTTTTTGGGCTGCATTGTAAGTCCTGATAAATAATCTAATAAAAGGTGTCCAGTCTAATAAATGCAAATGCTGAATTCTAACTGGCACGACTGATGTCTTTGGCAAGCGTGAATCTCACAAGTGAAGAAAACCACTGATGTCTTTGGCAAGCGTGAATCTCACAAGTGAAGAAAACCACTGAAGTGTGTCAGGTTATATACACTGTCTTAGCACGCTCTGTTTGTTATGGGGCTTAAATTATCAGCCAATCTGCTTTGAATATTTTGCATTACTCATCTAGTGCAAAATTTCAAACATTACTTCTCTGACAATGGGTTGTAAACATCCGATTGCTCCGTGTACCAACTCACAAACAGTTCGGTAACATCACACGACAATGTGTGTAAGATGTAACCAATTATTAATTTCGCTAAAGTAATGTCTTATCCGTTGGTTGAGCACACATAGAATTCGTCTCTTTATAACCTTGGCGGAAACGCACTTATGCCTTATCAGTGATTAAGCAGATAGCGATGGGCGATGTACGTGTTAATCTGTGTACTATCAGCAGCTCCTGCAAATGTTTAGTACTAACATACCAGGATTGTCAGATAAACAGGCAAGACCAATATACTTAAAGTAGCGAAAGAATCTAGGCACAAAATATCAGCTACTTAGCAAAGAAAGAAAGAAAGAAAGAAAGAAAGAAAGTGCGACAATTGAAAGCACTTAATAAAATATGTACCACAAATGTACCGATTCCTGCTGTAGTGAAAGTGAGACTAGGAAGAATAAGGGGTCGCCCCAATGCATTTAGTGACAATTCTACAAGGCACACAAGATATTTTCTTTACGTGCCATTTACCAATTTCATCTGCCTGTCTTTCATGAGCATATAAGGTCTTGCTTCTTCGTTTTCGCGTGTCCTGTTTACAAACTCACTACTTCACAGATCTAACATTATAATCTCATCCAAGATGTTATGTCTTTGTAATTGTTTATCACAGCAAAGTTCATCTGCCGGAAGTATTACATCACTGTATGTGTCTTAAAATTCAGCAAGTTGATCATTTCGTACACATTATTGAGATCTGCCATGTATTTTAACATGTCATGTTTGCGAGCTCGCACCTTATCGTGCGTCAAACTTTTAACGTGTGTCTTCCCAGACAAGTAGTCGGAGGTAACAATAGGAATGTGGCTTAGCGTAGACTCTTACTCCGTCTGGAGCTAGCCATAAGCGAAAAATCAATGCGGCAAGTTCGCTCCTTCGCTTGAGCATCTAAGATAATAAAGGGGAAAATAGCAAAATGAAGGGCAAAGAGAAAGTAAAAAGACGTTACAGAAGAATGTAACGATTGAATATTTGACTTGTCACATTTGCTCATGAACTGTCCACTTTTGTTTGCCGCATCATCCAGTTCTATGACTGTGAAAAATACGGTTGTTGATATATGGCATCTCAGTCGTACACCTGTCCTCACCTCAAAGGTTAGGTTGCTCTACCCAACACAACGTGTAAAGATAGCATAAAGACGTTTTACGATGGAGATACTGCAGTTGGGAATTCCAAAAGCCCACAGTATTTCCCTTAGTCTGTCTCTGTGTTTTATCGTGTACTGGACTACCGCCACAAGCTATTTTCCTCCTTTTTGTCCTTTCTACGTGCCATACTGGGAATATTTCTTCTTTTTACTTAATATCTCAATGTCTTCGCATTTTTCATGCCTATTCTTGTGGTAAAGTAGGATGTTATAAATATTATAGGGGACTTAGTGTACTGACTGAGATCAGCTGTGAAGGTATCTGTATCTAATAAGTGTGGTGTATTACAGATGACCTTACTTGCTACCACATTTATACCTCAGTCAGAATTATTCTGGAATATTGTGATGACTACGTTAAATGTCTAGGGTTATGAAAATGATGAAGTGTAAGTCACAACAACAACAGACAGATAAACAATTTATTTTATTCCACAATACTTTACAACACTGTGACACTCACACACATATAACACTCTATAAGACTATCTTAAATGAGTCAAGTGTAAAGTTTCAAATATATATGTAATAATTCCTTTCAATAATGGATATCCTGATTCAACTACACAGTGAACCAGGAATCACAATCAAATTTAATTACAAGTAGTATGTACACAGTTTATAAATATAATCTTTGTGTTGACATATTTGATTATTCGTATCCTATGTGTGTAAGTTGTGAAGTAGTAATATGAGGTAATACTGGTTTTGTTTTTCAAGCTAGATTGTTGTTTGTCATCATGACTTCAAGTGTTTGATTATCTTGGAAATAGTATTGGGAAAAGTTCCCAGTTCCTGTCATTTGAAACAATTTATTGTCCCTCTGTGTTTAATATAATGTTAATTTTAGAGGGGGGGCACATAATGTTGAGCTCCTCTGGCCACAGAAGCTTATCTTTCGTGATGGTGGCAGGAAAAGACTCCTCTGCTCGATTGCTTCCCTGTGTTCTGGAGACACCTCACTGGTCGCTCTCTGGACTAAGGAGTATGCTGTCAGCCTCTGGATTCAGCAAAACTCAGACCAGGTGCTGCTTCAATAACTTAGGACCACGGTCCCTGAAACAAGAAGGTTGTACCTCCTATTTCAGAACTAATTTATACTCTATTTCCACACTGAACACAATACATAACAAACACTGAGTTCAGAGCGGTAGGCCCACGGCTAGCTTCATCTGAAACAATTTACACCAGTATACTCCTCCCTAATGGTTACTACGCCTCTGCAATTCCAGCATTAGTTCCTTCTAGTCAATAAGATAGGTGTCAGTGTACTGTTTGGCAATTCTATGCAGTTTTACTTTTCTCCGACACGTCCTGTTCAGGTTGGAGCACTATCTAGGCTTTGCCTCATGTTTGCTACTAAACCACACACATATACAGACATAAATTATCAAGTCACATTCAATTTTCATCAAAAAGATATCAAATATGTCAAGCTTACCAAAAATCATGGAAATAATACACAAATACGTTGACTGGCGATGAATATGGCACAATTTCAATCTGCCGCCGTCCCAGGCTTTTATTTAGAAAAAATATGCACTGAAACTCAACGCACTGTTTCTTAGTAAGTTTATTTCAAAATGTGGCACTGAACTGACGCTCCTAATTGACTATATTGGCGGGTCTAACCAATCGGGCCATGTTTACACAGCTTTTCAAAAAAAGTACCCCTACTACTGTTTCCCCTAACAACCAAAATTAGTATTTGTAGTCCGACTAATCGTGTTTAGCCTTACATATCATTCCCGCCAATCAAATAGGATTTAACATGGTGGCCTATTTCCCGTACAATGGTGGTTTCAAAACATGCCACTGTGAGATTCTGATTTGGTGTTGTCTGCCACCCTCACTATTTTCTTTTTGCTATAATTTGTTTAATATTAGACTAATTGCTTAGTACCTAACATATTCTTTGTCAGCAAGTCCTAAGGCACCCAAATATATAAGTTTTAAGGGAGCTAAGTGGCGGCGTTCAAAATATGTATTTTCTTCTAGGATAGTCGTGCTGTTGCCACCTCCTCACTTCCAAACTTTATGGTGTCTGCTGTACTGTCAGGCTTTCAAACGTAAACCAGTATAATGTCATGTTTCCTTATAAGCATTTTACAGGTTTTTAAACCTAACTCTCGTATGGGTAGTGTTTTTTATCACTGTCGATTAGAAAAAAGTTAGTGCTTCTGGCCTTACGCTTGGGGTGGCATTAATTATCGCGAGACGCGTGTTAGTGTTGCATGCGTTCCTGCTTTCAGTCCTCCCTCTCTTTCTATCCTAAGTCCATCTGTCCTTTTGTTTATGTTAACGTAGTGTATAAAATGAAATTAATGGAAGTATTAATTTAGGTCATTACGCAGGGTGCCTAGCTCAAGGTTTTCTTAGAAATACAGTACACGTTTTATTGTAGAAAGCGTGTATTGATGCAGTAGGCTTTACTATCAACGTGAAAGCGTGAGAATATGCAGACGAAGCATAAAAAAGGGTTTTTTATTGTTCAACTAGCATGACGTTCTATTAACACAGGCGTACGCTATTGGAAAGCACGGGTCTTTAACCATTTCTCTTTCCTTTTATTGAATTAATGCGTTAGGCTTTACATTTACCTGATAATTTATATATGTGGATTAGAATTTCTCACGACAAATTCTCCCCACTTGAAACAGACGTTATATGTCAGTCTATAATTCTATATACACATAGAGAAATTTATTATTATTTCTGGGGCTTACGGTGATTCTCATCACACGGATGGTGGCTTAAAAAATCCGCTCCAAGATTTGTCTCACCAGATATATACTCTATGCTAAACTCAAATTGCTGCATCAGTAATGACCATCTGAGTAACCTAGAATTTTCATGCCTAGCCTGCGCTAGAAACGACAAGGGTTTGTGATCCGTTTGCAACTTGAATGCCTTCCCATACAGATAAATATTGAATTTCTTTATCGCCCATATTACTACAAGACATTCTTTTTCGCTAGTTGAGTAATTGGTTTAAGCTTTATTCAACTTTCTGCTAGCATATGCCACTGGGCTTAATTCCCCATCCAATGCATCTGATTTATGTAACAGGGTCGCACCTAACCCGATATTACTGGCATCCTTCCTTACAATGAATTCTTGACTTAAGTCAGGTAATTTCAAAATAGGTTTGCTTGTAAGCTTTTCCTTCAATTCCTGGTAAGCCAATTCACATTGTGGTGTCCATGTAATTCGATCTGGATTTCCTTTACGTGTCAAATCAGTTAACGGTGCACATATGGAATTAAAGTTTTTGATATACTTTTGGTAGAAACCACATAATGAGACAAAGGATCTCACGTCTTTCTTGGTTTGTGGTCTCGGGGCTTTCTTTAATTTCTCTAAATTCTTGGGGTCAGGGGTCATGTTTCCCTGATGGATTGTGTGTCCCAAAAATTCTAATTCTTTACATCCAACGCAACATTTGGTTGGTCGGGCTGTTAAATTCGCTTCTCTAAGTCGATTAAACAGCATATTCAGAGAGTCAATGTGTTCCTCAAATGTTTCTGTTGCTATAAGGATATCATCCATGAAATTTGTGATGCATGGGTTATTTAGAGGGTCCAATAATGTTCTCATCATTCTAGAGAAGACACTAGGCGCATTCTTCAATCCAAATGGCAATCTGTTAAACTCATAGTGTCCCTCTGAGGTACTAAAAACTAGGTACGGTCTAACCTCAGGCTTTACTGGAATCTGATAGTATCCTTTACTCAGATCCACTTTTGAGAAATATTTAGCTTTATTTAGCCTGGCAAACAACTGATTTGTATCCGGCAATGGATCCACCTGTCCTTCTGTGATAGCATTCAGTCTCCTGTAATCTATACAGAGTCTATGTTCTCCAGAGGGTTTCCTTAAGAGTACCACACTGGAACTATACGAAGATTCACTGTGTGAAATAATTCCTTCCTTCAACAAATAGTCTATCTCTTCCTTCAAAGCTTTCTCCTTAGCAAAAGGAATCGAATAGGGTTTCATACAGACAGGTGTGGGGTCTATCAGTTTCATATCATATTCCAATAAGTTTGTATGCCCCGGTCGGTCTGTGAGCACCTCTGTATGATTATCTAGAACCCGTTGCACTCTCTCTTTCTGATTTTTCGTTAAATGCGTACTGATTTTCACCTGTGCCGCTGTCTCACAGGGGTGTAATGGATATTCAAATGATGAAAGTGGTTCCTTTTTCATCTCCATGGCAATGGACAAGGTCAACAAGTGTGTCTCTTCCTGATTTTCTCTTTCCAAATATTTCTTCAGGAGATTGACATGATATATTTTTCTTTCCCCTTCTTATCTATCTTATAATTGGTTCTAGACACCTTCTCTAGAACGGTATATGGACCTTGCAATCCAATTTGTAACTTATTCTGACTACCGGGTAGAAGAAGCAGTACCTTTTCTCCCACAGCCAAATCTCGGTCTTTAGCTTTCCTGTTATAATAGGCAGCATGTTTCTTCCTGGCTTGTTTCAAATTTTCATTGGCAAGTTTCCAGCCAGCTTTTAAACGAGTGGTCAGCTCATTCACATATTGGTATGAGGATGTAATATTTTCCTCTGCCTTTTCATCAGTCCACGTTCTTAACAGCGTTACATATGGACTTTTAATTTTGTGGACCTATTTGTCCATGCACCGGTATGGTCTCTTCCACTCGAAGCGCTATAGTGATGATTTTTCTTCCCAGAATTATCATGCACAAAACGACCGCTACCAATTTTTTTCTTGGGGCTTTCTCCCCACTTAGAATTCTTGATGAGAGATTTCCTCTCTACATCTTTTTCCTCCAGTTTGTTTAAGTCCGATTGAGGGATTTTCGGCTTATCCTGGGGTAAGACATCTTTTTGCACTCGCTGCATAGTGGCCATTGTAAAACAGTTAATTGAAGCTTGTCCGTGAAAAGGGGCTTCCCATTCCATTTGGTCCACTTTATTTAATTTATTTTTCTTTTCAGTGTTAGGCCTGCGTTTGCCCCGTGGCGTGTCCAGGTCTTGATCAATGTTCCCACTTGTGGGTGTTCCCTCATGTGCTATGCTACACCTCTCTACAAAATTCTCAATGTCCCACCTTGCCTTGGGCCAATAATAATTGTGAGTCACCTTTTGGATGATGGTACCAATTTTCTCATGGTCCCCATCTTGTTTCACATGTAGGCTCCTTATTAATTCTGCCCTATATGCCTTTGGAAGAACCAACTGTCCGTGACCATTGGATCTAGTTCCTGCCTTCCTGTAAATCAACTTGTTTTTCATGTAAAAATCTCCCTTGCCTGGAGTTGTATGACAAGTTGACAATTTCATGAAACAAGGCTTGAGGGTCTTATCCCCAGCCTGTGCCTTCCTCATCTCTTCTGGAGTGGTATCTATCAGGATATCCTCCTCCTTTCTTGAGGTCGACCTGACCTGAAGGGTGGCCATATACACAGGTTTCCTTCTGCAATGGTCAGTGTCATGATTGTTCATCTTATTATTTTTACACCACCTCTTTCCTTGGTTGAAAGATTTTCTTTCATCATATTTCCTTTCATCGAATTGTGGGGTTTTATTTTTATTGTCATACCGTGGCCTATCAAACTGGTGCTTACCTTTGTTTTGATCTCTAGGATCAAATTTATTAAACTTCTGTGGTGCCTTAACATTATCTACCTGTTTCTTTTTATTACCTGTTATTTCTGCTTGAGCTGTTTGATACCTTTCAGCAACATTTAGTAACTCACCCAGCCTCTCTGCACCTTGTTCCATGAGAAACTTTCTCAAGTCTGGAGCCATGGACTCTCTTAATTGTTCTATAAGGATCATTTCCTTAAGATCTTGGGTTTTCCCCAGAGAAGTCCATTTCTCCAAGTATGTCTCTATCCGTGCAGAGAACTGGTGATAGGTTTCACCTGACAGTAGTTTAGCATTCCTAAATTTTTTCCTATAAAATTCTGCGTTCTTTTCATATCTTAACAAAAGAGCCTGCTTTAGCATGTCATAATTTTCTTGATCACCTCTGCTCATGTTGGCAAAAACTTCATAAGCTGCCCCACGAAGTCCTTGAGATAACTTTAAGCTCCACCTTTCTCTCTCTAACCCATACGTGGTAGCTAATAGTTCATATCTATTTAGATAGCTCTCGATATCATCGTCTTTCTCAACGAAATGATCTAAATGAAAGTTCATAGCTGAGGTTGAGGCTCCCTGACTAGCAGTAGCATCGGAGGTAAAGGGACTGGCACCATTGTCAGGAGCATGGCCTTGAAACTCAAACTCCCTTAGTCGTAACTCATGTTCCCTTTGTAATCTTTTATCTTCTGCTTCCCTTTCTGCAGCCAATCGCTTGTCTTCCCTTTCAGCAGCCAATCTTTTTTCTTCTGCCTCCAATGCTCTAGCCTCTTTATCAGCCTCAATCTGCAGCTTCTTAATTTCTTTTTCAGCCTCTAACTTTCTTTCAGCCTCTTTTTCTAATCTTCTTTCTTCACGTTCAATATATTTGTCACATTCCGTAGTGACATAAGCAATCATAACTTGCCCGTCCATTCCTAACTCTTTTGCAGTCTGCACAGCAGCAGATCAAAATTTTGCCAAGTCGGCCATTGTCTAACAGGCAAATGTAAATAATTCAATCTATCAATAATTATCTAAGGACAACCGCAGGCACTGAGAGCTCAACCTTATTTATTTTCACCCAAGGATTCCTTTTAATTCTTATTATTCCCAATATATATAACAGGAGAAAGTTCAATATCCCGGGAGCGAGACCCAAATATATGTGGTAAAGTGGGATGTTATAAATATTATAGGGGACTTAGTGTACTGATTGAGATCAGCTGTGAAGGTATCTGTATCTAATAAGTGTGGTGTATTACAGAAGACCTTACTTGCTACCACATTTATACCTCAGTCAGAATTATTCTGGAATATTGTGATGACTACGTTAAATGTCTAGGGTTATGAAAATGATGAAGTGTAAGTCACAACAACAACAGACAGATAAACAATTTATTTTATTCCACAACACTGTGACACTCACACACATATAACACTCTATAAGACTATCTTAAATGAGTCAAGTGTAAAGTTTCAAATATGTATGTAATAATTCCTTTCAATAATGGATATCCTGATTCAACTACACAGTGAACCAGGAATCACAATCAAATGTAATTACAAGTAGTATGTACACAGTTTATAAATATAATCTTTGTGTTGACATATTTGATTATTCTTATCCTATGTGTGTAAGTTGTGAAGTAGTAATATGAGGTAATACTGGTTTTGTTTTTCAAGCTAGATTGTTGTTTGTCATCATGACTTCAAGTGTTTGATTATCTTGGAAATAGTATTGGGAAAAGTTCCCAGTTCCTGTCATTTGAAACAATTTATTGTCCCTCTGTGTTTAATATAATGTTAATTTTAGAGGGGGGGGGGCACATAATGTTGAGCTCCTCTGGCCAGAGAAGCTTATCTTTCGTGATGGCGGCAGGAAAAGACTCCTCTGCTCGATTGCTTCCCTGTGTTCTGGAGACACCTCACTGGTCGCTATCTGGACTAAGGAGTATGCTGTCAGCCTCTGGATTCAGCAAAACTCAGACCAGGTGCTGCTTCAATAACTTAGGACCACGGTCCCTGAAACAAGAAGGTTGTACCTCCTATTTCAGAACTAATTTATAATCTATTTCCACACTGACCACAATACATAACAAACACTGAGTTCAGAGCGGTAGGCTCAATGCTAGCTTTATCTGAAACAATTTACACCAGTATACTCCTCCCTAATGGTTACTACGCCTCTGCAATTCCAGCATTAGTTTCTTCTAGTCAATACGATAGGTGTCAGTGTACTGTTTGGCAATTCCATGCAGTTTTACTTTTCTCCGACACGTCCTGTTCAGGTTGGAGCACTATCTAGGCTTTGCCTCATGTTTTCTACTGAACCACACACATATACAGACATAAATTATCAAGTCACATTCAATTTTCATCAAAAAGATATCAAATATGTCAAGCTTACCACAAATCATGGAAATAATACACAAATACGTTGACTGGCGATGAATATGGCACAATTTCAATCTGCCGCCGTCCCAGGCTTTTATTTAGAAAAAAATATGCACTGAAACTCAACGCACTGTTTCTTAGTAAGTTTATTTCAAAATGTGGCACTGAACTGACGCTCCTAATTGACTATATTGGCGGGTCTAACCAATCGGGCCATGTTTACACAGCTTTTCAAAAAAAGTACCCCTACTACTGTTTCCTCTAACAACCAAAATTAGTATTTGTAGTCCGACTAATCGTGTTTAGCCTTACATATCATTCCCGCCAATCAAATAGGATTTAACATGGTGGCCTATTTCCCGTACAATGGTGGTTTCAAAACATGACACTGTGAGATTCTGATTTGGTGTTGTCTGCCACCCTCACTCTTTTCTTTTGGCTATAATTTGTTAAATATTAGACTAATTGCTTAGTACCTAACATATTCTTTGTCAGCAAGTCCTAAGGCACCCAAATATATAAGTTTTAAGGGAGCTAAGTGGCGGCGTTCAAAATATGTATTTTCTTCTAGGATAGTCGTGCTGTTGCCACCTCCTCACTTCCAAACTTTATGGTGTCTGCTGTACTGTCAGGCTTTCAAACGTAAACCAGTATAATGTCATGTTTCCTTATAAGCATTTTACAGGTTTTTAAACCTAACTCTCGTATGGGTAGTGTTTTTTATCACTGTCGATTAGAAAAAAGTTAGTGCTTCTGGCCTTACGCTTGGGGTTGCATTAATTATCGCGAGACGCGTGTTAGTGTTGCATGCGTTCCTGCTTTCAGCCCTCCCTCTCTTTCTATCCTAAGTCCATCTGTCCTTTCGTTTATGTTAACGTAGTGTATAAAATGAAATTAATGGAAGTATTAATTTAGGTCATTACGCAGGGTGCCTAGCTCAAGGTTTTCTTAGAAATACAGTACACGTTTTATTGTAGAAAGCGTGTATTGATGCAGTAGGCTTTACTATCAACGTGAAAGCGTGAGAATATGCAGACGAAGCATAAAAAAGGGGTTTTTATTGTTCAACTAGCATGACGTTCTATTAACACAGGCGTACGCTATTGGAAAGCACGGGTCTTTAACCATTTCTCTTTCCTTTTATTGAATTAATGCATTAGGCTTTACATTTACCTGATAATTTATATATGTAGATTAGAATTTTTCATGCCTATTCTCCTTTTCACTCTCTTTTGACCTCTCATAACAGCTTCTTATCTTTATTTATTCTCAATATGCATCATCTCAACATCTCCATTGTTCTCTTCGTTCTCTGAATGTTCTCATTGAAATATCTCCTAATTTTCTCTCCAACGCTTCGTCACTCAAAGTGTTGAAATATCCGCATGTGTTTGGTGAGGAGCCAATTCAATTAGCGTTTTCATAGGACCGACTACCGCCGTAAACTATACTCATTTGTGTGTACTATGAGACCTCCCCTTATAGTTATCTCCTAGAACGTTATTCTGCTCGCTAACTTCAGCATCTGCAACTCTACGTCTTTTCATGTTCTTCAATTTACTTTACTCTGTCATACCTACTCGACTGTGTTATGCCTCCTGTCTATTTCTTCATCTCTCATACTCTTTAAATTTCTCTCTCTGTCTCTCCTGATAGACTTGTTTCTACTATTGGATCAGTAACTCCCTCAATGCCTTCTTTTTGTACAGCTCACCGGCATGTTTGATTAGCTAGTACTTCTATAAATAGATGTGTTTCTGCGTCTATCAGCTGTTTCATTATTTCGCATTAGAATCATTGATTTCCTTATGTTATTTCTTTTCTTTGTCTCCTTATCTCGACTGCTCGATCGGTACAATCTCTTCTTCTACTCGTCTTTCTCCTAGACTCCTCATATCTCGTCTTAATTTCCTTATCTCTACAGTTACTCTTGCTTCTCCGCTCGCCTCCACGATGTATTACTCCTCTGTGTTCTATTCCCTCGCCTATAGAACCTCCGATTCGTGTGTCTGCGACTAACGCCACTTTCTCTCTCAGACTCTGAGTAATCCAACACGAATATTCCTGAATCCTCTAGAGTCCTTATTCCCGGCCTCCTATGGTCTATATTATTTGCTTTCTGTCGACTCTTTCCCCATGTCGGTCTGCCTACTTCCTTACTTTCTCTGTACTGCTCATGTTCTGCCAACCTACTCCCCCTGTCCTGCTCATGTTCTACCTACCTACTCTCCCTATGATGCTCATGTTCTGTCAACCTACTCTCCCTGTCCTGCTCATGTTCTGTCAACCTACTCTCCCTGTCATGCTCATGTTCTGCCAACCTGCTCTGCCTGTCTTGTACATGTTCGGTTAACCTACTCTCCCTGTCCTGCTCATGTTCTGCCAACCTACTCTCCCTGTCATGCTCATGTTCTGCCAACCTGCTCTGCCTGTCTTGTACATGTTCGGTTAACCTACTCTCCCTGTCCTAGTCATGTTCTTTCAACCTACTCTCCCTGTCCTGCTCATGTTATGTCAATCTACCCTCCCTATCCTGCTCATGTTCTGTCAACCTACTTCCCCTGTCCTGCTCATGTTCTGTCAACCTACTCTCCCTGTCCTGCTCATGTTCTGCCATCCTACTCTCCCTGTCGTGCTCATGTTATGTCAACCTACTATCCCTGTCTTGCTCGTGTTATGTCAACCTACCTTCCCTGTCCTGCTCATGATCTGTCAACCTACTCTCC
This sequence comes from Oreohelix idahoensis, assembly GCA_024509875.1. NCBI lineage: Eukaryota > Metazoa > Mollusca > Gastropoda > Stylommatophora > Oreohelicidae > Oreohelix > Oreohelix idahoensis. The sequence continues at coordinate 309,102 of JAMPIV010006770.1, read as the reverse complement.
CTGTCCTACTCATGTTCTGCCAACATAATCTCCCTGTCCTGCTAATTTTCTGTCAACCTACTCTCCCTGTCCTGCTCATGTTCTGCCATCCTACTCTCCTGTCCTGCTCATGTTCTGTCAACCTGCTATCCCTGTCCTGCTCTTGTTATGTCAACCTACCTTCCATGTAATGCTCATGTTATGTCAACCTACTCTCCCTATCATGCTCATGTTCTGTCAACCTACTCTACCTTTCCTGCTCATGTTCTGTCAACCTAGTCTCATTGTCTTGCTCATTTTCTGTCAACCTACTCTCCCTGTCCTGCTCATGTCCTGCCAACCTACTCTCCCTGTCCTGCAATCCTTTTACATACTCCATCAGTGGAATGTCACTTTGACTTTCTGAGTTGTCCCTCTTGTTTCTCACCGGTTTTACTTCCCCTGTCATCACGTTGTTTTGTTTTCTCTTGTCCGCAGGCCGAGTGTACATATACGGTGCGTTTATGCATTCTATTTTTTTCTATTGTCTCTTCTTCTTGATTCTTCGTCCTTCTTTCCTCTTGTCTCTCTTGTGTGTTTTGTGGGAATAGTATTCGCTGGTGGGCTGTTACGTTACTTCTGGTTCTCCATGTATTTCTGCTCTAGTGATGACGTGGCTGTTACGTTGCTTCTGGTTCTCCATGTATTTCTGCTCTAGTGATGACGTGGCTGTTACGTTACTTCTGGCTCTCCATGTATTTCTGCTCTAGTGATGACGTGGCTGTTACGTTACTTCTGGTTCTCCATGTATTTCTGCTCTAGTGATGACGTGGCTGTTACGTTACTTCTGGCTCTCCATGTATTTCTGCCCTAGTGATGACGTGGCTGTAAAGTTACTTCTGGTTCTCCATGTATTTCTGCCCTAGTTATGACGTGACTATTACGCGGTGCTTGTCTGTACATTTTACTTGGACTGCTATCATCCGATATGACCTCTTCACTATAACTACTTTGTTCTAATGTAGTGTTATCACTGTTGTCCTATACCTTTAGATAGTATTTTGCCTTCTGTTGATGTCATGCTTTTGTATTTTATCTCAACCTTTTGTGTAACCATCCATTCGTATGGATTCCTGGTGTCTCTTTGTCTATGTGTAATGATCTCCTTTTCCGACAACCGTAAACCTTGTCAACTTCTGTATGTGTTGACACTACTTTCTTCCTATTATTCTCCTGCCGTATCGCGTAAATAGCGTGGTTTCGGATGTTTTCCTGTCTCTCTGCTTATGTTTTGACACAAATCATCTTCGTCCCAGCTATTTACTTTTCCTTTCTCATTTTGGATTGTATGTTGTTGACTTGAATCTAAGGTGTTTGTCTGATGTTTAATTTCGTCCCAAACGTGTCCTGATGATGTCTCTGTTGTTACCTCCCATCGTTGTTGGTTTCTTGGTACTTTGTTGTTTATGAACATGACATGTTCTCTCTATTTGGGGACCTGTCATGTTTGTTATCCTTCTTTATAATCTGAGGTTTTGGGTTGTATCTTGTTGTTGTACGTGAAACTTGATGATGTCTCCTTCAATATCTGTTCCAGGATTTTGTTATGTGGATATGTGCCCTCAATACTTTATATGTCCTTACCTCAGTGGTGTTGATTTCACATACCTCCCTGTATCTAACACTTTGAAGGAAGGTTAACACTGTCCTCCGATATTTTATCTTTTCCAGACTATTCATATGTCTTCCTACTTGTGCAATTTGCATGCCTCTGTGTGTACCGTTTTCTCTATGCCATGGTCTTGTGTTATGAGACCTGTCATTGTTCCTATAGGCATATATCTCTCTCTAATGTATTTGCCTGTGGTTTCCTGAGTGCGTGTCAAATATAACTGATTAAAACTTGACCTAAAGGTCTTTTGTATCTGGACATGCGCCCTAATATAACCAACAAGGTTGACGGGACGTGCCGCCCCAAAACGGCAAAGTTTTATTTTTTTTTTTTATGAGTGCTTGTTAATGTGTGTCTAGACATCTCGCAAGCACCAGGGTTTTACTTGAAAGTATAATATTTGTGTGTGTGCTGGTTTAATAATGTAAACCTCCCCATTCAGTTGGCTACATGGTGTCTAATATGTGTTTCGTTAGGGGACGAAGCATGTCTGGATGGCTGTCTGGCTCTTGATATCAAAATGTTATAAAAATGTACACAATATAGCCCACTTATAACCAGAGATCACACCTCTTGTCAGGTTGCGACGGGCTGTCTAATCTTGGAGATGAGTGAAAAAAAAATCCATGTGATATTTTAAGCAGCAGAGATTCAGGAGTTAGTCCTTATATGTTTATTCAGAAGTTAGGGGGAGTAATCATATTTACTTCCAAAGGGGAACAATTTAACTGTTAATACTATCACACTAAATAATTGACTTTCATTACTTATTTAACTTTATCAATTCATTATACAAAGTTATATGAAAGGATCCCGTTACACGCCCATTGAGACATATTGGAAATATGGTGTTATGCCCATATTTTCTTGACCGTCGTCACACTAGGGGTGATGTGGTCAGCATCACGCCGGCCGCCTTAACCTTCCCAGAGTTGCTCTGGTACCCATTTGGGGCTGGGTCGACCCATGTGCCGTTTGTGGCCTAAAAAAATCCCACCTCATCTGGGGATCGAACCATAGATCACTGAGCTAGGAAGCCACTGCACTAACCACTATGCTATCGCGGCTCCTCCGCATGTTATATAAGAAATAACATATTCTCTTACTTTTATCAGTAAATTTGTTAAATTGTTAACATGTTATTTCGTTTCTCATGTTTAACGGGAAAAAATTTAAATAATATGAAATTTGATGCACATTTTAAAGTAGGGAACAGTTATATGTTCTTCAACTTATCAATGATAATATACTTGTATCTATCCAATACAAGATGTGCACACCAAAATGTTTCATCGGCGTCAAATAGCTCTTCGACAATCTTGTAAACACATGTCCTGGGTGTCCTGGGTAAGCCAATCACATCTGGTGTTTTTCTGTTGCCTTGTGTTCTACTTCTTTATTTCTTACGAGTGCCTGAAAACATACCTTTATGTTTGTCTAATATTTATTTACTGTTTACAAGCCTCGGATTTCCCTTCCTTATGTGTTATAAACACATTTTTTACTTGGTCGCTCCTCTTCTACCCTGAGGGCTGGAGTGGCTAAGAGGTATGTCGTCCGCCTCTACATCCGAAGTGTCATGGGTTCGGTTCCCAGTAGAGGGAACACTTTTAATGGGATTTTATCAGAACCTAATAATGGCATACTCCTCCCTAATCCCCAGGGTAGTGAGATTGGATGTGTAGATTTCTCGGATAATGGCTAAAAAATAGGAGGTCACGTGTGTAGTTCACCCGTGTGTTACCGGGGCCCGAAAGGAGAGCAAAGAATAGTAACACTGTACCCTATATTGCATGTCGTAAAAAGCGACTAAGAAATGTTGGGTGTGGTGCTGGTTTCCCAATCCCGTAAAAAAACTTTTTACCACAAAAACTTCAATAAAAATGGATAAGTCAAATACATAATATAAATCAACGCAGCCGCCAAAGACAGAAGAAGGTCTCTGAAGAGAAGGCGCATGAAGCAACTCAGAAAAAGACGAAAGGAGTCTGGGTTGTCCTTTTTTCGTGTTGGAAAATCTCCAGAATTGATACCTGGAATGTTCGCACACTATGTGACTGAGGAAAAACTGCATAGGTAGCAGCAGTAATGACAAATTACAGGATTGATATCCTGGGTCTCTGCGAGACACGGTGGAAGGGCATAGAGAGGAGGAGATTGATCACATGAGAAATGGTGTTTTTCTCAGGACATGAAGTGGAAAGAGCCCATCCCAGTGAAGGGGTAGTTCTAATGCTGTCTATGGAAGCACAGAATGTACTTACAGAATGGGAAGCAATGGGACCCCGAATTATAACATCAAGGTTCAAATCAGCCAAAAAGAAAGTAAATATAAACATCATCCAGTGTTATGCATCAACAAACAATAAAGAAGAATCTGATGGGTGGGTTTGAAAAAAAATCGAAAAAAGGTGATTCGTCTTACGAGGACCAAAGACAAAGAACGTAGTCTACGTTACGGCCACAAGGCCTTCGTCAGGAAAAGAAAGAAAGTGAAGGCTAGATAGGAGACATAAGAACTTAAAGAAATATAAAAATAAAAATAAATAAAAATAAATATAAATGAAACCTAGGTACTTCCATGAAGGCGAAGCATGGCCGAAAAGGAAGTGACTTCTGACCCCGGATGTACACAATACATACTAAGAAACTAAAAACTAAACAACGAAACTGAACAAAAAACTACCCAAATATAATAAAAGTGGGGACTGGAAATAGAAGAGGACAGAATAAGTAGGAGATAAATGAATATGAAATAAAAAATCAAGACAAATTAGAAAACGTGTACATCCATACATATTATGGAGGATGGCATAAAAATAGAAGAATAGGATAAGAGTGGAAAGAGCCAGAATAGAGCAAGAGAGGAAAGGGTGACCTCAGACAAAGGTGTGGAAAGTATTGAGACCGGCTGGTTTTAGACACCCCCTGCGGTGGATAAGACGGTTCTCAAGCTGTTCTCGGCTGGCAGTGTCAGAGGAGCAGGATCGGATCGCAGTGACCTGGATGTCGATGGGACCATGGTGGTCAGGACCATTGAAGTGTGTGGCAACTGGTGTGGACTTTTGCTGAGAGATGTCATTTACGTGCTGGCCGAATCTGTCCCCAAGTCGTTTGCCTGTTTGGCCAATATAGGTTTTGCAGCAACGTTTACATATGATCGTTTAAATGACATTACGCGATTCACACGTGAAGCTACTAGTGATGGTGTACGTAGCCTTAGGAAAGGACACCTTCTGGGTTGAGATGACATACTTGCACGTGTTGCATCGTGTCCGACCACAGGGTAGTGTGCCAAAGTGAGTGGCATTCTCCTTTGGGAGACGGCTGTGAAAAAGAAGATCCTTCAAGTTCTTGTCGCGTCTTTATGCCACCAAAGGTGCTTCACCGAATACTTCTTGGGTCGCAGGTTCTGCTTGGAGGATAGGGAGGTGGCGGAAAATGATCTGTTTGACAGCAGTGCTGTGAGGGTGATGGGTCAAGATTAATTTGACTCTATCTGAAGTGGATTTATAGTGAGGTATGAGGGCCTCCTGACGAGAGATGGGGAGCATTCGTTGGAGAGCAGAGGTGAGAACATGTTCCGGATAAAGTCTGCTACGGAAGAAATCCAACATCTCATTTGCTCCGAAGTGGAAGTCATCGTCGTCTTGGCACAAACGGCGGAGGCGGAGAAGTTGTGAAAAAGGAAGGGAGTACGACAAGCCCGAGGATGAGAAGAGGTATACAGGAGGTAGATGTGGGCATCTGTCGGCTTGTAGTATACTGCGGTATTAAGGCCGGAGGGCGTGATAGAAATAGTAATGTCAAGGAAGTTGACAGATACTGTGGAGACGAGGGAGGTGAACTTGATGGTGGGGTGAAAGTGGTTGACAAAGTCGATGAAGCGATATAAATCAGTCTCAGACATATCTGTGAGACCTATGCCATCATCGATATATCTGCGGTAAAACCCGGGGAAAGGACCGGAGTATTGTTGCCATATCTGATGCTCCATATGGCCCATGAACAGGCAGGCATAGCTAGGACCCATCTTCGTTCCCATGGCAACACCACTAATTTGGTCAAAAAACTGACCATTGAATTCAAAGGAATTCAGTTGAAGGACCAGTTCAGCAAGACGGAGAAGAGTGACAGTGGATATAGAAGGGCAAGTGCGTTGGTCAAGAAAAAACCGAAGAGCTCGGAGACCATCAGAGTGGGGAATAGAGGTGTACAGAGAACAGTCGTCTAACAAGAAAAGACGGTAGGAGCGGTCTGCTGAAAGTCGGATAGAGGAGAAAGTTGTAAGAGCATGATTGGTGTCTTTGACAAAGGAGGGAAGATTCTCAAGGATAGGCTGGAAAATGCTATCGAGGAAGTCAGAAATGTGTTCAGTAGGACAGGAACAGGCTGAGACAATAGGTCTGCCAGGGTTTTCGATCTTATGAATATTGGGGAGCATGTAGAATACAGGCTTGCCCAAAGAGCTGTCATGAATCCTAAGACGAGAAGCTTCGGGAGGAAGAGCATTACTAGTGATGAGCTGTTTAATAGTGTTGTGTACAATGCGATTGTTAGAGACAGTCGCATCGCTGGTCCTGGGCCTGTAAGAAGAGCCATTGGTCAACTGGTTATTACCTTCACTTAGGTATAAGTCCTTCTGCCAGACGACAATGGCTCCTCCCTTGTCAGCCGGTTTGATGACAATGTCGTCTCTGCCGCGAAGAAGGGAGACAGCGCAGGACTCTGCCGAAGTGAGATTGGAATAATGCAATCTACGAGGGTGGAGCTGCTGAATGTCATGGATGGTGTTCTTGATATACAGGTCCAGGGCATGAGAGGTCCCAGGTTTTGGTGTAAAGGGGGGTTTATGTCGTGTGAAATTCTAATCCACATATATAAATTAAAAAGTAAAAGTAAAGCCTAACAAATAACTTCAATAAAAGGAAAGAAGAATGGTAAAGAACAGTGCTGTCACAATGACTGTACTCGAAATCCCCCTTGTTTTCTACTTCGTCTGCAAATTGTAACGTTTCACGTTGATAGTAAAAGCCTACTGCATCACTACACGCTTTCTTCAATAAAACGTGTACTGCCTTTCTAAGAAAAACCTTGAGATACGCAAGCTGACCTATATTTAATATTCCATTCATGTCATTTTATACACTAAGTTACCATAAACGAAAGACAGATGGACTTAGGATAGAAAGAAAGGGAGGGCTGAAAGCCGGCACGCATACAACACTAAACACGCGTCTCGCTATACAATTACTACCATCACGCGTGTAAGGCTACAAGCACTAGCTTTTTTCAAATCGACAGTGAAAAAAAACACTACCCATACGAGAGTTAGGTTTTAAAAACTTACAAAACGCTTATTAGGAAACATGACATTATACTGTTTTATGTCTGAAAACATGACAGTACACCAGACACCATAAAGTTTGGAAGTGAGGAGGTGGCAACAGCACGACTATCCTAGAAGAAAATGCATATTTTGAACGCAGCCCATTAGCCCCATTAAATTGATATATTTGGGTTCCTTAGGACTTGCTGACAAAGAATATGTTAAACGTTACGCAAATAATCTAGGAATTAACAAATTATAGCCAAAAGAAATAGTGAGGGTGTCAGACAACACCAAAATCAGAATCGCTTAGTGGCACATTTTAAAACCACCATTGTACGGGAAATAGGTCTCCATGTTAAATCCGATTTGATTAGAGCGCAATAAATGTAAGGCTAAACACGATTAGTCGGGCTATAAATATTGATTCATTGTTGTTAGGGAAACGTGAGTAGGAGTAATTTTTTTCAAACGCTTGTGTAAACATGGCTCGATTGGTTAGACCCGCCAATATAGTCATTTAGAAGCGTCAGGTCAGCACCACATTTTCAAATAAACTTACTAAAGAACCAGTGCGTTGAGCGCCAGTGCATATTTTTCTAAATAAAAGCCTGGGACATCGGCAGATCGAAATTGTGCTATATTCACTGCCAGTCAACGTAACTGTGTATTATTCCATGAATTGTGGTAAGCTTGATATATTCAATATCGTTTTAATGAAAATTGAATGTAAATTGATAATTTATGTCTGTATATGTGTGTGGTTCAGTAGCGAACATGAGGCAAAGCCTATATAGTGCTCCAACCTGAACAGAAGGAGTCGGAGGAGAGTAAAACTACATGGAATTGCAAAACAGTACACTGACACCTATCTTATTGACTAGAAAGAAATAATGCTGGAATTGCAGAGGCGTAGTAACCATTAGGGAGGAGTATACTGATGTCAATTGTTTCAGATGAAGATAGCAATTGGCCTACCGCTCTGAACTCAGTGTTTGTTATGTATTGTGTTCAGTCTGGAAATAGATTAAAAATTAGTTATGAAGTAGGAGGTACAACCTTCTTGTTTCAGGGACTGTGGTCCTAAAGTTATTGAGCAGCACCTGTTCTGAGCTTTGCTGAATCTGGAGGCTGACAGCATACTCCTGGGTCCAGATAGCGACTAGTGAGGTGTCTCCAGAAAAAAGGGGAGCAATCGAGCAGAGGAGTCTTTTCCTCCTGCCATTACGAAAGTTAAGCCTCTGTTGCCAGTGGAGCTCAACGTTATGTGTCCCCTCAAAAATTGACTTTATAGTAAAAAAGAGGGACAATACCTTGTTTAAATTGACAGGAACGGTGATCTTTTCCCCCATACTATTTCCCAGATAAACAAACACTTGAAGTCATGATGACAAATAACAACATAGCTTGAAAAACAAAACCAGTATTACCTCATAGTACTACTACACAACTGACACACATAGGATAATATTAATAAAATATGTCACTACAAGGTTCATATTTATAAATTATGTATATATAAATTGTGATTACAATTGATTGTGATTCCTGGTTCACTTTGTAGTTGAACCAGGATATATATTAGTGAAAGTAATTAATACATATATATTTGAAACTACCAGTGACTCATTTAAGATAGTCTTATAGAGTGTCACAGTGTTGTCAAGTGTGGTGGAAAAAATTAAATTGTTTATCTGTCTGTTGTTGTTGTGACTTACACTTCATCATTTACATAACCCTAGACATTTAACGTAGTCATCACAATATTCCAGAATAATTCTGACTGAGGTATAATGTGGTAGCAAGTAAGGTTATCTGTAAAACACTACACCTATTAGATACAGATACCTTCACAGCTGATCTCAGTCAGTACACTAAGTCCCCTATAAATAGTTATAACATCCCACTTTACCACATATATTGGGGTCTCGCTCTCGGGATATTGAACTTTCTCCTATTATATATATTGGGAATAATAAGAATTAAAAGGTATCCTTGGGTGGAAATAATTAACGTTGAGCTCTCAGTGCCTGTGGTGTCTTTGGATAAGTAATATCAGATTGTTTTGTTTAGTTAGACATTATATAAATTTACCTGTTAGAAAATGGCGGACCTGGCCAAATTTCGATCTGCTGCTGTACAGACTGCGAAAGAGTTAGGAATGGACGGGCAAATTATGATTGCTTATGTCACTGCTGAATGTGACAAATATATTGAACGGGAAGAAAGAAGATTAGAAAAAGAGGCCGAAAGAAAATTAGAGGCTGAAAAAGAGATTAAGAGGCTGCAGGCTGAGGCTGAGACTAAGAGGTTGCAGATTGAGGCTGACAATGAGGCTAAAGCATTTGAAGCCGAGGAAAGAAGACAAGCTGCAGAAAGGGAAGAGAAGAAATTAGCTGCAGAAAGGGAAGACAAGAGATTAGCTGCAGAGAGGGAAGCAGAAAAGGAGGAGAAGAGATTACAAAGGGAGCACGAGTTACGACTAAGGGAGTTTGAGTATCAAGGCCATGCTCCTGAAAATGGTGCCAGTCCCTTTACCTCTGATGCCACTGCTAGCCAGGGAGCCTCAACCTCAGCTATGAATTTTCATTTAGATCATTTTGTTGAGAAAGACGATGATATTGAGAGCTATCTAAATAGATATGAACTATTAGCTACCACATATGGGTTAGAGAGAGAAAGGTGGAGCTTAAAGTTTTCTCAAGGGCTTCGTGGGGTAGCTTATGAAGTTTTTGCCAAAATGAACAGAGGTGATCAAGAAAATTATGACATGCTAAAGCACGCTCTTTTGTTAAGATATGAAAAGAACACAGAATTTTATAGGAACAAATTTAGGAATGCTAAACTACTGTCAGGTGAAACCTATCACCAGTTCTCTGCACGGTTAGAGACATACTTGGAGAAATGGACTTCTCTGGAGAAAACCCAAGATCTTGGGGAAATGGTCCTTATAGAACAATTAAGAGAGTCCATGGCTCCAGACCTGAGAAAGTTTCTCATGGAACAAGGTGCAGAGAGGCTGGGTGAGTTGCTAAATGTTGCAGAAAGGTATCAAGCGGCTCAGGCAGAGGTATCAGGTAATAAAAAGAAACAGGTGGATAATTTTAGGGCACCACATAACTTTAATAAATTTGATCCTAGAGATCAAAACAAAGGTAAGCGCCAATTTGATAGGCCACGGTATGACAATAAAAATAAAACCCCACAATTCGATGAAAGGAAATATGATGAAAGAAAATCTTTCAACCAAGGGAAAAGGTGGTGTAAAAATTGTAAGATGAACAATCATGACACTGATCGTTGCAGAAGGAACCCTATAGTTATGGCCACCCTTCAGGTCAGGTCGACCTCAAGACAGGAGGAGGATATTATGTTAGATACCGCTCCAAAAGAGATGAGGAAGGCACAGGCTGGGGATAAGACCCTCAAGCCTTGTTTCAGGAAATTGTCAACGTGTCATACAACTCCAGGCAAGGGAGATTTTTACATGAAAAACAAGTTGATGTATAGGAAGACTGGAGCTAGATCCAAAGGTCAGGGACAGCTGGTACTTCCTAAAAGATATAGGGCAGAATTAATAAGGAGCCTACATGTGAAACCAGATGGGGACCATGAGAAGATAGGTACCATCATTCAAAAGGTGGCTCACAATTATTATTGGCCCAAAGCAAGATGGGACATTGAGTATTTTGTAGAAAGGTGTAGCATAGCACATGAGGGAACACCCACAAGTGGGAACATTGATCAGGACCGGGATACGCCAAGGGGCAAAATTAGGCCTGATAATAACAAGAAATATAAATTTGATAAAGTGGACCAAATGGAATGGGAAGCCCCTTTTCACGGACAAGCTTCAATTAACTGTTTTACAATGGCCACTATGCGGAGAGTGCAAAAAGATGTCTTACCCCAGGATAAGCCGAAAATCCCTCAATCGGACTTAAACAAACTGGAGGAAGAAGATGTAGAGAGGAAATCTCTCATCAAGAATTTTAAGTGGGGAGAAAGCCCCAAGAGAAAATTTGGTAGCGGTCGTTTTGTGCATTATAATTCTGGGAAGAAAAATCATCACTATAGCGCTTCTAGTGGAAGAGACCATACCGGTGCATGGAGAAATAGGTCCACACAATTAAAGGTCCATATGTAACGCTGTTAAGAACGTGGACTGATGAAAAAGGAGAGGAAAATATTACATCCTCATACCAATATGTGAATGAGCTGACCACTCGTCTGAAAACTGGCTGGAAACTTGCCAATGAAAATTTGAAACAAGCCAGGAAGAAACATGCTGCCTATTATAACAGGAAAGCTAAAGACAGAAATTTGGCTGTGGGAGAGAAGGTACTGCTTCTTCTACCCGGTAGCCAGAATAAGTTACAAATTAGATGACAAGGTCCATATACAGTTCTAGAGAAGGTGTCTAGAACCAATTATAAGATAGATAAGAAGGGGAAAGAAAAAATCTATCATGTGAATCTCCTGAAGAAATATTTGGAAAGAGAACATCAGGAAGAGACACACTTGTTGACCTTGTCCATTGCCATGGAGATGAAAAAGGAACCACTTTCATCATTTGAATATCCATTACACCCCTGTGAGACAGCGGCACAGGTGAAAATCAGTACACATTTAACGAAAACTCAGAAAGAGAGAGTGCAACAGGTTCTAGATAATCATACAGAGGTTTTAACAGACCGACCAGGGCATACAAACCTATTGGAATATGATATGAAGCTGATAGACCCCACACCTGTATGTATGAAACCCTATTCGATTCCTTTTGCTAAGGAGAAAGCTTTGAAGGAAGAGATAGACTATTTGTTGAAGGAAGGAATTATTTCACACAGTGAATCTTCGTATAGTTCCGGTGTTGTACTCTTAAGGAAGCCCTCTGGAGAACATAGACTCTGTATAGATTACAGGAGACTGAATGCTATTACAGAAGCACAGGTGGATCCATTGCCGGACACAAATCAGTTGTTTGCCAGGCTAAATAAAGCTAAATATTTCTCAAAAGTGGACCTGAGTAAAGGATACTATCAGATTCCAGTAAAGCCTGAGGTTAGACCATACCTAGCTTTTAGTACCTCAGAAGGACACTATGAGTTTAAAAGATTGCCATTTGGATTGAAGAATGCGCCTAGTGTCTTCTCTAGAATGATGAGAAAATTATTGGACCCTCTGAATAATCCATGTATCACAAATTTCATTGATGATATCCTTATAGCAACAGAAACATTTGAGGAACACATTGACTCTCTGAACATGCTGTTTAATCGACTTAGAGAAGCGAATTTGACAGCCCGACCAACTAAATGTTGTGTTGGATGTAAAGAATTAAAGTTCCTGGGACACACAGTTTATCAGGGAAACATGACCCCTGACCCAAAGAATTTAGAGAAACTAATGAAAGCAACAAGACTACAAACCAAGAAAGACGTGAGATCCTTTGTCTCATTATGTGGTTTCTACCAAAAGTATATCAAAAACTTTAATTCCATATGTGCACCGTTAATGATTTGACACGTAAGGGAAATCCAGATCGAATTACATGGACACCCCAATGTGAAATGGCTTACCAAGAATTGAAGGAAAAGCTCACAAGTAAACCTATTTTGAAATTACCTGACTTAAGTCAAGAATTCATAGTAAGGACAGATGCCAGTAATATTGGGTTAGGTGCGACTCTGCTACAGAAATCAGATGCATTGGATGGGGAATTAAGCCCAGTGGCATATGCTAGCAGAAAGTTGAATAAAGCTGAAACCAATTACTCAACTAGCGAAAAAGAATGTCTTGCAGTAATATGGGCGATAAAGAAATTCAATATTTATCTGTATGGGAAGGCATTTAAGTTGCAAACGGACCACAAACCCTTGTCGTTTCTAGCGCAGGCTAGACATGGAAATTCTAGATTACTCCGTTGGTCATTACTGATGCAGCCATATGAGTTTAGCATAGAGTATATAAGTGGAAAAACAAATCTGGGAGCGGATTTTTTAAGCCGCCATCCGTGTGATGAGAATCACCCTAAGCCCCAGGAAAGATAATAAATTTCTCTATGTGTATATAGAATTATAGACTGACATATAACGTCTATTTTAAGTGGGAAGAATTTGTCGTGTGAAATTCTAATCCACATATATAAATTAAAAAGTAAAAGTAAAGCCTAACAAATAACTTCAATAAAAGGAAAGAAGAATGGTAAAGAACAGTGCTGTCACAATGACTGTACTCGAAATCCCCCTTGTTTTCTACTTCGTCTGCAAATTGTAACGTTTCACGTTGATAGTAAAAGCCTACTGCATCACTACACGCTTTCTTCAATAAAACGTGTACTGCCTTTCTAAGAAAAACCTTGAGATACGCAAGCTGACCTATATTTAATATTCCATTCATGTCATTTTATACACTAAGTTACCATAAACGAAAGACAGATGGACTTAGGATAGAAAGAAAGGGAGGGCTGAAAGCCGGCACGCATACAACACTAAACACGCGTCTCGCTATACAATTACTACCATCACGCGTGTAAGGCCACAAGCACTAGCTTTTTTCAAATCGACAGTGAAAAAAAACACTACCCGTACGAGAGTTAGGTTTTAAAAACTTACAAAACGCTTATTAGGAAACATGACATTATACTGTTTTATGTCTGAAAACATGACAGTACACCAGACACCATAAAGTTTGGAAGTGAGGAGGTGGCAACAGCACGACTATCCTGGAAGAAAATGCATATTTTGAACGCAGCCCATTAGCCCCATTAAATTTATATATTTGGGTTCCTTAGGACGTGCTGACAAAGAATATGTTAAACGTTACGCAAATAGTCTAGGAATTAACAAATTATAGCCAAAAGAAATAGTGAGGGTGTCAGACAACACCAAAATCAGAATCGCTCAGTGGCACATTTTAAAACCACCATTGTACGGGAAATAGGTCTCCATGTTAAATCCGATTTGATTGGAGCGCAATAAATGTAAGGCTAAACACGATTAGTCGGGCTATAAATATTGATTCTTTGTTGTTAGGGAAACCTGAGTAGGAGTACTTTTTTTCAAACGCTTGTGTAAACATGGCTCGATTGGTTAGACCCGCCAATATAGTCATTTAGAAGCGTCAGGTCAGCACCACATTTTCAAATAAACTTACTAAAGAACCAGTGCGTTGAGCGCCAGTGCATATTTTTCTAAATAAAAGCCTGGGACATCGGCAGATCGAAATTGTGCTATATTCATTGCCAGTCAACGTAACTGTGTATTATTCCATGAATTGTGGTAAGCTTGATATATTCAATATCTTTTTAATGAAAATTGAATGTAAATTGATAATTTATGTCTGTATATGTGTGTGGTTCAGTAGCGAACATGAGGCAAAGCCTATATAGTGCTCCAACCTGAACAGAAGGTGTCGGAAAAAAGTAAAACTACATGGAATTGCCAAACAGTACACTGACACCTATCTTATTGACTAGAAAGAAATAATGCTGGAATTGCAGAGGCGTAGTAACCATTAGGGAGGAGTATACTGATGTCAATTGTTTCAGATGAAGATAGCAATTGGCCTACCGCTCTGAACTCAGTGTTTGTTATGTATTGTGTTCAGTCTGGAAATAGATTAAAATTAGTTATGAAGTAGGAGGTACAACCTTCTTGTTTCAGGGACTGTGGTCCTAAAGTTATTGAGCAGCACCTGGTCTGAGCTTTGCTGAATCTGGAGGCTGACAGCATACTCCTGGGTCCAGATAGCGACTAGTGCGGTGTCTCCAGAACACAGGGGAGCAATCGAGCAGAGGAGTCTTTTCCTGCCACCATTACGAAAGTTAAGCCTCTGTGGCCAGTGGAGCTCAACGTTATGTGTCCCCTCAAAAATTGACTTTATAGTAAAAAAGAGGGACAATACCTTGTTTAAAATGACAGGAACTGTGATCTTTTCCCCCATACTATTTAACAGATAAACAAACACTTGAAGTCATGATGACAAATAACAACATAGCTTGAAAAACAAAACCAGTATTACCTCATAGTACTACTACACAACTGACACACATAGAATAATATTAATAAAATATGTCACTACAAGGTTCATATTTATAAATTATGTACATATAAATTGTGATTACAATTGATTGTGATTCCTGGTTCACTTTGTAGTTGAATCAGGATATATATTAGTGAAAGTAATTAATACATATATATTTGAAACTACCAGTGACTCATTTAAGATAGTCTTATAGAGTGTCACAGTGTTGTCAAGTGTGGTGGAATAAATTAAATTGTTTATCTGTCTGTTGTTGTTGTGACTTACACTTCATCATTTACATAACCCTAGACATTTAACGTAGTCATCACAATATTCCAGAATAATTCTGACTGAGGTATAATGTGGTAGCAAGTAAGGTTATCTGTAAAACACTACACCTATTAGATACAGATACCTTCACAGCTGATCTCAGTCAGTACACTAAGTCCCCTATAAATATTTATAACATCCCACTTTACCACAGTTTAGTAGAGTCAGAAAAGCGTGCGAAGATGTCGGATTCAGCTTGAGACTGCGGAGTGCTGTCTTCCTTTCTAAAATGGAACTTCAGCCTCATGCGACGGTGAAACCGATGAACATCCTGAAGGAGATTGTATTGGACTAGGGTTATGCGAAGAGGAACAAATTTTAGGCCCTTACTGAGAACAGAGCGCTCTCCCTCAGAGAGGGGTAGATCTGGGGGGATGCAGACTACCTGAGTGCATGATGGAGTGGAGGAGGGGGGGGTAGCTTTGGGGGGTAGGGATGAGACGGGATAGTTTATGGTGTTTGGACGTGG
The DNA here is from genome assembly GCA_024509875.1 of Oreohelix idahoensis. Lineage (NCBI taxonomy): Eukaryota > Metazoa > Mollusca > Gastropoda > Stylommatophora > Oreohelicidae > Oreohelix > Oreohelix idahoensis. Next base: position 293,319 of record JAMPIV010006770.1, on the reverse strand, counting down.
AAAGGAATTCATGCAGCTGCCGGTTCAGTGTGTGGATAACGGAGCGTATCATAGAATAGAAAGGGAAGTTGTTGGAGGTGAGACAACGTAAGTGAAGCAGAAGCTGGGTCTGTTGGGCACTGAGGTCTGATAAAAGGCGGGAGTGACTGGCGGCCACTACGCGCATACGTTGAAAGCCACATGTGGTCTCAATTCGTTGTAGGAGACGTTGTTCCCTAGGATTGAGTGTACCAGCAGATGGATGAAAATTGGAAGAGAATCCATTAGGAAGAATTTTGTGGTGGAGGCAGGTGTGAATAAAGTGGAGATGAGAAGAGAATCTAGTTTTCTTGAAAGTAACGAACGCAAAGTCTATAGCAGCACGGGATATATCAGGAGGTAGGGAGCTGAAGCTGGTGGTAACCGACACACGGAGAGAGTTGATAAAATATTTAAGAGAGGGCATAGTGGGGAAAAGTAAAACGTCCAGAAAATAAAAAACGTAAAAAAATAAAATAAATAATAAATAACATAGGCTATAAAACGCTAAATGAAAAATGGAGACTAATGAAACAATAGGCTAAATAAATAAATAGGGTAGAGTGCGGTAATATAAGGTGTGAAGGAAGAGTAGGGAAATACGAACATGAATAAATAAATAGGATATAAAATAATATGCAATAGGCTACTGAAAAAGAAGAGATAGGATAGGATCAGGGGGATAAGCAGGTTAGGTAGATAGAGATACGAGATAACAGAGACACGGTGCAGTAAAAAATATATATACAAAAAATCGAGGAAGTTGAGGGGAACTGCGGAAAGACGTGGAGTACAATGGGTGGGTTTGAAAAAAAATCGAAAAAAGGTGATTCGTCTTACGAGGACAAAAGACAAAGAACGTAGTCTACGTTACGGCCACAAGGCCTTCGTCAGGAAAAGAAAGAAAGTGAAGGCTAGATAGGAGACATAAGAACTTAAAGAAATATAAAAATAAAAATAAATAAAAATAAAAATAAATATAAATAAAACCTAGGTACTTCCATGAAGGCGAAGCATGGCCGAAAAGGAAGTGACTTCTGACCCCGGATGTACACAATACATACTAAGAAACTAAAAACTAAAAAACGAAACTGAACAAAAAACTACCCAAATATAATAAAAGTGGGGACTGGAAATAGAAGAGGACAGAATAAGTAGGAGATAAATGAATATGAAATAAAAAATCAAGACAAATTAGAAAACGTGTACATCCATACATATTATGGAGGATGGCATAAAAATAGAAGAATAGGGTAAGAGTGGAAGAATCTGAGAAAGAAGACTTTTATACCCCATTCCAAAATGCCTTGGACAAAAAGAAAAGACAGGACATTACAATTTTGATGGGCGACCTAAACGCGAAAATAGGTACAGACAACACCGGCGTTGAAGAAAGCATGGGAAAGCATGGATTAGGTCTGATGAACGAGAGTGGAGAACTATTAGCTAACTTCTGTGCTTCAAATCAACTAGCTACAGGAAGAAGCATTTTTGACATAACAGAATAAACAAAGCAACATGGATATCACCAGACCAAAGAACTGAGAATCAGATTGATCACATATGCATAAGTAAGAAGTTTAGGTCATCATTGCATGATGTTAAAGTATGTAGAGGAGCAGATGTGGTATCAGACCACCATCTTCTGTTGACTAAAACAAAATTCAAACTCAAGACATTTACAACAGTATATAGCTATAGACAACAGTACAGTCGGGATATCTAAGAAATCAGGAATTAAGAGAAATATTTTCTATGACAGTATCCAACAAATACCAAATACCCCAACAGCTGGAAGATTTCATGAGTAGAAACTGGTCTACAGAGGAAAAAGAGCAAACTGAAGATACCACTCATCCTAAAGTCACAAATCGGTCACCTCCATTGTCAAAAATGAAACATGAAAAATGGTTTCATGTCTAAAAGTGGGGACAATTGTGACGTACGTCTAGTTTGACAAATGAATTTTCCCTGATTTGATGGATGATTAAAGGGACTTTTAGCTTTTCATAACATCAGTACCTCCGAACATTTGTTGCAACTTTTTTTTCGCCAGGAACCTATTCCACCTTGGTTCATTAGCTATGCGCAATAACATCGTGGGAGTCTACACGTGGGCTCATTAGTATTCACTGAAGCAGAGCGAACTTTCCACCACGTTGGCTATCAAATAATAATAATAATAATGATAATAGCCCCTTCAGTCAGAACTGACTATGGGAATGCACCCCTGAGTTGGCAGCCCTCAGCTGCTTATTTTCCTGGTGCTTCTTTCGACGTTTTATCCTCTCCTCTGCTTCTTGTGTGAGCCTCTCTTCGCCCAATCTGAGGTGACGCAGTAAAAAGCATCGCCGCTTAGTGCGATCGGCAGCTTCATCCTCCCATGTTGCAGGATCGATGTCCAGTGCCCTCATATCTCTCTTGCACACATCTTTGAACCTCAGCTGTGGTCGCCCAACTGTTCTCTTGCCATCTGCTAATGGTCCGTAGAATATATCTTTTCGGAGGCGACCATCTTCCATGCGACGAACATGACCAAGCCAGCAAAGTCTGCGCTGTCTAAGCAGCGTATACATATTTTGAAGGCCAGCACGTGACAACACCTCGACATTTGTCACTTGTTATTATTATTATTATTATATATATATATATATATATATATATATATATATATATATATATATATATATATATATATATATTCATTCATAACCCTCCACTCCCAAAGGAGCATAGGCCTTCAACAAACACATGCCAAGTCCTCCTGTCCCGTGCCATCATCTCAAGTTCTTTCCATGTTCTCCTCATCATTTTCACCTCTGTTTCCAACTCTCTTCTCCATGTGCTTCTTGGTCTTCCTCTGCCTCTCTTCCCCACACCCTGCCCCCCCGCCCAATGGCACTCCGTTCGCCCCGCCCACCCCACGCCGCCTGTCCCCATGTCTCGGGTCCTTCACCCCGCCCACCCCCCCCCCCACCCCACCGTCCTTCCAGAAAAAGGACTGCCTTGTAATGCTATCAACAGGTTTCCTCAGTGTGTGTCCTATCCATCGCCATCGTCTTCTTCTCATCTCTTGTTCCACTGGCACTTGTCCAGTTCTTGTCATCAGTTCCACGTTGGTAACCTTGTCATACCATTTTAATCCCTCTATTCTACGCAAGCACCCATTTATGAAAGTCTGTAGCTTTTTGGTTGTTGTCTTTGTTGTTCTCCATGTCTCCGAGCCATACAATAGGACTGACTTCACATTTGAGTTGAATATTCTTATTTTCGTGTTGGATCCTATTTCTCTTGTTCTACATATATTTCCCAATGCAATGAAAGCTCCTCTTGCCTTTTGTATTCTTATTTTGATATCGATGTCTGTCCCTCCAACTTTGTCAATATTACTGCCAAGATATGTGTACGATTCTACATCTTGTATTGGTGTTTCTTCAAGTTCAACCCTGCTATCATTATCTGCATTTATTCTCATTATTTTTGTCTTTTCCCTGTGTATTTTCAGACCCAATTGCTGTGACCTCTCATCGAGTGTTTTCAATTTGTCCTGCATCTGATTACGGTTATGGGACAGAAGAGCCAAGTCATCAGCAAAATCCAGATCATCCAACTGCTTAGTCAGAGTCCACTGGATTCCATTTCTGTTGTGTGTCGTCGATGATCTCATAACCCAATCTATTGCCAGCAAGAAAAGAAATGGAGACAAGAGGCATCCCTGTCGCACTCCTGTTCTTATCCCAAACGGTTCTGTAAGCTGTCCTTCATGAAGAACTCTGCATGTCATGTCTTCATATGTTTTCTTTATTAAATTAATGATCTTCAGGGGAACTCCATAATGCCTCATCAATTTCCAAAGTGATTCTCTGTCTACACTGTCAAATGCCTTTTCGTAGTCCACAAATCCGATGTATAGTTGTGAATTCCATTCCAGACTTTGTTCAACTATTATTCTCAAAGTGGCTATCTGGTCTGTACATGATCTGTTTTGTCGAAAACCTGCTTGTTCATCTCTCAGTTTCTTGTCTATGGACTCTTTTAATCTCTCAAGGATAATCCTGTTTAATACTTTTCCTGGCACTGATAGTAACATTATTCCTCTATAATTTGTGCACTCTTGTAAATTTCCCTTCTTAGGCAACTTAACCAGATATCCTTCCTTCCATTCTGCTGGTATCTCTTCCTTTTCCCAGACTTTAAAAAGTGATTTATATAACATCTCTGTAGCCGTGTCGATATCTGCTTTGATGGCCTCTGCTGGAATGCCATCAGGTCCAGATGCTTTTCCATCTCTTAGAAGCTTTATGGCTTTCTTTATTTCTTCCTTCGTTGGTCTTTCCCCGTTAATTTGTAGCTCTTCTTCTGCTGGCTGGATGTCCGGTGGGTTTTGTGGAGCTGGTCTATTGAGAAGGTCCCCAAAATATTCTGTCCACCTCTTCATTTGCTCTTGTATATTGCTGAGCAGTTTCCCATTCTTGTCTTTTATGAGGCAACTTGTTTGCTTGTATTTCCCTGTTAACTTCTTTGTGCTGCTATACAGTTCTCTCATATTTCCTTTGGCTGCAGCATCTTCTGCCTCTCTTGCCAACTCCTCAATATACTTCCTCTTGTCTCTTTTGATACTTCTTTTTACTTCTTTGTTTGCTTCTGTGTACACTTCTTGAGCCTTGGCTTTGGAACTTCTGGTTTTGCTTGTGTTTAACTCTGCTTTCTTGTTTTTTCTGTCTTTTATCTTATTGATGGTTTCTGTTGTTATCCATGCTTTTTGTTGTCTTTCCCTTTTCCCCAGTATTTCTTCACACGTCTCCTTCCATACAGTTTTGACCCGCTGCCAATAGTCTTCTGTATTCTCTACATCTTCCAGCTGTTGGAGCACTTGGAATTTGTTAGATACTGTGACCGCAAATGTGTCTCTTGTTTCTTGATTTCTTAGCTGTCCTACATTAAACTGTTGTCTATAATTTTGCATTGTTGCATATCTCTTGAGTTTCATTTTTACTTTGGCTATCAGAAGATGGTGATCTGATGCCACATCTGCTCCTCTATATACCTTTACATCCTGCAATGATGATCTAAACTTCTTGTTTATGCATATATGATCAATCTGATTTTCTGTTCTATGGTCTGGTGATATCCATGTTGCCTTGTGTATTCTCTTATGTGGAAACATGCTTCCTCCTATAGCCAGTTGATTTGAAGCACAGAAGTTTGCGAATAGTTCTCCATTTTCATTCATTACTCCTAGCCCATGTTTTCCCATGACTTCTTCAAATCCGGTGTTGACTGTACCTATCTTTGCATTCATGTCACCCATCAAAATTGTGATGTCTTTTCTTTTTACTTTATCCATAATTTCCTGTAGTTTAGTATAAAATGCTTCTTTCACAGACTCTTCTTTGTCATTAGTTGGTGCATAACATTGGATGACATTTACATGAATTTTCTTTTTAGCTGTTTTGAAAGTAGCTATTATTATTATTTAGATCGATTTTAAGCAAGCATTCTGCTAGACCTTTTGTTCGTACCTGCCTTAAATGAGTGGCCAAAATCAAACGTAGTAGCGACATAGATCTAAGGCACGTATGGTCCTTAGAAGCAGCGTCTCGCAGGATTTGCGCACCTCGATGCGAACCACAGAACGCTCGGAAGATCGAGGAAACGGAAGAAGCGCAGCGGTTAACAACCAGGAAGCTAGGAGAGGCCTCTCTGTTAGCACGACGGCGAGAATTTCGTTTTTTACTTTAAGATCAAGAAAGATGTTAGAATCTAACATGTCCCCCTCATTTGTCATTCCTAATAGTATATATGCAGACCTCTGGGAACTGCAGTTATCATTCGTTTTACCAAAACTTTTAAAGTACCACTAGCTTATAGCTGAATCCTGCTAGACTCCCCAGGGATCTTTCGGCTATATTGGAGTGTTCTGTGCTTAAACGGTATAACACTTTTTAAAGTGATCAGTGGTCTAGTTCATTCATTCATTTTATTTCACTGGATTTTGTGGTTAAATTAAATCTATTAAATTAAATCTATCTCAAAAGTTCCAGTTAAAGAGTTAATGATATCTAGTACATTATTTCTAAGATAATAGAGGCTTAAAGTAACCTTTAAAAGTCGCGAAGGAATTTATAAACTAATTCATTTAGTTTAGTTCTGTACATATAGATGTGTTTTTAACTATCAGGCTCGCGGGGAGCTTTTCTTGAATTTATAGAATTAAAGACGCGAGTGTGTAGAATAGTTAACGGTAAATTTACCGCACTTTAGAATGTTATCTGATGTTCGGTATGAATTACATGTTTTTATCTTTCATATATATAGGGTGATCGTAACCTTGCATCCGAGCAAGAAAGTAAGAAAAAAAGAAAGAAAGAACACTGTAGACAGTCTGCCAGACTCAGTTCTTAACACCACTCCAGAATTTGATGAGACTGTTTAAATTTAAATTTTGTGGTGATCCTCTATTTTGGGATTCAGCTATCTAAAATTAGCAGAAAGAAAGCAACCCCAAGAACAATTTAACACACCATAAATTAATATAAGTTTTACTGGAGAAGAACATTGCCAGACCCTTTTACTTTATTTACTGCTCGACAGAGAAAGAATATATATATTTTCCTGAACCCTGACAGTGCATAATTCTTCACTGGATTTTAAATTCCCCCCCCCCCCTTCCCCCCGAAGAACCCCATGCTTTACTCGTCAGTCGTGTCATCATCATTGGCTAAAGCAAAGAAAACACCCCATTTTCACCACCAGGACTTGTGACCGTGCCAGCCTTTAGAACTCTTTTCCCTAACAAAAAAAAAACCAAGAACTCTTTATCTTCATATTCCGGCGATTTCAAGAACCATTATGCAAACAAACAGCCCTGTTACTCTGGGACCGGCAACAGAAGAAAAGACACTAACTTAGTAAAGTGTTTTGAAGTTTTTTTTGTAATATTTCTAAGGAGCGCCAGAGTCCAAGATTCGGTAAGACTGTGTGTGCGACAGTACGTTGGCCAACTGAGCGTGCACGAATGAAGGTAGATCTATTTGTTTTAAACCATTATAAGTCGTTCACCTAGTAAATAAGTTTTCTGTATTTATCGTATTATTTCTCTTAAATGGGATTTTATTACCTTGTTATCCCCCCCCCCCCGACCCCCATTAAATCTGCTTAGGAAGGGGAAACTTTGGTTCTTGAGAGTTTAATAGGATAATTTGTCCCTACAACCCCCCCACCCCCCCCCCCCACCCCCACTTCATAACTGTGTAACATCTCTTTTCAGAGTCACGAATTTACTGTTGAGTTAAATTAACTATCTCTGAACAACCCCCCCCCCCCCTTTGTCTTTTGGGACCGGGTCTATCCTATTAATACAAGCGTGAAGGGATTATTTGATACTCCTCTTAAATACCCCCCCCACCACCTTGTATTTGTAATTTCTGTAAACATATGATTTTTACCTGTGAGCTGATATATGTTGTGACTTGATTTTGTGATAAATAAACATACTAAAACTTTTGTCGTGTGTTGGAGGGTCCAGGCCCAAAATTACCCCTAACTGTTTATCTGTAGTTTGTATTTACGTTGTGTCGGAGTATTTGAAACACCAAATTGGTGAGAGCACTTGAGTGTATGGAAATTGTCAATTAATTGGTTGTCCAGTAGAGCTGTAGGAGTCTTTGAGATAAACAAAGAGTGTCGTAAAAGAGACTATCCTTACTCTATTCCATCACTTGTAAATCAACTACCATTTGTCCTAAATCCTTGTCTTTCACAGAGCCTTCACTATCATACTTCACTCTATAACGGGACCACTGGTTCTCAGAATCATCTCAATAAATTTACGACACATCCAAGGCTAGAATAAGTCGGGCACATCAAGATCTGACATAGTGACATATCTTTCACTATCGCATTAAGATATTTACTTAGGCACTACTAGTTAGTTTGTTTCTGCTTATCTGTCTCGTAAAATGTATAACCGACATTAACAGCGTATATTTCAAGACATATAAAGGTACTGACAAACCTCTGTGACCAGAGGCAGGGACCATGTCGAAAATAGAAAAACATGTATATATATATATACATATGTATATATATATATATCAATATTATAAGTGCAGAATCATGAATTGTTTTTTGTGGTATTAGATGAGGTTGACTATTGATAATATACCTCAAGCTAAGGTTCAGCAATGAGATAGCGTTACATTTTGCTTCCTAAATTTTTTTGACATTTATTAAGATTTAGATTTTGGAAGTATATATATACAGGAGCGGAGATGATGGTATGTTAAGTATAGGATGGGATTAGTAGTTGATAGAACACAAATGTCTCCCTATGGGATACATTTGTATGGCCTCGGTTTGTATGCCACCGTTGAGTTTGCTAGGAGCATTATAAGTGCTCAAGCAAGGATTACCTGAACGGTTGTTTGGTTTTGGTGAAGTGGGAAAGTATAAGAAAATGGTTTGAGAAAAATGAATGGATTTGAATAAAGACTATTTGTCTTGCTAGAAGGGAGATAAAATGAGTAAAAGGATGCTTTGATCAAAGGGAGGAAACTCAGAATATTGAGGTCAGGGGAGGAAAGTGCTTAATTACACTTAAGCAGGTTTGCTGAGTCTGTAATTATGGTTGAGAAAATGTGCATATGAGAATTTTGTAGTAAACTTTAGAGAAGACAATATACGGTTAAGTCAGATCATGCAAAGGGATACAACGGGGAATTAACTCCCTTATATGATTTAGTGAGCTGAGAAAATAAACTATGCACGAGAAAAGACTGAGTGAAGTTTAGGAGGATAATGGACGACACTTCACTGAGTTGTTTACACAGCAAATAAGCGTGAACATATTCCAGCTGAGTGAAAATAAGGCGGACCAATCATTTTAACGGTAAACAAGGACAGATCAGCTGAGAATGATATTTTAAAAGAGAATGCATTGGGACACGCGAGTGAGCGGTCGCATGTTTGAGGAGCAGTCCTAGTTAAGGAACCAAAGCGGCAAGAATGTGTTTCTGCCGGGCACTCAAGCTCAAACTCTGTGGGTGACAGAATGTTTTCTTCTGAAGATTCTTTTAGATCTAGTTTGAGTAGTAGAAACCATTCCAATATGAAAGACAAAGCTGTGATTAAAGTATAGGCTTAGCGTTAAGGTGTGATAGTAAGCAATATGAGTGTTGTAAGGATTCTGTGAAACCAAAGTAAGTAGGTCCTTTACTTACATAATTGATAGACATTGAAATAGAACAAGAAAGATTTCAGAAGCTCAGACAAAGTATTACAAGGGTAACGACGCTTACAATTAAGCAAACGCATGATAACAAGAAATGAGGCTGAAGCTACAAAATTGACTATGAGTTGGATAACATAAGACTAAGTAAGAGTCCGAGAAGATATTTTTTTTTTTTTTTTTTTTTTTTTTTCTTAACCAGCGGCACTTGGGCTTTCAGCCCTTCGGCCCAATGACATGTCATTGCGAGGCTGGGGAACCTGAGGACTTTCCTTCCAACCCGGTCAGGAGCTTCGCTCCTTCCCATCCACAGAGGGTTTATCACAGGAGCCGTTCAGGCTATTCAGTCAAATTTCCGGCCGTAAAAATTTCTTCAAACGCCGACGCCCGGGTTTGAACCATGAACACCTGGTCGCCAGTACAACGCCGAAGCCATTACACCAGCGAGGCTCCCCCGAGAAGATATTACAAGAAGAACATTGATCTGATAGCCGTGCTGGGCTACTGCATAATGAACTTTGAGACATCGTCTGATATAAGTAAGACAGGTAAGGAACTAAAGGTTGATCTCATTTGAAAGATGAATCATGCGCTCTCTAGCAGGTATAAGTATATTGGATTCTGCAATAGGTGTACCCAATGATGTGATTGGCATATATGAATTATAAAGTATTTGTATTAGGATTAATATGAGGTAAACCTTACATGATTAGTGGAGGAGAGAAACAAACTCAGGAAAGAGTTGATGAAATGCTTGGGAGAAGCCAGAATAAATAAGATCGCGTTAAAGGAAGAAAATATGCATAAGCTGTGCCTAAAAATGTTCTCAGACTGAGATATATATATATATATATATATATATATATATATATATATATATATATATATATATATATATATATATATATATATATATATATATATATATATATATATATATATATATATATATGAATGTGCCCAGGAGGAATAGGCCATACAAGAGGCAGTTATGAAATGTTTGTAACTGGAATTTGTACCGCATGCCTCCTATTATGATGGAATTTTGATATGTAAATAAAACACTTGTTTTGATGGAACACCTCTCAAGTTGGCTTTAGTCTCTAAAAGGTTGTTGAGAGATAGAGTGAACAAGATAATAGTCTTAAAGAAATAACCATTATACGAAGTTGTCACTGTTTAACAACAGAGCAGGGATGGAACGTGCTTAAGGTTGGAAGCATGAGATATATCATCCAGGAATAGTCAACTCTGGCGGTGATGGCCAATAATAAGATATTATCTTACTTGGAAGATAGGTCAATAGATTAGATTGACAACGTGAAGATACGACTACTAGGCCTGCCATCTGTCACCTAGTTCACAGAACACCAACGGTTACAGAATACTTGATTGCTATACATTTTCTTTGTGTTTCTGCCTGTGTTCCCTTACTTTCAATGCCTGGAATATCATATTTTAACTCAGGAAAGCATCTTATTTTCCACTGTGGGATAGTTGTGCTTGTTGGTATTTTAATTGCAACTGAGCTTGCTATTTTTTTCTTTTGCTTGGGCCACAAATTTAGTTCGCTTCAGCCTGCCTCTTCCTAGCCTATTCATTCTTTGGAACATGGGGTGTGTAGCAAAGTTGATTTTGCTGGGGAAGTTATGATGGTATCCTAAAAAGAATGAAAAGGTGTATGCTATAATCGTGTGAGGTCAAGCAAATGTAGGTCTCTGACTCTATAGATGATGATGATGAATTATGTGCAGAGAACCTAACGCTACCTCCCTAGGTCTCACACGGTCAATCTTCTGGCTCTAGTGTATGGTGTACCTAGTGTCTAGGAGAGAAATGAATGATGGTACACAACAATAAAACACTTTAAGTTTCTATAAAAAGAAGTTAATAACTAGCAGTTAAGTTTTTCTTTGAACAATTATTTACAATTTATTTTGCCTGTCCATTCATAGCTTGTGGACAGGTCTTTGAAAATAAGGACAAGATAGTTTACAGAAAAAGAACAATTAAAAATGTTGGGACAATCTGCCCAATAAGTAAAAGTTATTATGTAGTTATAAATGTCCTTCCTGTATAAAATATTAAATTAGTTCACTTTAGTTATCTACCGGGAGAGTCACTGTGTATGAGGGCTGTAGTTCATCCTACCCCCATAAAATTCCTGTGTAATATCTTGAAACACAAGAAAATGTCAGAGATGCCCCAGATGTTTTACTCTTCACCTGGGAGTCCTTGTTGCAAGATAATTCAATGGGTAGGTGCAGAAATTTCAAGTACAACACTCGCCAAAGCTCTTACTGGATATGCAACAGCATATAAGTCTGGTTGGAGACTGGTTGGCGTTTATAAGCACTCAGCAGGTTTCCTGTCACCAGCCGGCAACAGGAACATAGACTCTCTGCAACAAAAGGACACCCTGGCCTTTTATCTCTGATCATTTATTCTAACACTTAATTTCCTACGTGGGTATGGGGTCAGCCTCGCGTGCCTTACAAATGCACTCGCCCCGAATTGTACAGGACTCCCACCTGGTTGTGACCACACCTCAAGTCCTTATAGTAGATACGCCACTGTACGTTCACATACTTTTCCTCCATACAATAATGTGGAGTAACCACATTTCCTGTGATATGATCTTCTCTTCTTTTCACTTATATTTGCTTCAGGCATGTAAACAGTGTTCATTGAACACAGAGGCTTGCTAAACTATTTTAATACAATAATATGTCAACATAATTATAACAACATACATCAGTCAGATACCGTTTAATGTGGGGACTCAACAATGTCTGCTTCCGACATGTCCTTCACTTTTTCCCCAATAGCAGTATCTAACTTTGTAGTTGGACCAAACATATTAAATTTCATAAAATATCCTTACCACAATCAAGAAATATATAAACAAATGACGCTGATTTTGTGAAGAAATGGCCTCAGCTTCCTCCGAACTGCACAGACTGTGAATTTATTCTTTATTTAAGTTTAAAATTAACACAGCTGTTTTTCAGCGTATCTGTATACAAATTTTAGTTCAACTGGCAATGAATAGTCAAAGCCTTTTGCTAATATTTACCAGCACTAGCCAATCGAAAAGTTCTACTACTTGAATACAAATGCAGTTTGAATGAAAAACCCAAAATAATTTTGAATAACTGGTGGTCGATTGGCCAGTCTGTACTGGTCATGCCCAATATAAAAGATATCACGTTAGGATTACATTTCTCCTACCGTTCCCCTTTCCCATTCATACTCTGTTCACCCCAAGCGAATTTGAATGTACCTCCCTGCCTCTTTTTCCAGCTCGCGTCCCGCTAACGTTACCAAAACCATGAGCAGGAACGCCAGTGTGTCTGGTCGTGTGTTCTTAGATATTAGTATTTCTTCAATAACTTCTCTAATACTGGGACTATCATATTATTTAAAGTACATTCTTACTCAGCTAAATCTACGTCATACTATCATATAATTCTTATGGGGAACTTCATAATGGTTTAAAATTTCCAATTTTTGTCATCGTCTATCGTCGACTAAACTTTTACACAGGTCCGCCATCTTTCCTCTCCTTCATCTTGCGAGCATGTATTTTTCAAATAACTACTTGTTTTATTTACATCAGAAATGCTACCACTAGGAGGAAATAAAACTGTCTGCGTGGTTATGCCTTGGCTGGCTTTTCCGCAGTGTGAATATATGCGTTGCAGACTGTGTCATCGAAGCGGGGTGTAAACGGCGCGGTTAATAATTTGCGTTACTAGTTAGCATTGTATCGTGTAATACTACCACAAAATGTAAGGATTACTACTGATTTTGCTACAAAGTTGACAGAAAGTGTTACTTCAGATAGCTATATTGCGGCATGCTTCCGCCAATAGTTAATTGTAAGGCTAGACTACAAAGTGTATACAGCAGATTGGGCAAAAGTTAAATATAGTAGTGTTTGTCGAAAACGAAACTAAAGTGTGTCAGACTTTTTCCGTGAAATCGTTCTATAGGCTTAGCACTGTGCAAAAAGCAGCGCTGCTGGCTTCGAAGATGCCAACCGTCAGACGCATGCGGGCTAATGTATTAATTATCGTTTTATGCCTAAATCGTACTGAATTGAGCGTTTATTCTCGCATATTTTGCTACACACCTCCCATCCTAAAACATGCATTCATTTGCATGTTATTATATGCGAGATAACTTAGCTCCATGAAGTCTTACTCGTTTTTTTGATCTTCATCATAAGGATGTCTGCTCAAAAAGTCTGCGCCAACGTTCAAAGGGCCGGGAATGTATTCTATCAAAAATGAGTATGGTTGCAACAAGAGAGACCATCTCAATAATCTAGATTTTTCATGCTTGGCCTGTGACAAGAACACGAGGGGGGAATGGTCCGTTTGGACCACAAATGTCCTGCCATATAAATAAATCTGGAATTTCTTTATCGCCCATATTAAAGCGAGACATTCTTTTTCACTGGTTGAGTAATTTTTTTCCGCCTTGTTCAATTTGCGGCTAGCATAAGCGACTGGGTTCAATTCCCCATCTTGTGAGGAAGACCTTTGCCATAATGTAGCACCTAGGCCTACATTGCTTGCGTCACTTCTCACAATAACTTCTTTAGTCAAGTCAGGCAATTGCAACACTGGCCTGCTTGTAAGCTTCTCTTTTAACTCCTGGTAAGCAAATTCACACTGTGCTGTCCAAATTATAGTATCAGGTTGACCTTTGCGAGTTAAATCGGTCAAAGGAGCACATATAGAGTTAAAATGTTTGATATACTTTTGGTAAAAACCACACAGAGACATGAAAGATCGCACATCTTTTTTTGTTTGTGGTCTAGGTGCTCTTTTTAGTTTTTCCAGATTCTTGGGATCAGGGGTCATGCTACCCTGATGTACTGTATGTCCCAAGAATTCCAACTCTTTACAACCAATTCAGCATTTGGTTGGCCTAGCGGTTAAGTTAGCCTCTCTGAGTCTATCAAACAGCATATTCAAAGAGGTAACGTGTTCCTCAAATGTTTCCGTAGCAATGAGGATATCATCCATAAAATTCGAAATACATGGATTTTTCAGGGGATCCAGCAATTTTCGCATCATCCTAGAAAACACACTCGGGGCATTTTTCAAACCAAATGGTAACATATTGAACTCATAATGACTTTCCGATGTGCTAAAGGCCAAATAAGGTCGAACTTCAGGCTTTACTGGAATCTGGTAATAGCCTTTGCTAAGATCCACCTTAGAAAAATATTTTGCCTTGTTCAGCCTGGCAAAAAGTTGAGTAGTATCAGGTAATAGATCCACCTGACCTTCTGTGACAGCATTCAGTTTCCTGTCATCTATGCACAGTCTATTTTCTCCTGATGGTTTCCGCAACAACACCACACAGGAACTGTAAGGAGACTCACTGTGAGAAATAATCCCTTCTTTTAACAGATAATCAATCTCCTCTTTCAAAGCTTTTTCCTTAGCGAACGGAATAGAATAAGGCCTCATACAGATGGGTGCTGGGTCTAGTAGTTTCATATCATATGACAACAAATTTGTGTGTCCCGGTTTATCAGTTAACACATCTGTATGTTTCTCAAGGACCTGTTGAACCTTCTCCATCTGTCCTTTTGTCAGGTGATTACTGATTTTCACCTGTGCAAACGTTTCACTGGTTTTCAGTGGATATTCAACCGAGGAGAGAGGTTCATTTTTCATCTCGGTTGCTATAGACAAGGCCATTAAATGTGATCCCTCCTGGATTTGTCTGTCCAGATATTTCTTCAAAAGGTTCACATGATAGACTTTCTCCTTTCCCTTTTTGTCTATCTTATAATTTGTTCTGGATACCTTTTCCAAAACTGTATATGGCCCTTGCCATCCGATCTGAAGTTTATTGTTGCTGCCTTACAATAGAAGAAGTACCTTCTCCCCTACAGCAAGTTCTCGATCCTTCGCTTTTTTATTATAATAAGCAGCATGCTTTTTCCTGGCTTGTCTCAAATTTTCATTTGCCAGTTTCCAACTGGTTTTTAAACGAGTGGTCAGTTCGTTCACATATTGGTATGATGAGGTAACAGTCTCCTCTGCCTTCTCATCTGTCCAGGTCCTTAGCAAAGCTTCCAACGGACCTTTTATAGGCCTCCCAAATAGGAGTGTTGCGGGTGCCATTCCAGTTGAATTATGTGGTACTTCCCGATAGGCAAACAATGCGGCGGGCAAGTAGTGGTCCCACGTCTCAGGTTTCTCATGTGCCAGCTTTCTCAAGATAGAAATGAGAGTCCTATTGAACCTCTCTACCTGGCCGTTCCCTTAGGGGTGATACGGACTACAATGAAAGTGCTTGGCTTGAAACAACTTGAAAACCTCTCCAGTTAGCTTCCCCTTGAACTGAGAGCCATTATCAGTCAAGATTTGATGCGGGAATCCTAACCTTGTGAATATCGTAAGTAATGCCTCTGCCACATGTTTTGAATCGATTGATGACAGGGCTACCGCCTCTCCCCACATAGAACAAGTGTCTACCAGAGTAAGGATGTAACTGTTCCTCCTCTTGGTCCGAGTGAGAGGTCCCACAATATCCACTGCAACTCTCTCAAAAGGGGTTCCCACTATGGGATTTCCCCAAGAAGCTGAACCAGTGCCGGCCTTCCTGTATAGCAATTTATTCTTCATATAGAATTCTTCTTTATTAGGAGGAGTATGGCTCTTTGGGAGTTTCTTGTAACACGGCTTCAGTGACTTATCTTCAGCCTGTGCCTTTCTCATCTCCTCTGGATGAGTATTTATGGGTTCATCTTCTTCCTTTCGGGATTGAGATCGTGTCTTGACTGTTGCCATGATCACCGGTCTCATGGGATTCCCCAAGAAGACATATCTACACCCCAATATCAGAGGGTAGATTGGATCATTTAACACTGCTGCCTTGATTACTCCTTCCACATATCGCGTCTTCACATTTATCCTGGCGATGGGAAGTGTCATGGTCGCTACGTCCTTGGTTGCCGCTTGGATCTCCACTGTTTCTGTGGTGTATTGATCTGCCTGCACCAGGAGAGAACTCACAACTGAATCATAATCCAATCCCGTATCATACAAACACCTTATGGTGACTCCATTGCATGTTACATCTTCACACTGGGGGGTGGTAAGGTTCCTGCTGTTCAATAGAGTTGACCTTTACTCCCTTCCTCCCAGTTTTCATGACAGTGAAACTTGGAGTTTTCCTTCTACAATTTTCAGTGTTATGGTTGTCCATCCGACAATTTTTACAATACCTCTTTCCTTGGTTAAAAGGTTTTCTTTCATCATTTCTTCTATCATTGAATTGTGAGGGTCTATTCTTAAATTCATTTCGAGGCCTATCGAAGTTCTGCTTATTTCTATTATCGAATTTGTTATAGTTTTGAGGGGCCTTACTCTGATCTATTTGTTTCTTCTTTGTGCCAGCTACCTCTGCCTGGGCTGCCTGATACCTCTCAGCGACATTTATTATCTCACCCAGCCTCTCCGCACCCTGTTCCATGAGAAACTTTCTCATGTCTGGAGCCATAGACTCTCTCATCTGTTCAATGAGTATCATCTCTTTGAGATCTTGGGTCTTCCCCAAAGTAGCCCATTTCTCCATATACGTTTCCAACCGGGCGGAGAACTGGTGATAGGTCTCACCCGACAGTAGCCTGGCATTCCTAAACTTCTTTCTATAAAACTCTCCGTTCTTTTCATATCTTAACAGAAGAGCTTGCTTCAACATGTCATAGTTGTCTTAGTCATCCCTGCTCATTTTGGAAAACATTTCATAAGCTGTTCCCTGAAGTCCCTGAGACAACTTTCCCCCCATCTTTCTCTTTCTAACTCATAAGTAGTAGCTAAAAGTTCAAACCTGCTTAAATATCCTTCTATGTCATCGTCTTTCTCAACAAAATGGTTTACATGAAAACCCATAGCTGAGGTTGAGGCTCCCTGACTAGTTGTGGCATCTGAGGCAAAGGGGCTAGCATCATTTTCAGGAGCATGGCCTTGAATTTCTAACTCCCTTAGTCGTAGCTCATGCTTCCTCTGTAATCTTTTCTTCTCCTTTGCTGCTTCCCTCTCGGCAGTACCTAACGCTACCTCTCTAGGTCTCACACGGTCAATCTTCTGGCTCTAGTGTATGGTGTATGGTGTACCTAGTGTCTAGGGGAGAAATGAATGATGGTACACAACAATCAAACACTTTAAGTTTCTATAAAAAGAAGTTAATAACTAGCAGTTAAGTTTTTCTTTAAACAATTATTTACAATTTATTTTGCCTGTCCATTCATAGCTTGTGGACAGGTCTTTGAAAATAAGGACAAGAAAGTTTACAGAAAAAGAACAATTTAAAATGTTGGGACAATCTGCCCAATAACTAAAAGTTATTATGTAGTTATAAATGTCCTTCCTGTATGAAATATTAAATTAGTTCACTTTAGTTATCTACCGAGAGAGTCATTGTATATGAGGGCTGTAGTTCATCCTACCCCCATAAAATTCCTGTGTAATATCTTGAAACACAAGAAAATGTCAGAGATGCCCCAGATGTTTTACTCTTCACCTGGGAGTCCTTGTTGTAAGATAATTCAATGGGTAGGTACAGAAATTTCAAGTTCAACACTCGCCAAAGCTCCTACTAGATATTCAACAGCATATAGGTCTGGTTGGAGACTGGTTGGCGTTTATAAGCACTCAGCAGGTTTCCTGTCACCAGCCGGCAACAGGAACATAGACCCTCTGCAACAAAAGGACACCCTGGCCTTTTATCTCTGATCATTTATTCTAACACTTAATTTCCTGCGTGGGTATGGGGTCAGCCTCGCGTGCCTTACAAATGCACTCGCCCCGAATTGTACAGGACTCCCACCTGGTTGTGACCACACCTCAAGTCCTTATAGTAGATACGCCACTGTACGTTCACATACTTTTCCTCCATACAATAATGTGGAGTAACCACATTTCCTGTGATATGATCTTCTCTTCTTTTCTTTTCACTTATATTTGCTTCAGGCATATTAAACAGTGTTCATTGAACACAGAGGCTTGCTAAACTATTTTAATACAATAATATGTCAACATAATTATAACAACATACATTAGTCAGATACCGTTTAATGTGTGGACTCAACAATGTCTGCTTCCGACATGTCCTTCACTTTTTCCCCAAAAGCAGTATCTAACTTTGTTGTTGGACCAAACATATTAAATTTCATAAAATATCCTTACCACAATCAAGAAATATATAAACAAATGACGCTGATTTTGTGAAGAAATGACCTCAGCTTCCTCTGAACTGCACAGACTGTGAATTTATTCTTTATTTAAGTTTAAAATTAACACAGCTGTTTTTCAGCGTATCTGTATACAAATTTTAGTTCAACTGGCAATGAATAGTCAAAGCCTTTGGCTAATATTTACCAGCACTAGCCAATCGAAACGTTCTACTACTTGAATTCAAATGCAGTTTGAATGAAAAACCCAAAATAATTTTGAATAACTGGTGGTCGATTGGCCAGTCTGCTCTGGTCATGCCCAATACAAAAGATATCACGTTAGGATTACATAACTCCTACCGTTCCCCTTTCCCATTCATACTCTGTTCACCCCAAGCGAATTTGAATTTACCTCCCTGCCTCTTTTTCCAGCTCGCGTCCCCCTAACGTTACCACAACCATGAGCAGGAACGCCAGTGTGTCTGGTCGTGTGTTCTTAGATATTAGTATTTCTTCAATAACTTCTCTAATACTGGGACTATCATATTATTTAAAGTACATTCTTACTCAGCTAACTCTACGACATACTATCATATAATTCTTATGGGGAACTTCATAATGGTTTAAAATTTCCAATTTTTGTCATCGTCTATCGTCAACTAAAATTTTCCACAAGTCCGCCATCTTTCCTCTCCTTCATCTTGCGAGCATGTATTTTTCACATAACTACTTGTTTTAGTTACATCAGAAATGCTACCACCAGGAGGAAATAAAACTGTCTGCGTGGTTATGCCTTGGCTGGCTTTTCCGCAGTGTGAATATATGCGTTGCAGACTGTGTCATCGAAGCGGGGTGTAGACGGGGCTTGGTAATAATTTGCGTTACTAGTTAGCATTGTATCGTGTAATACTACCACAAAATGTAAGGATTACTACTGATTTTGCTACAAAGTTGACAGAAAGTGTTACTTCAGATAGCTATATTGCGGCATGCTTCCGCCAATAGTTAATTGTAAGGCTAGACTACAAAGTGTATACAGCAGATTGGGCAAAAGTTAAATATAGTAGTGTTTGTCGAAAACGAAACTAAAGTGTGTCAGACTTTTTCCGTGAAATCGTTCTATAGGCTTAGCACTGTGCAAAAAAGATGCGCTGCTGGCTTCGAAGATGCCAACCGTCAAACACATGCAGGCTAATGTATTAATTATCGTTTTATGCCTAAATCGTACTGAATTGAGCTTTTATTCTCTCATATTTTGCTACAGGGTGCCCTTCGAGTGTCTTAAATTTCTCAGCTTGTTGTAGGACTCTGCTGTCACGTCTATCCTCCATTGACTGTAGCCCTATAATGTTTTCCATATGGTTGATTTGTGTGGACTGTAGGGCCCCTGTTATAATACGTGCTGCTTGGTTTTGGAGTCTGTTTACTCTGTCAAAATTTGACTTTGCTGCCGTCGATCCAGCTGTGATGCCGTATTCTATAGCAGGTCTGACTTTGCCTGTGTACAGCTTTTTGAGGATATTCTCATCAGCACCCCATGTGGTACCAGATAACTTGCTCATGATGGCCATGCGAATTTTTGCCCTTAGCTGTAGTTTGTTTATCTGTGATTTCCACGTCATTCGGCGGTCTAGTGTGATTCCTAAGTATGTTGGTGTTTCATTTTCTCGTACTGCCTGCCATTTAGTTGTAGCTTTGCTTGCTGTGGTTTATGTGATAAGGTAAAAATAGTGTGTGTTGTTTTTTTTGTTCATTGATTTTGAACGAGCACTTTCTGGACCAACTTTCAAGGACTAGCAGTGAATCCTGCATGCGCAGTATTGCTGTGGTGGTGTATTCTTCTGAAGTCCACGTGGCCATGTCATCAGCATAGAAGGAGTTGTGAACATTCTTGTGGATGTTTTCTGTTATATCATTTATATAAATAAGGAAGAGTGTTGGGGAAAGGACCCCACCCTGTGGGACTCCATGTTCCATTGCAGTCTTTTTGCTGAACTGTCCGTGCACCTGCACTCTAGCTGTTCTGTTTGTTAGGTAGTGACTAATCCAGTTATACATCATTTTAACTCTTAGCCAACCTTTCCAAACTTTATCAAATACTTTCTCCATGTCTACCCAGACCGCTAATGTGTGCTTTCCTTCTTCGAAAACATCTTCGATTTCCTGTGCAATGTAGGTGACTTGGTCCTCTGTAGACCTATGTTGCCTGAAGCCTGCCTGTTGGTGCAGTAGAATTTGTTTGTCTTCGAGGTGCCAACTTAATCTGGTATTGATCATTCTCTCCATAAGCTTTCCCGTGCAGCTTAGAAGGCTGCTGTTTCTGTAGCTGTTTGGGTCCATTCGGTCTTTGTCGTTCTTAAGGATTGGAACTAGTACTGCTTCTGTCCAGGCCTGTGGTACAATTCCACGCTTCCAGCTATAGTTCATAATCTTGAGGAGGGCTTTCTTGGCATTAGACCTTAGCCCTTTAAGCATGTCATTTGTTACCCCGTCTTTTCCAGGTGACATACTTTGTTTAAGGGATACAATGGCTGCCTCTAGCTCTCTCAATGTGAAATTTGCTGTCATGTGCTCTTCTGGAACAGTTGGTATATATTGGTTTAGTTCTTGCTCTTTGGTAATTTCCTGTTTTCTGTCAGGTGGAACATTTATCTGGCTCTCATGTGAGAATTTTTAAGCAAAAACATTAGCTGCTTCTTTCTTTGTGAGTATTGTCTCATTTTGTTGTAGGGCTATTTCCTTATTTTTGCATTCCTCATCATATAAGGTTTTGGCGAGCTTCCATAATTTTCTTCCATCTTTGTCGAGGTTAAGACTTTCTGTTGTTTTGATCCAGCTATTTTTGGCTGAACAGTTTAACGTTTTCCTGTATGTTGCAGAGATAGTTTTGTAGGCGATGTTTGCCTCAATTGTTTTGTCCTTTTCTGCTACATGTCTGGCCTCTGTTACCGGTTCTTCCAGTTCTTTGAGGTCTTCTGTCCAGTATGGCTTATAATCTTTTCTCGCCCCTCGTGGTATTGATTCTAGGTCAGCTTTCAGAACTGCTTTATTAAATCCGTCAGCTATTTCTCCACTTCTTTTGTTTTGGGTGTTTATGAAACCACAGTATTCATCTGTCAGTGCTGAGAACTTGTTCCAGTTGGCATTTTTGTAGTTCCAGCGGGGTAATGGTTTATGGAAGTGGAGTGTATGATCCATATTAATCAATGTATGACTTCAGGTCAATGTTTGCCAAAAATGTAGATGGACTAAAAAAAGTACTAAGGTGACCAATAGGAACATACAATATACTGTAAATATACATATATTTCTTTACGTGTCAACATTTAATGTTAGGGGAGGTAATTTATTCTTCTGTTTCTTTAATTTTTAATTCGAGGGAAATAATTTAACCATTACACACATGATAAAAAAACAAAGACGTTTTGTTTAGTATTAATTGCATCTGGTTAAATGCAAAAATATATAAAACAAAAAATACTTTGTTTTGCCGACTTTAAGAATAAACTGTTTTATTCTATTTGTGAATGTTGTTATTTCATGTTATTATTAAATATTGAAACAATGTTTTACTTGATGCACATGACGATGAAGTGAAAACTTATCTGCTCTGCTACTTTAAATGATAATTCCTTCGGACGATTATTTCATATTGTGTACATTTACCGCTCAACGCTGAAACGCGTTTTTCATCAATCCCTTGAGCATTACTGTATTAAACCGGAGGCAATCTGACCATCAGAAGTAGTCCCCCGTCGAACAAGTGTTTCGGCCCTGTATACTCTCCTTTACACTCTAAGGGGGGCGGGCCCACTTGGGTCATGACTCCCAAGTGTCTCAGCCTCCTGTTGTCTTGTATCGAAAATGAACCCATTTCACTTTGGTAGCAACTTTAAAATCCACAACTCCGCCAGCCGTAGAGGCAATTGTGAAAGCACCAAAGAGAAGACAAATTATTCCGTTCGTTCCGCCGCACACCACAACTAGGGACAGACACTGACACACCTGCGCGAAGCCGACGAGGCTAGCTACTGCGCGCTAGCAACTGTAATTCTATGTCCAACACCTCTTATAATACACGCCGCGTGTTGCCCGTCAGTCACAGCCCTGTCACCAGTACACCGAAAAACTCAACGTATTGTGGACAGAACAATTTATGATGTTTTCTGTACCGCAGAGTTTACTGTCCCGAGTTCCATAGCCCATTACGGTTGTTCCACCGCCAGCATGATGCCTTTTCCGCAGTTTCACTAAGCCTCTTCAGTGCCCTTGTTCTCGACTGTCCCCTCAGCCCCAACAGTTTCAATAAATCATACACTAATGCAGCCACGAGCATTCTTGCTCCCACCTCAACAGCCATGACCCTTGCAGTGAACACATCGTGTCTCAGATCCGCGCCCAGATCACTATACTTGGCCGCTTTGAACAAATGTTGCTCTTCCAATCTAGATCACACTTCTTGTCAGGTTTTGACGGGGTGTCGATTCTCGGAAATAAGTGAAAAAAAAATAATAAGAACATTGTGATACTTTAACTCTTTGACTCCTTAATTATTTTTCACCCTGCGCCGTACTTATGTTTTTGAAGAATTCTAAACAGTGAAGTTTACTGTCTTTTAGTGCCAATTTTATGTTAATATTGTCTGTGTACATGTACATATTATATACCAGACTGTAGGGAAATAGATAGAGAATTGTAATATATAGCGTCTTTGGCATTATTAACACAAGTACGTTTGGTATGTACAATTGAAAAACACTAAATAGTTAACTGTAGGATACGAGCTTACCAAAGACAACTTACTGTTGCAAGTAATAAAAAAGATAAAGAAGATAGGGGAATGTATCCTATTTACTTTCAAAGGGGAACAATTTACCTATACAACAAATATCAAATTAAATAACAAGTTTTCGTTACTTATTTAGTTTTATCAATTAATTTAACAAAATTATATAAGGTATAAAATACTATCTTATATTTATTAGTACATTTGTTCAGTTGTTAAACACTTATTTTGTTTCCCGTGTTGAGAATGAAAAAAAAAACTTTAAATAATATGAGTGTAATGCACATGTTAAAGTAGTGAGCACTTATGTGCTCTGCCACATTCAAAGACATTATTATGTTGAACAACTCTGTAGTAGTCGCAGATGCGAAATCTAAAATGTTTCATCCGCGCCAAAGAGCGCACTTCGACAATTTTTCAATCACATTTTCTTACTTTATTGGTTTCTGTTCTTCCCTGGTAGCCAGAGAGGCTATGAGGTTTGGTTCTCAGTACAAGGAATATTTTTCATGGAATTTGTTTTCCGATCCACTCAGTACTAATAATGTCATAACCCCCGCCCCCAACCCCCCCCCCCCCCCACACACACACTCATTATTCTCCTCCCAGCGAATTCTGTGTCCTCCTAGAGATCTGGATTCTTTGCTGTTGGTTTCCCATATGTGTCGTGGTAGACGTTCTTCTCCAATTCTGCAGACGTGGCCAAACCATCGTAACTAGGACTGTTCCACTCGGGTCTGAACAAACTGTATTATAAAACATCCCAGAAAGTGGGTCTCCGACCAGCGCTATTATACATACGCACAGTCATAAATATGACCAAGGAAGAGACACAGCGGTTACAGAAAAACACATTTGTAATGAAGTTTATGTTTTTGGATGTACGACAACTTTATTTAGTGACTTTCGTAATTTACTGGTTGGTTCTCCAAACACTAAGAGGTGTTTGACCGGCCAGCTACTACATTCATTGCTTCTAAGATACCGTGTTGTTCCAACATGGGTACATTGATTCTCGACTTAAATGATTTATAAAGTAACCCATATTCATTACGATGACAGTGCTGCATACATGCAAATTATTTGCGTCTCTGGAACTGGAGGAATGGTCTACCTAGCTCCACATACTTCACTCCAGAAAGTCATTTCAATATAATAAATCGACGTCATAATTAATAGCATAGCCTTACGTACCGGAAAGATGGGTTTTTAAGTCCATGAAGAGCAGGAGTTCCCAGCCTGAGGTACGCCTACCACATTGGGATACGCCAAACATCTCCCAGGGTTCTGCAGGATATTTACTAAATAGCTACAAAGCTAGCTAAACGTGTGGGAATGTAGGTAATTTGCCTCATATAAATTATTTCTCTCTTCTAACTTACATAATCATTTTTTCCGTCCCAATATGGATTCGACATTAGCAGCAGATGAACGCACGTAGATTGTTCTCATGTACATAAGACAGGGATCCTCACAAACAGAAGTAGCTGCCGAATTCTCTATGAATCCAGACTTTTGGGCCACACTGTATATAATCCAAATGAAATATTCCAAAAATAGTTGTGTTAGTGATAAAAAAAAGTTGTGGAATGAAGAGAGAACGACCAGTTCTTAATCTAATCCGAAGCAAGAAAGAATAAAAAAAAATATTGGTGTCAGAAACTGTACCAAGAATAAAACTGTTGGTTGACAAGACAAAGAATCAAGGGGTATAAATAATTCGTTTGAATGTATTCTTGTAAACACAAACAAGAAAATTTCTTATACTAAAAATTGTTGTAATGGACCAAATAGTGTTTTATTAATGTCACATTAATTAACCTGTTTGTGACGTTATTTCTGTTTGTTCGTTCCACTTCTTCTACCCATCATCACATAGTTAAATAAATTCTCCACTATATGACCTAGAATATAGTCAACATTATGGCATCTTGGACACCCAAAAGATAAATATCCCCACAGTACTAATTTCCGTAATGAAAGTTTGTAACCAGTGAAACACTCGCGACACGTTTTTGGGAAAATAAGGAAACGGCACACTAAACACTTTTGTCACGGAATTGCCTCCCTTTTTTTTTGCAGGGGTGGTCCAACATTTGTCAAAACTCAATGTGTATCTACTATGGGTCTTCAAAGGTGTCTACTCTTCACACAAGATAACTCTTGACTGAGTTGTACGAGTATATAGAGGGATAAAGATGCTTATATCTCAAGGGAGTGTTCATAAGATAATTGTTAATTTATAACTGAGCCGCTGCCTGTTATGCAGAATTAAGCAATTATTAATTTCAGCTCGTTGAGGTTCCACCCTGATTTACAAAGTGGAACTCTTATAAGTATGGTATAGCTCGGTTTAGAGTGCATTTATTAAATTGACTGAAACAAACATGCAGTACATACAAAATGATTAAATTCAAGTTAAATTTTTTATATTTACAAATAACAGATTTAATAATCAACAAAAAATTATATAATCGTTAGCAGAAAATACTAATCATCGTTTGATGGTATGGTGTTTTATGTAAGAAGTTACTTGGCAGCTTCTAGGTTTGACTTAGTTGCAAATAGTAGTTTCTCCTCCAGCTGGGTTTTTGGGTACTATGCAGAAAAATCATTGGAGTTCTCGCGTCTCTGGTCAAGATTAATGGCGCAGCACGTTCCAAGTAAGATCAAGGTGTAACTGCAAATCTGGCCACGCGTTTCTAAGACCCTCTGATACTGGTGTCTATTTCGTCGTCAGACCACTTCTACCCTCACTTTGTTCCAGAGATACGTACCCTCACTGGTACCACCAATCCAATCTTGGCTCACAGACTGTTTGCTCAGAGGAATAGAGGCACTTGATTAGCCTCTTACACGTTTCTGGGTTTGTTTTTGTTTTTTTTTGTTAACAATGAATTCCCACTATTACTCCGTGTTTTAGATTCCTCAGATTCCAGTGGTCCTTGTTAAATTGTAGAGTTTATTTTGGGCTCTTAAGTCCTCAAAACTGCTCAAACTATGGTTCCGGTATAAGAATCTTGATTCTAACTTCTGGCAGTCTGGTTTTCGTCTTGGCAAGCGATTCTCACAGAGTACTAGACAAAAAATGTCAGATTATATTGCAAGTTTTCGGCCCCCGCTTCTCAGGGCTGTTGGGACAAACGTCTAATAGACGCAATTGTTATTCGCGCCTTAAAGTATCAGCTAATCGTATTTGAACGTTTAAATTTATGATTAAATATTTTGCATGATTCATCTAGTGCAAAATGTCAAACGTTACTTTTCTAAAAATGGGCGGTAAACATTCGATTATTAGTTGGTCAAGTTACGTCTCTCACACGTCCTCCCAGATTGGGGGATTATCTGACTTGCCTATTCCACGTAATTCAACCATCGTTATCAGACTATGACTCGGCGCAATTCAGCCGCCTGGTCTGGACATTTCGTGATTTATCCACACCTCCAATATGCAAGTCTATTATTCTGTAGAATTGTAAAGGATTACGCCCATCCTGTGCAAACAATGTCATTAACCTTTCACCTGGGATAAAATTTGGGACCGTCACGTTTTTGTGATCCATTTAGTGCCTCAGGGATGGGCCGGGGAATTAAAGTTAATTGAAGTATGAAAGTAATGTAAACATTCATATTCGGATGATTGCTCTGTATTGGCAAGTAAGGGATAGGGGAGATGAAAATAACAACATCACTCGCACAGGAATATAATGCAATCCTGCCGGAGTGGACATGAGAGCGCACAAACCGCTTTGTGACAACTTTGTTAGAAATATTAAAAATGGCTTTCGAGAAACTACAGAAACAGTACTCATTACCCTGTACTTGAGTGAATTCATTACCATGTGCTTGAGTGAACTCATTACCCTGTACTTGAGTGAACTCATTACCCTGTACTTCAGTGAACACATTACCCTGTACTTTAGTGAACTCATTACCCTGTACTTGAGTGAACGTTATGGTCAGACAATTCGTACAAGGTGACTAATATGAGGTGGTACATGAGGCTGGCAACATCATCATGTAAAACTAATTACAATAGACTGACCTCTACGAAAGTCACGTGACTGTTTAGTGAAGGCTTCCTACAAGGGTACCAGCTGTAGTGGTGTTCCAGGCTTCCTACAAGGAAACCAGCTGTAGTGGTGGTCCAGGCTTCCTACAAGGGTGTAGCGAAATCTGTGAAACAATCGCTAAATTCAGTAAGATTTTACTCCAATGATAATAAATAATTCCGCCCGTGGTTGTTTGCCTATCTGCTTCCCCTACTCCAGTAGAGCGCTGTATTTTATATCGTAGTAACGCGTAGACAAGAATCCGCCGTTAAATATTACACGCTTTCCTAGTTTCGTCCTTGAGACTAACAATTAACGATCTGTGACACCAAACTGCCATCTGAATTAACGTACGATTTTAACTTTAACGCTACTAATAGTAGTAATTCGGACATTTTCCAGTAGTGTAGAACGAAACGGCAGTAATAATTAACGCCAATACTAACACCGCTTTGCAAAACCCCTCTTCGCTCAACACGCGGGTCTCGTACTGTATCCACGCTGTTGGACACGCCAGAAGATATATACACACACACAGTGTATTTCAGGCTAAAAAATTAACTATAAGATAAAGTAAAGAAAACGCGTTGTCGAAAATTTTGTAACGTACTACAAACGCGCTGTTTCGTTCTGAATGAGAACGGCAGTTAAGAAAAAGAAACAAATTACGATGTAACGTGGAATTTTTTTTATAAAAAAATATATAGTAAGACAGAGGGGGAATGGAGCATTGGTGGTCGTGTCACTAGTTCGTTGTTTACAGAAATTTGAATTTGAACCAAAAGCAAAGCATACAAGGTTAGATAGTAGGAAAACGATAATAGTAAATATGATGAATAAACTTATAAAAATGTAACCACTGTGTGACAGACAGCAATAGGATCACAAATTACACTGACAAACAACATTTTTCTTTCTTATATAAGAATAAGTGTTCTTAGGTCAGTTTCTTGCGCTGATTTCAAATTTGAAATCCGTTTATCTCTATCACGTCTGGTTCTTAAGATATTTGTGAATAAATATATTTTTGGGAAACCGTTATTTGCCCCGTTTCATTTTTACTATATAACTTTTTAAAAATTTATAAAATGCAAAATAATTCTACTTTTTATACTGCTAAAAGATGCACGACATATGTTACGTTATATTTCAAATAGTTACTGTATTTTGAAATAATTCTGAGTGAAATATGGCTTCTAGAAGTTGTAGAAATTCGGCTGATCTGTTATGTTACGTGTGCGGATATTTTACCGATCGTGTTCACCAAAAAAACTTTACACCATTGCTAAAGAAAGCATATGAACTTTATTTCGATTCGAAAGTTGATGATGCAAATAAATCTTGGAAGCCAAATGCAGTTTGTTCGACTTGTGCAAATACATTGGCAGGTTGGTTACGAAAATCGCCGAAGCATAAGTCGATGCCTTTTGGAGTGCCAGTAATATGGCGTGAACCGACAAATCACGCTACTGATTGTTACTTCTGCTTGACAAATATCTATGGTTTCACTTTTAAAACTAGAAAGTCTGTGGTTTATCCAAATATTGAATCGGTTTCGAAACCAGTGCCTCATGATCCAATCACGTGTCCGATCCCAGTTCCACCAGAACAATATCCGTTGGACGTGAATGAACCATCAGAAAGTGATAGTTTACCTGCTTTAGAAACTAATTCTGACTCGGATTATGTACCAGTGAATGATGGGGTTCACTTAATTAACTATTCAGAACTTTCAGATCTAATACGTGATCTCGCTCTCACCAAAGAACAAGCGGAATTACTCGGTTCGCGACTCAAAGAATGGAATCTTTTAGCGCCCAATACTCCGATATCTAAATTTCATCATAGACACAGAGAACTTGTTCAATACTTTGAGATGGATGATGACATTTGCTATTGCAAAGATGTAAAAGGTCTAATGGTGCACCTCGGTCATGAGCACATAGTCAACGAATGGCGACTTTTCATCGACTCTTCCAAGACTAGTCTAAAAGCCGTGTTATTGCATAATGGAAATTTATTTTCATCAATTCCATTCACCTACTCTGTTCATATGAAAGAAACTTATGACAATATGGCTATACATTTGGCAAAAATAAAGTACAATGACTACCAATGGCGGATTTGTGGTGACCTAAAGGTCATTGCAATTCTCACGGGAATGCAGACTGGGTATACTAAATTTTGTTGCTTCCTATGTGAATGGGACAGCCGCAACAGACAGGAATATTATGCAAGAAAGGTGTGGCCTATCAGGGATCGTATGCAGCTCGGGCATAAAAATGTAATACACGAGCCATTAGTTAACAAAGACAGCATCATTTTACCACCGCTACATATAAAGTTGGGGCTCATGAAGAATTTCGTAAAAGCGTTAGATAAAACGAGCAAAGCTTTCGCTTATCTTCGAGAAAAGTTTCCGCAAATTAGCGATGCAAAGATTAGCGATCCAAAGATAAAGGAAGGTATCTTTGTAGGACCTCAGATTAGGAAAGTTATTGCAGACAAACAATTCGAGAACTTGTTACATGGTAGTGAACTTCGCGCATGGATGGCATACAAATCGATCGTCGATAACTTTCTGGGAAATCACAAATCTGTCGACTATGTGCATATTGTTAAGCAGTGCATAGATGCATACAGAATTATGGGCTGTAACATGTCCCTCAAAATCCATTTGCTCGATTTGCATCTTGACTTTTTCCCTGAAAACCTTGGCGAAGTCAGCGATGAACATGGAGAACGATTCCATCAAGATATCGCCGTAATGGAGTCACGTTATCAAGGACGGTGGAGTGTGACCATGCTTGCCGATTATTGTTGGATGCTTCATCGCGATGTACCACATGCCATTCACCGACGAAGTCGACTGCAAAGAAATTCAAGCCTACATAACTGTTATACTTCTTGTACAAATGATGTTGTAATACTGTATGCGTTGTTAAAAAACTTCAGTTGCGTATTTCTAGAGATCCCGACCTGATAGAGAAAAACGGTTTGCAGATTTAAAAACAGCGCATTAAAATTGACCAGAAAAACATAGAAATGTTAGAGAAAGAAAAAAAAAAATTTTTTTTGTTAGTCAGTGTTACTTGTCAGAATTATAAATTGGTAGTAAAGAAAGGAGATATTGACAGAAGACAGATGGACGAACAGACTCCTTTATTCTCAGCTTGACAGATAGTGGGGGAAAAGATAGGGTAGTCCAAGATTTGAAAATTTGAGTTCAGTTTGAAAATAAGACGCTAGAAGCCAAACAGGTCCTGATTGGCTGGAGTCAAATATACTATGAGGGTGATAAAAATCATTTGGGAAAGGCGTTCGTCGCCACTTTAGAAAATTGTTTTACAATAAAGTTGTGTCAAAAGCAAGATCAAAGTACTGTCTTGGCTTTGCTGATCTGCACCAGCAAACGATCTGGATTTGACCATATATATCGCAATTTACTTTATTAGTAGGAAATATTTCATTTGATGCGGTAAGAAATAAAACCTTTGTATCATTATTATGGTTATTAAGATGTATGTATTATTGAATATGTATGAAAATGATGTAGGAAAAAGATTATCTAGAGTGAAGCCAACATCAAACTTTGTGTTGTTTCACAGAGTTGTTAAGAAATTAAGTAACAGGTTGTAGAAAAACCCGACAGGTTTTCTGACACTTTGAGAGATTTTTTTTTTTTTTTTTCGTACGCCCGCTAATACTCGAGGCGAAATCACAGGTTATTTTTAATGTCTAACCTGACATTGATTTTTACGTCAGTATCCTATTTTCTTGTACAGAGACAAGTGTCCCTCGCCATTCAGGCAGATACTCGCAGTTTTCGGAGGTACCCATTAGAGCTGGGTCGACTCAGGAGCCGCCAGTCCCTGGTCGACGACACTCCTTCAAATGTCCTCGCCAGGTCTCGAGTTAATCCAGTCCAAATCTCGGTCGACGAAAAATCCTCAAATGCCGTCGCCCGGGTTTGATCCTGAATCACCCGGTCGCCAGAGCGGTGTTGTAACCACTACGCTAGATGGCTCCCTGGGAGAAAATAAAATTAAATAGTAATGGGGAAATTGTTGTACAGTATTGTGACATAAGACCAGGAAAACCACTGGCCGTCTTCTTCAGCAAGTCACCGTCTTTGTACATGACTTGATATTATTAACTTAAAATGTTTCCTTTGTCAAGGAAAGTGTCAAACTGTAGTTTGAAGTTTATTTGACCATGAATGGGGTAACAAACCAATTAAGAACGTTAACTAATTGTGAAGTTACCATACTGAATCTGAATGAATTGAAAATGTTTAGTTAGGGAAAGAGAGAGTATATCAGAGTGTGATGTAGGCCGCATTTATATTGTTCCAGGGTTTTATCTATGACTCGAAGTGAGCCCAGGTCAACTGAGATCTATATATTTCTGCATCCTAAAGAAGTGAGGCAGTATCAACTGTGTGCCTCCTTGTTATTTCAAGATCAGAAGCCTGACTTGTTATTGGAACCTGGTGGTGTGACTATATTGCATTCTGTACATCAGAAGCCACAAAGTTAAGCCAGTGTCTGCAGGCATTTGATAGATCAAACCAAATTACTCTCATTTCCCAAGTGTTTAATAAATTATTCAGATTGTGATGAACTCAGACGTTCTTCCTAACAGTACCCATTCATAGGAGCAATAGTACATTGAAACTGTCCCAGATTGACACATGTAATTAAATTTGTGAATAATAATATATACAGTTATAAATTGAATCATTTTGATGTAAATATTTTGATTGATAATTTTAAAGTTCAATATTCCGGTATACACAAAATTGTGATACTGGAACAATAAATTGTAAAAAAATTAATTCACATTTAAACTTAACTCTGAGTATTGTTAATTACTTTTCCTATAGTCTTAGGTGTATTTGTTGTCAGTTTATTACATCACATTTTACATTACCCTAGACACTAGCCAGATAACATACAGTTACGGTATTTTAATTGGCATCGTCTGCTATAGGTTGGCAGCGTGCAATTTTAGGGGTTACGGCATTTAATATAATGTAAACAATTAGTATACTATTGAACGCTATACACCCGATTGATTTATGACGTGTTGGTGTCGGTAAGGTCACGCTGGGTGACTAGGTTACCGTACCCCTTTTTGTGTTGACCGTCGAACTGAATAGACGTGTCCTCTAATCCTTCCAGTGGTTGGGCATGATATTGCCGCATATCTGTTATTACAGTACGGACGTGGGTCAGTCCAATATTATTATGAAGTGAGGAATTTATTGAGGTTAGTAAATTAACTAAATTCAAGGAAGGAAGAATTAATAGTCCATATTCGTTTATATTGCCAGACGCATAATCTCACTGTCGGCCGTTGGGTTTCACCAACCGCGCGTACAGAAGAGAAACCGGCCTGCAACAACTGCTGCAACAACGGCAGCAACACATACATACACCATTATTTTACTTAGGAGAAAAATACGTCGCAGGGTGATGTCGTAGGGTGGAAGCAGCAAGGTTCTCTGAAAATATATACCCTATTATTTATTAGACTCAGAGGCCTTCACAGCTTGACCTCACATCTGCATAAATTCACATTTTAACTATTTAACCTCAAAATCCACCACAAAGGGTAACAGCTGTAGTAGTGGTTCAGGCTTCCTACAAGGGTACCAGCTGTAGTGGTGGTTCTATGCTCCACAAGGAACACAAAAGAAAATAATGATATTAATATAGAGGACAAAGGTCACGTTTTATTCGGATATCTCCGCAAGTAACCCGTCAAGAAATGGTCAGTTTGATGTTTTTCTATCATACTAAACGAGCAACTAAATGCCTTGTAATGTTTTGTAAAAACTGTTACAGTCTGTTAATACTAAAGATAGATAGCTGAACTTTCCAAAAATACAAAACAATAGCATCATATGCAGTAATTATAATGTACGAGTTTTCATTCCATGCATCAGTTTAGAGCCAACCGATCCTAGCTTTTCTGTCATCTTGAGACTCCTTCAGTTTTCTGTGATTTTAGCTTTTGTCATGACAATACACAGGGACTATCATTTGATCGTGTGTCGTGAGAAATTCTAATCCACATATATAAATTATCAAGTAAATGTAAAGCCTAACACATAAATTCAATAAAAGGAAAGAAGAATGGTAAAGAACAGTGCTGTCACAATGACGGTACTCGAGATCCCCTTTTTATGCTTCGTCTGCATATTCTCACGCTTTCACGTTGATATTAAAGCCTACTGCAGCATACACGCGTTTCCACAACACAATAAAACGTGTACTGCCTTTCTAAGAAAAACCTTGGGATACGCAAGCTGATTAATGACCTAAATTAATACTAACATTAATTACACTTCTTCTTCTTCTTCCGTCCTTAGCCACCGACCGTCAAAGCAGTCAGTGGCCATTACGCCTAATGGCGTCTTAGGGCAACAGCAGATAGGTTTTCTTTGCCATTGTTTCCCATCACGCCTATTGGCGTCTTTAGGGCAACGGCAAATCAATCCATTTGCTGTTGTTTCCGTAATCGAAGTGACTGGCAAACGGGTGATCAGCCCGTTGGTATTAATTACACTACGTTACCATAAACGAACGGACAGATGGACTTAGGATAGAAAGAAAGGGAGGGCTGAAAGCCGGAACGCATACAACACTAACACGCGTCTCGCTATACAATTACTGCCATCACGCGTGTAAATCCACAAGCACTAACTTTTTTCAAATCGACAGTGATAAAAAACACTACCCATTCGAGAGTTAGGTTTAAAAACCTGAAAAATGCTTATTAGTAAATATGACATTATACTGGTTTACGTTTGAAAGCATGACAGTACACCAGACACCATAAAGTTTGGAAGTGAGGAGGTGGCAACAGCACGACTATCCTAGAAGAAAATGCATATTTTGAACGCAGCCAGTTAGCCCCATACAATTTATATAGTTGGGTTCCTTAGGACTTGCTGACAAAGAATATGTTAAGTGTTACGCAAAAAGTCTAGGAATTAACAAATTATAGCCAAAAGAAATAGTGAGGGTGTCAGACAACACCAAAATCAGAATCGCTCAGTGGCAGATTTTGAAACCACCATTGTACGGGAAATAGGTCCCCATGTTAAATCCTATTTGATTGGATAGAAGTAAATGTAAGGCTAAACACGATTAGTCGGGCTACAAATACTATTTTGTTGTTAGGGGAGACAGAAGGAAGGGTACTTTTTTTCAAACGCTTGTGTAAACATGGCACGATTGGTTAGACCCGCCAATATAGTCAATTAGAAGCGTCAGTTCAGCACCACATCTTCAAATAAACTTTCTAAAGCAACAGTGCGTTGAGATTCAGCATATATTTGTCTAAATAAAAGCCTGAGACAGCGGCAGGTCGGATTTTGTGCCATAATTCATTGCCAGTCAACGTAATTGTGTATTATGAATTGTGGTAAGCTTGAAATATTTGATATCTTTTAATGAAAATTGAATGCAAATTGATAATTTATGTCTGTATATGTGTGTGGTTCAGTAGCGAACATGAGGCAAAGCCTATATATTGCTCCAACCTGAACAGAAGGTGTCGGAGAACAGTAAAACTGCATGGAATTGCCAAACAGTACACTGACACCTATCTTATTGACTAGAAAGAACTTATGCTGGAATTGCAGAGGCGTAGTAACCATTAGGGAGGAGTATACTGGTGAAAATTGTTTCAGATGAAGATAGCAGTTGGCCTACCGCTCTGAACTCAGTGTTTGTTATGTGTTGTGGTCAGTCTGGAAATAGATTATAAATTAGTTCTAAAATAGGAGGTACAACCTTCTTGTTTCAGGGACCGTGGTCCCAAAGTTATTGAGCAGCACCTGGTCTGAGCTTTGCTGGATCTAGAGGCTGTCAGCATACTCCTGGGTCCAGATAGTGACCAGTGAGGTGTCTCCAGAAAACAGGGAAGCTATCGAGCAGAGGAGTCTTTTCCTGCCGCCATCACGAAAGATAAGCGTCTGTGGCCAGAGGAGCTCAACATTATGCCCCCCCCCCCCTCTAAAATTGACATTGTAATAAAACAGAGGGACAATACCTTGGTTAAATTGATAGGAACTGTGAACTTTTCCCCATACTATTTCCAAGATAAACAAACACTTGAAGTCATGATGACAAATAACAACATAGCTTGAAAAAACAAAACCAGTATTACCTCATAGTACTACTACACAACTGACACACATAGGATTATATTAATAAAATATGTCACTACAAGGTTCATATTTATAAATTATGTACATATAAATTGTGATTACATTTGATTGTGATTCCTGGTTCACTGTGTAGTTGAATCAGGATATATATTAGTGACAGTAATTAATACATATATCTATTTGAAACTTTACCATTGATTCCTTTAAGATAGTCTTATAGAGTGTTACATGTGTGTGCGTGTCACAGTGTTGTCAAGTGTGGTGGAATAAATTAAATTGTTTATCTGTCTGTTGTTGTTGTGACTTACACTTCATCATTTACATAACCCTAGACATTCAACGTAGTCATCACAATATTCCAGAATAATTCTGACTGAGGTATAAATGTGGTAGCAAGTAAGGTTATCTGTAAAACACTACACGTATTAGATACAGATACCTTCACAGCTGATCTCAGTCAGTACACTAAGTCCCCTATAAATATTTATAACATCCCACTTTACCACATCGTGCAGGTATTTACCTACTAGACCTAATCTTTGCTCATGGTCAACTTTATGTATAGCTCACACTAGGAAGGTGCCTT
Organism: Oreohelix idahoensis; assembly: GCA_024509875.1. Classification (NCBI taxonomy): domain Eukaryota; kingdom Metazoa; phylum Mollusca; class Gastropoda; order Stylommatophora; family Oreohelicidae; genus Oreohelix; species Oreohelix idahoensis. The sequence continues at coordinate 257,261 of JAMPIV010006770.1, read as the reverse complement.
GAGAGCCCTCATAGTGGGAACATTGGATAAGGGAAAGATTATATGGTCATATAATAATCACCTGAAGACGATACTGCAATCAATAAATGAACAAGACTAAGATTGTTGGACCTTGGCATCAAAAGTAAGACGATAAGAGATGGATGTATGAGAGGATGCATCCGTCGTGTACACAACCAGCGCGCTACATGTGCAACTAACATCAATATCTTTCAAAATTTGCTGATGGAGACTGGGACTTAATGTGTTTGCCCAGAGCGTAATGATCTGGATTCTGATCAACAATAACTATAAAAATAGGAAGGAACCCAGAAAATCGTAAAGTATATATCCATCGTCAGTTAAGCATTATATTAACTAGCAACTGTGTTCTTGTCTTTCCATTGCAGTTGGTAGCTAGTTGACACCTTTTTTTCTACTGACAGGTAGATATAGTTTTTCGACATTTTTCCTACCGGTATGTCAATGAGTAGTGCCACATAATTTTTTTTATTTTAAACATTGCTCAACAAAATTATAAAGTTATGGTATGGTAGTAAGTCTGGTAGCTGTTAAAATATTTAATGTTGTCTACTAGAATGTTGTGAATATTTTTCGATGCGGGCAAATGCCAATACAAATGGAAATTAAGGTACAAAGGTTGGGATGGATATGGCATACACTCAGAAGAGAACAATCACGCATAGCCAGAGGTGCTCTTGACTGGAACCCACAAGGGAAAAGATGAGTGGTGAGGCAAAGGAGAACTTGGAGAAGAACAGCGGAAGAGGAGGCTAATGAAAGTGGAATGACATAGGCACAGCTGAAACAGACAACCCAGAATAGAAATCGATGGAGAGCAACTGTTTCAGCCCTGTGTTCCACGGGGAACGGAAAGGTGTGATGATGATGATGATTTTGTCAATAATATATATTTTTTTAAAAATACACGTTATGACTATATCGGAGATATGAACTCTTGATGCCACGTTACTAAGATCAACTCAATAACAATGAACAACACACTGTGTTGTCAGTTCTAAACAGCACACTTCATCAATCTCTTGAACATACTGTATTACAAAACAACTCAGACAAATGTGTCCGCCGCAACTGCTCTAATAGATTCACACCTTTATAAATAAATAATTGAGATACTTACCTACTCATGACGAAATACCAGTACAGTTTATAAATATCTCACTTTTTCCCCACTGGTATAAGTGTAGTGCTTTGTGCCAAGGGAAATAATTATACTAATAAATAAATACCACGTTCATTGAAATAATTACATACTTTCAAACTACAATTTCATTTAAGTAAAAATTAAAATAGGTTAGTAAATTTAGTCAATCTGTTTATTGCTAAAATAATCGTTATATTCTACTTGTCTCAACTTTTCAATAAATGTTACACACAATGACTATAACAGAGTTGTGAACACTTACACGTTCTGACACTACTGAAGTCCAATGGGAGGTCACCTCATTCTAATACTGACAGCTCAAAGTTGTGGGTGACACAATGTGACGTCAGTACTAAAAGGTTATCTACAACAATCACTTGAACATTCATTATTTATTTATCATCCTTCAGTTTCCATGGAGAATAGACCTTCAACAAAATTAGGTCACGTCTTCCTGTCACGTGATTTTACAAATTATCCCAGACAAACGTGTCTACGGCCATTGTATTTTTTTCCATTTGAATTTGCGCAAGGAGTTATTTTGATTTTGACTGTTGAAAAAATGTAAAGCTAGATGCAATGACAAATTGTTTTTTGTAAACCACAACCTTGTTGGAACAGTAGAAGCAGTTTTGTTCATGCTAAAGTGTGTCTATCCCTTGTCTTTGGTGCCTTATTGACCAGGTCTTGTGGGACAAGTCAAGTTACTTGTATAATCAGCCATAGCAGTCACGTGGTCCATTTATTGTGGAGGATTTATAATATTTTCTCCACAATTTAAAAAAAAAGTGTCACGTTTGTTAATCACTATATTGTGTTTAGTAATGAGTGACATCCGCACACTGTAATTCCCATTTATAGTTTCCTCCTGCCATCGTCCGCAAACCTTGTGATATAGTAAGTCTTAACATGCTCAGAGCCTCCTGTGCCATGAAAGACAGACACTTGAACAAGTGCTCTCAGCTAGGAAGGTGTCATTAGAGCTTGGACGATGCACATGGCGCCACAACAGAGTACTAAATTAGCCGACTGCTACAACAGACCTGGCTACGGCGAAGACGAACAGCGTTCGCCAAATCAGACTGAGTACCGCAAATACATATTTTCCGAGAGTAGGAAAACAGCAAATCTCAAGCCAAGTAAACCAAGTATCAGTTTACATTCTATTCTTGACTGTGCAAATGACTGGGAGCTGGCTAGGGGCATATCCAGAGAGTATACGAAGATCTTGAAGACGGCCAGATATAGTGCTGCATTCTTCATCATCGCTCAGATAATAATGATTGAGCTGACCGTGCCACTTGAATCCAGATTGGAGGAGCAAAGTGTCCAAGTATAATGATCTGGTCATAGACTTGTGACACTGAATGTTCACTGCAAGTGTCATTACTGTTGAAGTAGGTGCGAGAGGTCTCGTGGCTCCCGCAGTGTATGATCAGTGAAACTGCGGAAAGGGCATCGTGCTGGATGTGGAACAATCGCACAGGGCTATGGAACTCGGGAGAGTAATTTGTTTTCAACATAGGGGTTATTTTCACAATTGTCTCTAGCTGGCAGAAAACAGGAATGAAGTTGAAAGCTGCAACCAGGGTGGAGTGAGTTTAATTCCCTGCACACGATAACAGGAGGTCATGACTCAAGTGAGCCCGCCCCCCTTAGAGCGTAAAGTAGATTAAGGGGTAAAAAACCTGATCGACAAGGGAACACTTCTGATGATCAAATTCCCTCCTGTTGGATCGCTCTATATATAGTTTCCTATCATAGTTTCATTGTGTCTTATTTCTCGTAACACAAACAGTGTTCACTTGATGCCTATGTCGGTGTCGTGAACACTTATCTCCTTGCTACACTCTCACCTCCAATTACAACTAGAAAACTAATTATAACTAATTACTAGGACGGTAACCAGCAATAAGAAAACAGAGATGAAATCAGCTTAAAAATGAAATTGGACAGGGAGATAACCTGGACAGTTGGCACAGACCAAAAGGGCTTGGCACGTGATAACTGAAGGACCATGTTACACAGGATGAGATAGGATGAAGGGTGTGACAACAGGCACAATGAAAGCCGAAAAGATTAACATTTCACCCTGGCTGTCTATATTTACACATCGCTCTATATTTACGGTAGTATGCTATCAGATCTGATATGTCAAAGACTACGATTGCACTTGGTAAACAACGGTGGTCCCATATGGCTCGCTAGAATAGCCAAGATTTCCGATCACCTAAGAGATATTTGATAAGTGCACATGTAGGATTGACGTAAATGCGCGTTTGTTTAATAGACAACACCGTACCAGAAATGACGCCTGGAGTAACTTACTGAAAGGCACAATAACCTCAAAAAATAACACAACACCAACCAAAGTGAACAAAACACAATCTGGAGGAATAATACAGAATAATGCTAACATGTGATTGGACACGTGATCTTGTACCATCAAATGTTACAGAAAACACCACTACAAGAGTACATGTATGTTTTCTTGTAGGCTGTTTACAGGAGAACTGCTGTGTTGGTGGATTCATGTCCCATAGGAAGATTTAGGGGAATAAATAAATCAATCATTCATACTCAGGAAATATATCACACTTTACAAAAACAAGTACTGATATAAACGACAGATCCAGGCACATGAATGAATGAATCATACATAATCAGGATACATATCACACTTTATAAAAACACGTACTGATATAACCGACAGTTCCAGGCATATTGTTAATGGTTAAAAATAACGCGCTGTTTTGAAAATAACGACCGCCGAGAAATAGTAATAAAAAGAAATTAATGACATCTTCTTTGTTAACGTTTTTGATCCCGATTGTCACGGATTGATAGCCGAGTTATAAAAGTCCGTTTGCTGGTGCTTTTTTTTTTGTTACAAGAACTTAACTCTAGTTGAGTCCTGTCGCCGTGGTTTCCGTCACTTCTTTTTGGTGATGAGTACACTTCTCCACATAATGCGTCCAATGTAGGCGGTCAGTGTTGATGCTGTTCTCTCACACTAGTGACGTAGTAACGTTAGTACTTCAAACCGTCTGATAGCAGCAGAACCATTCTTGTCGAGAACTGTTATGTTGTCCTTGAAAACTCTTCATTCTATAATTTGTTGTATTCAATAGTAGACATTTCTTTTCCTACTCTGTCTGGTTGTCTCTCCATGTTAGTAGGTTCTATTATGGCGTATCTTGGACAAGACTGGCCTAAACCGCCAGGGGTGGAGATTTCCGCCTATGTCTATGTTCCCTACTGACACGTTGTTAACTGTCTATAAGATTCACATTGAACCATGCCATTAAACCAATCACGGTCAGTAGCCTGTTCGCCAGAATGAACTCTCAAATAGCCCTCGCAACTACACAACTTTAATACTTGCAATTCTGTTTTATTTTTTAACTGTTATTTTTATTTCTTTACAGAAAACAGGTATATTTTACATGAAATACAAGAAGAGTACATTTTATATTACATATTACATATGAATACTCGCGCGTACTCACACTTTCATTTGTATACTTAAACAAGTTAAAACATTAAAAAAATAATAATGAATAAATAAATACATAGAAATAAAATAAAATAATTAATAGTTAAGATTTGACATAAATTTAAAGAGTAACGGTGGAATAAATAAAGTTAAATAAATGTTGCCCTAAGACGCCACTAGGCGTACTGGCCACATACTGCTTTGCCGGTTGGTGGCTAAGGATGGAAGAAGAAGAAGAAATGTTAAAGAAGAATAAAAGTAATATTGATTTATAGTTGATGAGATTGGTATTGAGTACATTGTATATTATATATATAATAAGAAAGAAACTCATACGTACTCACCATTCCTCATGTACACTTAAACGACTGTTTACACACTTTTTTTCCGAAATGAGTCAAAGCATTTAAAAAGTGACATGAAGGAGAGATACAAATACATGGAAAACTGCACCTATACGCATATATATATATATATATATATATATATATATATATATATATATATATATATATATATATATATATATATATATATATATATATATATATATATATATATATATATATATATATACATACACGTACATACATACATTGCATTCATGAGTATACATCCCTCCAAACAAACGGTCTTATATATCTAAAAGTATGCACGTACACATCTAATGCCCTTTTAGACATGTTTCCTTATTAAGTATTATTTTTTTTTTAAAATTAAATCAAGGGTTACTTCCCCTACAAAAAACTAAAAGGGAAAAACTAAAAGAAAAAAACAAATAGTTGCACTAATCGAGGGAAAAAAACCAAACGACGTTTCCACTTATTTATAAAAGTACAATTATTTTCCTTGTTGGTTCTGTCTAGGTTTCTAAAATATGCTCCATCTTTTTTGAAAAAATGTGGAAAAACTGGTTTCGATTGAAGCATTTATTTTCGTAGATTGCTTTGTTTCTGCATTTCCAAACGGTGTCCCTATATTCTGCTAATAAACGTACGATGTGTTCTTTGAAGTGCGAGTCAGTTTTTGGAATAAAGTATAACATAATTGCTTTGTACATGTCAATTTTTGTGTTTGTTTATCTACAAAATTTTGCGCATTTGCTATAAAGAGCACAAAACAAATGTCTATGTTAGAGAGAAGATAAACACCTATGCAGGCCACCAAGAACCACTTTTGTCAATAGTGAAACGTCGAAAGCTTGCCTGGTTTGGGCATGTAACTCGTCATGACTCCCTTTCGAAAACGATCCTTCAGGGAACAGTCGAAGGTAAACGGAGAAGAGGAAGGCAGAGAAAATCCTGGGCTGATAACATCAAAGAATGGGCAGGACACGGTTTTTCCACACTTGTACACATTGCTGAGGATAGAGAGCAGTGGAGGACCCTGTCTGCTGATGCTTCCACCATGGCACCCCTACGACCCATGACGAGTTACGGGTTGAGATGATGATGATCTACAAAATGCTTGTTTCAGGGTTTCTCATGTTGACGTGATTGTGTTACAATGGAAAAAAGATATGATCTTCTGTCTCTTTTGCCGTTGTACCGAAGCAGAGTCTACATTTGGGCAAGATCTTTTCCCCGTGTTCTTTGTCATGTGCGAGCGGTGTTACATTGAATAGTATGTAGGTTATTTACTGTGCCGAGGATGATGTATTTCTTTTGTGTAGATTTGTGAATATTTCCGAGTAATCTGTTATCCCATATCTGTATCCTATTTTTATTCGTTGATCTAGTGGAGGTTCTTGAGTCTGTACCAGATGTATGTATATATCTTTAGCTGACTAGTGTAGGAGTTTTTCATTCCCTTGTATGCATCTAATGCAGTGGTCGTAGAAGGGCGGTAGTGTTCCAAAATGGTGTGGTATTGCATTGTTAATTTTGCAAATTTGTGTTATTTGAAGACATATGTAGTAGTGAGCTAAAGGGGATCATTGTGGGTCTTTTATTATATCGCTTATGAATTTAATTCCTTAAGTTTTTATATTTGTAGTAATGTCTTGCAAGGATATTCCGCCTCGGCGTTTATCTTGGATTAAGGTCCTGTGCTTTATACTGTGAATTGTGTGCCTGAAAATAAAGTTTCTAATTGATTGATTTATTTCCTTTAGACTAGTTCTTGTGGGATGAAAAACATTTGAGACGTTTAAGACACTTGGAAATATATAAGTATTGCAGATGACACTTCTGCCAAAAATCGTCGCATTCTTAAATTTGTATTTTTCTAGTTTTCCCTTAATTTTCAAAGTTATTATGTCCCACATGTCGTTATCAATTCTATCTGGTGTCGAGGAGAACATTATTCCATATATTTTCATTTTGCTTGTTTGTATTAAGTGAAAGGGAAAGTATGTTTTGTTTTTCCATTTTCCTATTCCTATTATGTATGATATTTTGTATGTTTATTTTGGAACCACTCGCTTTTTCGAATGTTTTAAAAGTATCGAAGATGGTTTGTATTGATGAAAAATTTGATGGAAAAAAGACTGCGTCATCTGCGTAAGGTATTTGCTCTTTTTCTCTTATTCCTGGTATGTGTATTCCTTTAATACGAGTATCTAGTCTTATTTTTCAAAGGCTTCATTTAGTGTTCTCAACAAAATTGGCCCGAGTATGGGAAATAATTTGAAATAAAAATCGGTTGTGAGGCCGTCTGGGCCAGGAGATTAATTTTTGTGCAACATGTTTAGAAAGAGGCGTAAGTCTTCCACGGTTAGAGGTTCATCTAGTGCATTGTTTCCTGCAAAGTCAATCGTGCAGACTGAGTTAAGAAATAGGTGTCGTCTAGTGCGTATGTTTGTTCTTGTTTATACAGGCGTGTGTAATAAGCTGAAAGAGTTGGCATATGTCGGGGATGGTTATTTGCTTGTATTTCTCTGCAACCTACGCTAATCGCGTTCAAAATCTGACTGACTATATTATTTTCACCTATTTATTATTGCAATTTTCTTCGAAGCTTCTCGATTAACATCGCTCACTCACTACTACAAAAGTCTCGTGCCACATGATCCGTTCCCCTTGTTCGGACTCACAAAAATCCCACAGGGACGTAATAATAACTTATCTCCCTTTGCTAACTGTTACGGGGTGTTTTTTTTAATACAATATCCTTGCAAGACATTACTACAAATATAAACACTTTAGGAATTAAATTCATAAGCGACATAATAAAAGACCCACAATGATACCCTTTAGCTCACTACTACATACGTCTTCATATAACACAAATTTCAAAATTAACAATGCAATACCACATCATTTTAGAACACTACCGCCCTTCTACGACCACTGCATTAGATGCATACAAGAGAATGAAAAACTCCTACACTAGACAGCTAAAGATATATACATACATCTGGTACAGACTCAAGAACCTACACTAGACAGCTAAAGATATATACATACATCTGGTACAGACTCAAGAACCTCCACTAGATCAAAGAATAAAAATAGAATACAGATATGGGATAACAGATTACTCGGAAATATTCACAAATCTACACAAAAGAAATACATCATCATCGGCACAGTAAATAACCTACATACTATTATTCAATGTAACACCGCTCGCACATGACAAAGAACACGTAAAAAAGATAGATGAGTATCTGGCAACTCAGACCAAGTTCAATCAGGGGTAAGCAAAGTAAACCCCGCACACAGCTTTTCTCCACCAATTATAAATAATACTGCCAAATGCCAGGCTGGACATTTGAACATATATTTTAATGTACGATACGATGCTCCTCAGGTATCATTAGTAAAGCCATTATACATATAGGCATAATATAGTAAGGCAGTCCTCAGTACGTTTCCATATCGTCTGTCTCTATAACGCTGTCCCCGACAAGTTTTTCACAATATTTAATGTACTCACTTTCACAGTAATAAGAATCCCTTTCACACAATAATCTAGCATAAACCCACGGAGGTGAATGGGTGATCTAGAGGTCGAACTCTTTAGGAATCTATAGTGAAGTATAATATTCAGGAGCTCAACACACATGCGTCTGCCTGCCTTGAAAACACACAGAAAAAAAACCTAGAAAGATCGCTGACTTTTGCCGGCAGCAACCGTAAACGTTTGCAACTCGGCCCAAAAAGGCAGTGACGTACTTCCTGTAACCAATGGTCACCGGTTATAAACAAAAATGACTACTTGTCGAACCGATTTGATGTCGACAGATATGTTATGAATTTTACTCATAACACTAACTACGTCAAAAGCCCTGTCTCCCACTCTATTCACAGTACTTTAATAGCGTATGCAAATTTCTAAAACCATAACCACCGACATCTCGACAATCTACTAGCCAAATCCACGACATTTTCTTAAGGAGCGCCACCAAAGATTTACCTCACATAGTCCTACAATCAAAACCTTTTAATCTTATCTCTCATGTAGTTAAAACTAACAGTGCGTTATTACTGTACGCACATTTTCTAAAACAGATTTTCCTACTCGACCTTATATCTTTATTTAGACCTAAACTTCTCTATTACACGGTTCTCTAATTCAGGATCTTGATCTACTTATACCCATACACTACTCATACACAAGATACATCGATGGTTTCTAATAAGATTGATGTTTAATATGTTGAAGACAACAGCACTTAGCTACTGACAAAAGTATAAATTATTTAAGATGCAGAACTACACACAATAAATACATTTCTTTAAGATCTGCAACAAAACATAGCTACAGACAACAGTTTAGTTTATTTTAGATCTACAACAACACCTGGCTACAGACAACAGATCAATTTATTTAAGATATGCAAAAACATTTAGCTACAGACATGATATTAATTTTGTTTTTAAATGTACAACACTTATCTACAAACAACAGGCTAATGTATTTACGAAATACAACAACACTTAGTTTCAGACAACGGATCAATTTATTTACGATAAAAAACAACACGTAGCTACAGAGAACATATCAATTTATTTAAGAAATACAATACCACGTAGCTACAGACAAGAGATTTTTTTTTAAAATATACAACAACACCTAGCTACAGGCAACACAATATTTAAGATATACAACAACGATATTCCTGAGATTGTTATATATGATAATGTTGCCAACCATACACAACCTCATGTTAGTAGCTTCTAACTATATTCCTGAGATTGTTTTTTATGATAATGTTGACTGCCATACACAACCTCATGTTAGTAGCTTCTAACGATATTCCTGATAATGTTGTCTGCCATACACAACAAGTTTTTTTTTTTCCAGCTGGCCAAATGGCACAGTCATCTGCTAATTGTGATACTGCATTCTTAATGACGTTAAATTTATCTGCTAAATCAGCGGTTCCCAACCTTGTTTCACTTGCGTACCCCTTGGCAGCCCATTTCTATAAATTGTACCCCTAATATGAGAAAAATATTTGAAATTAATATAGTTGCTGTTATTTAAAATTTATAGATTATAACCAGAAGTAAAGGGGCCAACCACGGGATTAAAAAACAATGTAATAAAAAGGTGAACAAACAGTGCATATATTTTTACATGAAAAAAATCAGAAGTTACAAATAAAAATTAACACATTTAATTTATCAATAATAATAATAAAAACGTTGCTATTGTTAAAAGTTGAAATCACTTTTTATAACACACATGTCACGTGACCATGACAAATGTTCAGTGCGATCCTTCAGCTTGTTTTGAGGCACATAGTTTGTTTGAAATCAGGTTCAAGTGACGTAAGATACAGTCTCAATTCTGGACTTGCATTCAGTTTACTACGGTATTCATTTTTTATAAAGGTATAAGAAGAGAAATCCCTCTCCACCAGCTCAGTATTTGTAAATGGCAACAGAAACTTAAGCGCCTTGTCGGTCAGCTGTTCATATTCTCTGCTGATGTCTCCCCAAAAGTTAATAAGGAATTTTCCTTTGAATTCAGCTATTAAAGTAGTATCAGTCGAAAGTTCAATTTCTTTCGTTGATTGATAATGTTGCTGCTTGGAAATATTCTTCTTCAAAGGGATTTACAATCCAGTAGTTCTCTTTTCCAGGTTTCGGAAAGTACTTCTCGAAAGATGATTTTAGCCCTTTCAAGTGTTCAATTATTTTCTCGCTATTTTCCTGGGAGAGGTGCAGTTCGTTCTCAGATAGGAAATTGTGCAGAGTTTCAAATACCTCAGCCTGGCCTTTTTCAATACACGACCTTCAAAAATCTAATTTTTTAATCATAGATTGAATTTTGTCTGAAACATTGAAGATCGTTACCGAGCTATTCTGAAGAGGCAAATTTAGTTTGTTTATTTGTAGGAAAGTATCCGATAAGTATGCAAGACTCTGAAGCCAATCACGGTCGTGTAACTTTGAAGTAAGTTGGAAAGGATGGTCTTCAAAAAAAAAGGTGGACTTCATGTCTAAGTTCGAACAGCCGGGTAAGGACTTTACCACGAGAGAGCCACCTTACTTGTGTATGAAGGAGCAGGGTAGAATGAAGACTATTCATCTCTTCACACAGTGCTTTGAAAAGCCTCGAGTTTGTGGACTTTGACTTTATAAAATTAACCACTTTCACAGCTTCATCAAGAACGACTTTTAATTCACCAGGGAGGCGGTTAGATGCAAGGCTTTGCCTGTGGATGCAGAAGTGGCTCCAGGTTATATTGGGGGCTACCTTCGTGACACGAGCGCGAAGACCGGAGTAGCAACCTGACATAGACTTGGCTCAGTCAGTGCATAGTCCACAACAAATAGACCAATTAATGTCCTTTTCTTTAAAATAAGAATCAATAGCATGAAATATATCCTCACCTCTTGTAAGCCCTGACAGAGGATGACAAAGCAAAAGGTTTTCTTCAACTTCATTGCTTTTCAAATAATAATAATAATAATAATAATAAATTCTTTAAGCGCCAAACACGGCGCATAAGGCAGAAACCAGTGCTCTCCAGGTTGTTCGTTGTGACGCCACTCCTCTTAGCTCTTGCACATTATTTAGGCCCAACGTTCTTCCTTCTCTTATTATTGTTCTTCTGAGTGTTTCTTTTGGTCTTCCTTTTTTCCGCTTACCCTCAGGAACCCAAGTGAGCGCCTGTAGTGGTATTCTGTTGTTTTGCATTCGTAGGACATGACCGATATATGACCATCGTCTTTTCCTTATATAGTCGGAGACATATTTCTGCCTAGAGTCTTCTCTTATTTGTCGATTAGTCTTGAATTCTTTCCAACTGATGTTCATGAGTTTTCTAAGACATTTGTTCTCGAATGTATTCAGCTTGTTCTCCAATGATTTTGTTATTTTCCAACTCTCACAGCCGTATGTTAACACTGAGATAAACATTTGAATTAAACAGACGAAGCTTGGTATGTATATTCAATGATCGTAATTTCCAAATGTTAGATAATCTATTGAAGGCGCTAGCTGCCAAAGCAATTCTAGTATGGATTTCTCTTGTTGTGTCACCATCCTGAGTCATTTTACTGCCTAAATAATTGAAACTTTCAACTTTCTGTAGTTTTTCCCCGTTCAAGATGATATCAAAGGTCTCGTTAGAAAAGTTCATAGCTTTAGTTTTAGAGGCATTTATTTGGAGACCAATTTTAACCGAGAGATGACACAAATTATTTATTGCTTCTTGGGATTGTCTTGGTGTTGAACTTAAGAATGCTACATCATCTGCGAAATCCAGGTCCCCCAGGAATTTTCCATTTGTCCATTTTATACCCAATTGTTCATTGTGGGTATAGTTTCTCATAACCCAATCAATAGCTATTCCAAAAAGTAGTGGTGACATAATACAGCCTTGTTTCACCCCTGTTTCTACTGTAAACCATTCTGTATTCCCTTTATTTGTTCTAACACAACATCTTGCATTGTCATATAGCGCTTTGATTATATTCACATATTTTGTTGGAAAACCATAGATTGTAAGTATCTTCCACAATGATGGGCGGTGTAGACTATCAAAGGCTTTTTGAAAATCGACGAAGGTGATAATAAGTGGCGATTGAGAGTTATCTACCCTTCCAAGATGGAGGTGAAATTCGTTTCTCACCTTAGACGCCGAAAGAAAAACATCAGGAATGTGTATATTTCGATGGATATCACCATGTTATGTTAAATTATAGAATAAAAGATACACCAGAGTATCTAGTGGTGTAGATATTTTCCTATAACTGACCTCGAAACCCTCGAATCGGTCGGTTGGATCGGAGGGTTGATCAGTGAGTTAACAATTCACTATCGTAAAACAAGCTATTGTTACCGAAACAGAACCAGGCTTTTCAAATACCTCACAATAACAAGCAAAACAGCGAAATTAGCAATATCTGTGCTTTCGGCAACTTGAATAGCAAAGAATTTACTATTTTAAATTCTACTTATTATTGACGCTTCAACATCGTCAGACATATCCTGCATTCTTCGAGAAATTGTATTGTTCGAAAGAGGGATAGCGTTCATTTTGCGAACATGTTCCTCTCCGAGCATGCACAGAACGGCATCTTTTATACAAGGAAAAATTAAATTCTCAGCTATAGTATGACTTTTACCACATTTAGCAATACGATAACTAATACGGTAGGAGGCTTCAACCGCATTTTCGTAATCTTTGTTAGCTGACGACAAGTACGATGTCACATTCTATTGTTTCGATAGGCGCTGAAAAAAATTGCGTTTCATGTTTTCATAACTGGTGTGTTTTGTTTGTAAATGCCGCAAGAGAAACGAAGGTTTCATGTTACTATTGGATAATACTTCCCGACACACTACACAGTGGGGCTTAGCACAGTCCTCATCTCCTATAAACGAAAACCCATACTTCATGTATTCGTCACTGTATTTTCTCTTTTTAGCTCTATGTAAAACTGAAGATCGTGTCTTTTCACTATCCTGCACCAAAGTCTTAGGCGTGTCCTGAGAAGTACTTGGCGATTGATCACATTCCACTTTATGTTTCAGCTTTTTACTGTGCCGGTTTTCAACCACTGATCCATATATGATAATACACGAATTGAACAATTAATCACTTTAAGTTAAAACAATGACAAAAACTACTGAATATATAAACACTGTCTCACGTTTGTAAAATTTGGGTCAAGAATCGACACTTTTACTTCCGGGACATTAGACGTTCATAGATAGTGTGGAAGATCAAACAAGTCATATTTTTGATGAAATATTCCACGGCACAACTATAATCCCATAGTCATCATAATGAATACTATTGTGTAAAAATATTGAATTGTTGTCACACGAAACGCCATAGATTTTCACACACGCCAGTCCAAGCAGACAGCACGCCAGTGGCGCGCAAGAAAAACGGCGGAAATTGTCTCACACAGTTCTTGTTATATAGTATGGCGTTGAATTAATTTCACAACTTTTGAGTTGTCTTTTACACTGTTGACATATGTATCTTTTTTCCGCCATTACTCTTTTTTTTTCGCGTACCCATGAACGTCCTGTCGCGTAACCCCAGGGGTACGCGTACCACAGGTTGGGAACCGCTGTGCTAAATCATTTACAGCTATAGTGAAAATTGAAGGTGAAATCACTGATCCCTAAGGAATCCCATTCTGTTGTTCATATATTTCTGACCTATCATTATTCACCTGTACACCAAAATACCTGTCCTGTAAAAAGTTTTTTAGATACATATAGGTTTTACCAGTAATGCCAATCTTTTTCACTTTGTAGAGCGCTCCATCTCTCCAGCATTAATCATATCCTCTGGCTACATCTAGAAAGACTGCCACTGTTTTTTCTTTCCTCTTGAACCCTAGCTTTACATCATGTTCTAATCCTACAAGCTGGTCTACTGTACTTCTGTCTGCTCTAAACCCTGACTGTTTTGGGCTATATAACTGATTTTTTTCCAAGTAGAATTTAAGTAGCGTCTAACGATATTCATGAGATTGTGTTATATGATAATGTGGCCAATCATACCCAGTCTCATGTTAATAGCTTCTAACGATACTCATGAGATTGTTTTATTTGATATTGTTGTCAAACACATACACAACCTCATGTTAGTATCTTCTAACGATATTCGTGTGATTGTTTTATATGATGATGTTGCCTGCCATACACAACCTCATGTTAGTAGCTTCTGTGGTAAAGTGGGATGTTATAAATATTTATAGGGGACTTAGTGTACTGACTGAGATCAGCTGTGAAGGTATCTATATCTAATAAGAGTAGTGTATTATAGATAACCTTACTTACTGCCACATATATATACCTCAGTCAGAATTATTCTGGAATAGTGTGATGACTACGTTATATGTCTAGGGTATGTGTATGATGAAGTGTAAGTCATAACAACAACAGACAGATAAACAATTTAATTTATTCCACCACACTTGACAACACTGTGACACTCACATACATATAACACCCTAAGAGGATATCTTAAAGGAGTCACTGATAACTTTTCAAATAACAATATGTATTCAGTGCTGTCATGAATGTATATGTGTCCTGATTCAAATACAAAGGGAACCAGGAATCACAATCAATTTTAATTACAAGTTATATGTACAGAATTTATTAATATGATTATTGTAGTGACATATATTATTAATGGTATCCTATGTGTGTCAGTTGTGTAGTATTAATATGAGGTAATACTGGTTTTGTTTTGTTCAAGCTCTGTTGGTATTTGTCATCATGACTTCAATAGTTTGTTTCTATTGGAACTAGTATTGGAGAGGTTCTCAGTTCCTGGTATTAAAACAATTAAATTCCCCTCTTAATTTTAGTTTATAATGTCATTTTAAGATGGGGTACATAATGTTGAGCTCCATGGCCACACGCTCTTATCTTGCGTGATGACTGCAGTAAAAGACTCCTCTGCTTGATTACTGTAATGAGTTCTGGAGCCACCCCACTGGATGCTATATGGACCAAGGAGTATGCTGTCCACCTCTGGCTTCAGCAAAGCTCTGACCAGGTGCTGCTAAATAACTTTAAGACCACGGTCCCTGAAACAAGAAGGTTGTACCTTCTACGTCAGAACTAATTTATACTCCATTTCTACACTGAGCACAATACATCACAAACATTGAGTTCAGAGCGTTAGGCCAACTGTCAGCTTCATCTGAAATACTTTATACCAGTATTTCCCTCTCTAATGGTTACTACGCCTCTGCAATTCCAGCATTATTTCTTTCTAGTTAATAATCTAGGTGTCAGTGTACTGTTTGGCCATTCCATGCAGTTTTACTTTCCTCCGACACCTTCTGTTCAGGCTGGAGCACTATAGGCTTTACATCATGTTCGCTACTGAACCACACATATATACAGACATAAATTATCAATTTACATTCAATTTTCATTAAAAGATATTGAATATTTCAAGCTTACCACAATTCATGGAAATAATAATAAACAGTTTCGTTGACTGGCAATGAATATAGCATAACTCCGATCTGCCGATGTCCCAGGCTTTATTTTATAAAAAATATACACTGGTGCTCAACGTACTGTTTCTTCGTAGGTTTATTACAAGATGTGGCAATGAACAGACGCTCTGAATTGAGTATATTCGTAGCTCTACCCAATCAAACCATGTCTACACATCTTTTCAAAAAAGTACCCTTTCTCACGTTTCCCCTGACAACACAAGATAGTATTTATAGTCCGACCAATCGTGTTTAGTCTTTCATTTGTTGCGCTCCAATCAAATAGGAGTTAACATGGTAGGCTATTTCCGTAACGTAATGTTTTTTCAAACACGTTATAAAAAAATTTTATGAGCAGAAATGATTTCATGCTGTCAGGCACCCCCACTATTTTATTTTGGCCATAACTTGGTAATTCCTAGACTATTTTCGTAACGTTTTACATATTCTTTGTCAGCAAACCCTAAGGAACCCAAATATACGAATTTAAGGGAGCTAGGTGGCTGCGTTCAAAATGTGCATTTTCTACCACCTCCTGTTCACTTCAATCCCCATGTGGTGTCTGGGTACTGTCATGTTTTCAAACGTAAACCGGTATAATGTCATAATTCCCAATAAGCGTTTTTCAGGATTTTAAAACCTAACTCTGGTATGGGTAGTGAATTTTATCACTGTCGATTTGAAATAAAGTTAGTGCATGTGGCCTTACACGCGTGATGGCAGCAATTGTGTATCGCGCGACGCGTGTTTAGTGTTGCAGGTGTCCCTGCTTTCTGCCTCTCCCTTCTCTCTATCCTTTAGTCCATCTGTCTTTTAGTTACACCGTGTATAAAATGGAATGAATGAAATATTAAATTTAGGTCATTGATCAGCTTGCGTATCTCAAGGTTTTTCCAAGAAATACAGTACACGTTTCATTGAAGAAAGCGTGCAGCGACACAGTAGGCTTTTACTATCAACGTGAAAGCGTTACAATTTGCCGACGAAGTAGAAAACAAGGGGGATTTCGAGTACAGTCATTGTGACAGCACTGTTCTTTACCATTCTTCTTTCCTTTTATTAAATTTATTTGTTATGCTTTGCATTTACGTTTTAATTTATATATGGGGATTAGAATAATTCACGACATCTCCCGTCTTAAAACAGACATTATATGTCAGTCCTTTATTCTATATACACATAGAGAAATTTATTATTATTTCTGGGGTTTACGGTGATTCTCATCACACGGATGGCGGCTTAAAAAATCCGCTCCCAAATTTGTTTTTTTCAGATATATACTCAATGCTAAAATTATAGGGAGCCAAAAGCAAGGACCATCGGAGTAACCTAGAGTTCTCATGCCTAGCCTGGGCTAGAAACGATAAAGGTTTGTGATCCGTTTGCAACTTAAATGCCTTCCCATACAGATAAATATTGAATTTCTTTATTGCCCATATTACTGCAAGACATTCTTTTTCGCTAGTTGAGTAGTTGATTTCAGCTTTATTCAACTTTCTGCTAGCATATGCCACTGGGCTTAATTCCCCATCCAATGCATCTGATTTCTGTAGTAGAGTTGCACCCAACCCAATATTACTGGCATCCGTCCTTACTATGAATTCTTGACTTAAGTCAGGTAATTTCAAAATAGGTTTACTTGTGAGCTTTTCCTTCAATACTTGGTAAGCCATTTCACATTGTGGTGTCCATGTAATGCGATCTGGATGTCCTTTACGTGTCAAATCAGTTAACGGTGCACATATGGAATTAAAGTTTTTGATATACTTCTGGTAGAAACCACATAATGAGACAAAGGATCTCACGTCCTTCTTGGTTTGTGGTCTCGGGGCTTTCTTTAGTTTCTCTAAATTCTTTGGGTCAGGGGTCATGTTTCCCTGATAAACTGTGTGTCCCAAAAATTCCAATTCTTTACATCCAACGCAACATTTGGTTGGTCGGGCTGTTAAATTTGCTTCCCTAAGTCGATCAAACAGCATCTTCAGAGAGTCAATGTGTTCCTCAAATGTTTCTGTTGCTATAAGGATATCATCCATGAAATTTGTTATACATGGATTATTCAGAGGGTCCAATAATTTTCTCATCATTCTAGAGAAGACACTAGGCGCATTCTTCAATCCAAATGGCAATCTAATAAACTCATAGTGTCCTTCTGAGGTACTAAAAGCTAGGTATGGTCTAACCTCAGGCTTTACTGGAATCTGATAGTATCCTTTACTCAGATCCACTTTTGAGAAATATTTAGCTTTATTTAGTCTGGCAAACAGCTGATTTGTATCCGGCAATGGATCCACCTGTCCTTCTGTAATAGCATTCAGTCTCCTGTAATCTATACAGAGTCTATGTTCTCCAGAGGGCTTCCTTAAGAGTACAACACCGGAACTATATGAGGATTCACTGTGCGAAATAATTCCTTCCTTCAACAGATAGTCTATCTCTTCCTTCAAAGCTTTCTCCTTAGCAAACGGAATCGAATATGGTTTCATACAGACAGGTGTGGGGTCTATCAGTTTCATATCATATTCCAATAGGTTTGTATGCCCTGGTCGGTCTGTTAACACCTCTGCATGATTTTTTAGAACCTGTTGCACTCTCTCTTTCTGAGTTTTTGTTAAATGTGTACTGATTTTCACCTGTGCTGCTGTCTCACAGGGGTGTAATGGATATTCAAATGATGAAAGTGGTTCCTTTTTCATCTCCATGGCGATGGACAAGGTCAACAAGTGTGTCTCTTCCTGATGTTCTCTTTCCAAATATTTCTTCAGGAGATTCACATGATAGATTTTTTCTTTCCCCTTCTTATCTATCTTATAATTTGTTCTAGACACCTTCTCTAAAACTGTATATGGACCTTGCCATCCAATCTGTAACTTATTCTGACTCCCGGGGAGAAGAAGCAGTACCTTCTCTCCCACAGCCAAATCTCTGTCTTTCGCCTTCCTGTTATAATAGGCAGCATGTTTCTTCCTGGCTTGTTTCAAATTTTCATTGGCAAGTTTCCAGCCAGTTTTTAAACGAGTGGTCAGCTCATTCACATATTGGTATGAAGATGTAATGTTTTCCTCTGCCTTTTCATCAGTCCACGTTCTTAACAAAGCTACATATGGACCTTTAATTGTGTGGACCTATTTGTCCATGCACCGGTATGGTCTCTTCCACTCGAAGCTCTATAGTGATGATTTTTCTTCCCAGAATTATCATGCATAAAACGACCGCTACCAATTTTTCTTTTGGGGCTTTCTCCCCACTTAAAATTCTTGATGAGAGATTTCCTCTCTACATCCTCTTCCTCCAGTTTGTTTAAGTCCGATTGAGGGATTTTCGGCTTATCCTGGGGTAAGACATCTTTTTGCACTCTCCGCATAGTGGCCATTGTAAAACAGTTAAGTGAAGCTTGTCCGTGAAAAGGGGCTTCCCATTCCCTTTGGTCCACCTTATCAAATTTATATCTCTTTGTATTTTCAGGCCTACTTTTGCCCCTTGGCGTGTCCAGGTCCTGATCAATGTTCCCACTTGTGGGTGTTCCCTCATGTGCTATGCTACACCTTTCTACAAAATTCTCAATGTCCCATCTTGCTTTGGGCCAATAATAATTGTGAGCCACCTTTTGAATGATGGTACCTATGTTCTCATGGTCCCCATCTGGTTTCACATGTAGGCTCCTTATTAATTCTGTCCTATATCTCTTTGGAAGAACCAGCTGTCCGTGACCTTTGGATCTAGCTCCAGTCTTCCTATACATCAACTTGTTTTTCATGTAAAAATCTCCCTTGCCTGGAGTTGTATGACAAGTTGACAATTTCCTGAAACAAGGCTTGAGGGTCTTGTCCCCAGCCTGTGCCTTCCTCATCTCTTCTGGAGTGGTATCCAACATAATATCCTCCTCCTTTCTTGAGGTCGACCTGACCTGAAGGGTGGCCATATACACAGGTTTCCTTCTGCAACGGTCAGTGTCATGATTGTCCATCTGACAATTTTTACACCACCTTTTTCCTTGGTTGAAAGATTTTCTTTCATCATATTTCCTTTCATCGAATTGTGGGGTTTTATTTTTATTTTCATACCGTGGCCTATCAAACTGGTGCTTACCTTTGTTTTGATCCCTAGGATCAAATTTATTAAAGTTCTGTGGTGCCCTAAAGTTATCCACTTGTTTCTTTTTATTACCTGTTACCTCTGCTTGAGCTGCTTGATACCTTTCAGCAACATTTAGCAACTCACCCAGCCTCTCTGCTGCACCTTGTTCCATGAGAAACTTTCTCAGGTCTGGAGCCATGGACTCTCTTAATTGCTCTATAAGGACCATTTCCTTAAGATCTTGGGTTTTCCCCAGAGAAGTCCATTTCTCCAAGTATGTCTCTATTCGTGCAGAGAACTGGTGATATGTTTCACCTGACAGTAGTTTAGCATTCCTAAATTTTTTCCTATAAAATTCTGCGTTCTTTTCATATCTTAACAAAAGAGCCTGCTTTAGCATGTCATAATTTTCCTGATCACCTCTGCTCATTTTTGCAAAAACTTCATAAGCTGCCCCACGAAGTCCCTGAGATAACTTTAAGCTCCACCTTTCTCTCTCCAGCCCATATGTGGTAGCTAATAGTTCATACCTATTTAGATAGCTCTCTATATCATCATCTTTCTCAACAAAATGATCTAAATGAAAATTCATAGCTGAGGTTGAGGCTCCCTGGCTAGCAGTAGCATCAGAGGCAAAGGGACTGGCACCATTTTCAGGAGGATGGCCCTGAAACTCAAACTCCCTTAGTCGTAACTCATGTTCCCTTTGTAATCTCTTCTCCTCCTTTTCTGCTTCCCTCTCTGCAGCTAATCTTCTTTCTTCGGCTTCCCTTTCTGCAGCTAATCTCTTGTCTTCTCTTTCTGCAGTCAATCTTCTTTCTTCTGCTTCCAATTTCTTAGCCTCAGCCTCAATCTGCAACCTCTTAGCCTCAGCCTCAATCTGCAACCTCTTAGCCTCAGCCTCAATCTGCAACCTCTTAATCTCTTTTTCAGCTTCTATTCTCTTATCTTCGGCCAATCTTTCAGATTCTAATTTTCTTTCGGCCTCTTTTTCTAATCTTCTTTCTTCCCGTTCAATATATTTGTCACATTCAGCAGTGACATAAGAAATCATAATTTGTCCGTCCATTCCTAACTCTTTCGCAGTCTGTACAGCAGCAGATCGAAATTTTGCCAGGTCGGCCATTGTCTAACAGATAAATGTCTAAACAATTTTATCTATGACTAATTAACTCAAGACAACACAGGCACCGTGAGCTCAACCTTATTTATTTTCACCCAAGGATACCCTTTAATTCTTATTATTCCCTGAAGTGAGTTACCCCCAATATTTGTAATAGGGAAAGATTCAAAATCCCGAGGGCGAGACCCCAATCTATGTGGTAAAGTGGGATGTTATAAATATTTATAGGGGACTTAGTGTACTGACTGAGATCAGCTGTGAAGGTATCTATATCTAATAAGAGTAGTGTATTATAGATAACCTTACTTACTGCCACATATATATACCTCAGTCAGAATTATTCTGGAATAGTGTGATGACTACGTTATATGTCTAGGGTATGTGTATGATGAAGTGTAAGTCATAACAACAACAGACAGATAAACAATTTAATTTATTCCACCACACTTGACAACACTGTGACACTCACATACATATAACACTCTAAGAGGATATCTTAAAGGAGTCACTGATAACTTTTCAAATAACAATATGTATTCAGTGCTGTCATGAATGTATATGTGTCCTGATTCAAATACAAAGGGAACCAGGAATCACAATCAATTTTAATTACAAGTTATATGTACAGAATTTATTAATATGATTATTGTAGTGACATATATTATTAATGGTATCCTATGTGTGTCAGTTGTGTAGTATTAATATGAGGTAATACTGGTTTTGTTTTGTTCAAGCTCTGTTGGTATTTGTCATCATGACTTCAATAGTTTGTTTCTATTGGAACTAGTATTGGAGATGTTCTCAGTTCCTGGTATTAAAACAATTAAATTCCCCTCTTAATTTTAGTTTATAATGTCATTTTAAGATGGGGTACATAATGTTGAGCTCCATGGCCACACTCTCTTATCTTGCGTGATGACTGCAGTAAAAGACTCCTCTGCTTGATTACTGTAATGAGTTCTGGAGCCAACCCACTGGATGCTATATGGACCAAGGAGTATGCTGTCCACCTCTGGCTTCAGCAAAGCTCTGACCAGGTGCTGCTCAATAACTTTAAGACCACGGTCCCTGAAACAAGAAGGTTGTACCTTCTACGTCAGAACTAATTTATACTCCATTTCTACACTGAGCACAATACATCACAAACATTGAGTTCAGAGCGTTAGGCCAACTGTCAGCTTCATCTGAAATACTTTATACCAGTATTTCCCTCTCTAATGGTTACTACGCCTCTGCAATTCCAGCATTATTTCTTTCTAGTTAATAATCTAGGTGTCAGTGTACTGTTTGGCCATTCCATGCAGTTTTACTTTCCTCCGACACCTTCTGTTCAGGCTGGAGCACTATAGGCTTTACATCATGTTCGCTACTGAACCACACATATATACAGACATAAATTATCAATTTACATTCAATTTTCATTAAAAGATATTGAATATTTCAAGCTTACCACAATTCATGGAAATAATAATAAACAGTTTCGTTGACTGGCAATGAATATAGCACAACTCCGATCTGCCGATGTCCCAGGCTTTATTTTATAAAAAATATACACTGGTGCTCAACGTACTGTTTCTTAGTAGGTTTGTTACAAGATGTGGCAATGAACAGACGCTCTGAATTGAGTATATTCGTAGCTCTACCCAATCAAACCATGTCTACACATCTTTTCAAAAAAGCACCCCTTTCTCACGTTTCCCCTGACAACACAAGATAGTATTTATAGTCCGACCAATCGTGTTTAGTCTTTCATTTGTTGCGCTCCAATCAAATAGGAGTTAACATGGTAGGCTATTTCCGTAAAGTAATGTTTTTTCAAACACGTTATAAAAAAATTTTATGAGCAGAAATGATTTCATGCTGTCAGGCACCCCCACTATTTTATTTTGGCCATAACTTGGTAATTCCTAGACTATTTGCGTAACGTTTTACATATTCTTTGTCAGCAAACCCTAAGGAACCCAAATATACGAATTTAAGGGAGCTAGGTGGCTGCGTTCAAAATGTGCATTTTCTACCACCTCCTGTTCACTTCGTAAAAGATTTCTTGAGGTCAGGTAGTTTCAAAATGGGGTATTCAGTCAGTTGTGTCTTAAGTGTGACGTAAGGTTGTTCACACTTTGAATCCCAAATCACTTTGTCCGGTCGCCCCTTTCTGGTAAGGTCAGTAAGGGTTGCCGTTACCCCGTTGAAATTTTTGATAAATTTCAGATAGTAAGCACACAGTGATAGAAAAGAACGAGTGTCTTTCTTCGTTCAAGGCCTGTCAGCGGCAACTATTTTCTCAATGCTGTTGCTAACTGGCCACATGGAGCCTTGAGAAATGGTATGCCCCAGGAAGTCTAGCTTTTCAAAACCGATGAGACATTTGCTAGGTCTGGCTGCGAGACCAGTTTCCTGTAGTCTCTTGAGGAGCATAGCAACCGTAGCAATATGTTTGTCGTAGTTTTCCGATGCAATCAATGTCATCCATGAAATTATGGATATGGGAACTTTGCAAAGTTTCTAAAGGCTTTCTCATCATTCTGGTGAAGATTCCTGGTGCGTTGTGCAATCCGAACGGCATCAAGTTGAAGGTGTAGTGTCCTTCACTGGTGCTAAAAGCTAACAAAGGATTAATTTCCTCCTTGACCGGTACTTGATAATAACCTTTACTCAGGTCAATCTTGGAGAAAAGTCTTGCCTTGCTAAGCTTGGTGAACAGCTCAGAAGCGCTATGTAGAGGTTTAGGCTGGAATTCCGTTACTGTGTTAAATAAACGGTAATCTATGGACAGCCGAACTTCCTTATTGGGCTTCTGTAACAGTACTACACTCAAACTGTAAGGCGAGGTAGACTCAGTGATAATTTCTGCTTGACGTAGCTTGTCAATTTCTCCGCGTAGTGCATCAGCTTCAGCTTACGGAATGGGGTAAACTCTGGTTCGAACATGGATCTCGTTCATCATTTTCATATCAAATTCTATGAGATTTGTTCGACCAGGTACATCCGTTAAGACTGCAGTGTACTGTTCCAGTAGCGCCCTGGTTTCTGTCTGTTGTGCTTCCGAGAGATTTTCGCCGACTTTGACCATTTTGAAGGATTCCGTTTGTTTCAATGGATACTCCATGCAACTATCGTCATCTTCCTCATCTTTCGCCGCTATGGCGACCGCCAGGAGATGTTCGGATGACGGCACCGGTCTTTCCAAGTATTTCTTTAGCAGATTCACGTGGTAGACCTTCTCCTTTCCTTTAATAGAGATCTTGTAGTTAGTGCGGGAGATCTTTTTTAAGTACGGTAAACGGCCCTTGCCATCCGAAGCAAAGTTTGTTGTTTCCGGTTGGAAGTAACAACAAAACATTCTCTCCTGGTTGGAGTTCTCTCTCTTTCGCTGTTTTATTGTATTGCTGAGGGTGCTTTGCGCGTGCTTTCTTAAGGTTGGTTGTTGCTAGGTCCCATCTTAGTTGTAACCTTTCCTTGAGATCTGATACATATTTGCTTGCTGAGATGACTGTCTCATCAGACTTCTGGTCTGCCAGGGACCGAAGTAAGGCTTCTATCGTCACTTTTACAGGTCTCCCGAATAAAAGTGTAGCTGGTGGAAATCCTGTAGATGCCTGGGGAACTTTCCTGTAGGCGAATAAGGCTGCAGGAATGTAAAGGTCCCAATCTTCAGGTTTCTCTTGTCCCAGCGTACGCAACATCATGGTGAGGCTGCCGTTGAAGCGCTCCACGAGCCCATTTCCGGCCGGATGGTAGGTACTTGTGTGGATGTGTTTGGCTCTCAAGATCTAAAAGATCTCCTCCATTAACAGGCTACGGAATTGGGATCCGTTATCCTTCAAAACTTGTTGAGGGAATCCCGACCGTGTAAAAATTTTCACGAGGGCTTCTGCGACATGCTTGGAATCATCCGTGCATGTTAGCTGTATAGCTTCTGCCCACATAGTGCATGTGTCGACTTAGGTCAGGATAAACCTGTTCCTTCTTTTAGTCCTTTCTATGGGTCCTACAATGTCGACAGCAACCCGTTTAAATGGGGTTCCCACTATTGGTTTTTCTCCAATGGGAACAGAGCGTGTCTCATGCTTGGGTGCCACACGTTGGCACTGGGCGCCGGATTTCCCGTATATGATAATATCAATGTTCATTTCTTGCCACCAATAGTGGGTCGATATTCGCTGAATAGTGGCGTTTTGTCCCATATGTCCGCTAAAGGGAAGAGAGTGCCATATTTCTAAGATCTGGTTTCTGTACTGTTTTGGTACTAGGAGCTGATTACCCCCTTGTTCAGGGTTTCCCGTTCTTCGATAAAGTACGCCATCCTTAGCAAAAATGTCCCCTTTGTGTCTGGGGTCCTTGGCCATTGGCAGTTTCCTAAAGCAGGGCTCCAAGGTAGGGTCCTTTTGATTGCGCCTCTTTTAGTTCCATAGGTAACAAATTTGGCACCGGCTTCCGTTCCTTCTGGGCTTGCCCTCTTGTGGTTACAGCTGCCAAAATCGGCTCTTCCGGTCTCCCAATAAACACGTATCTACAGCCAAGTACGACTGGGTACATAGGATCATCCATAATGGCCACCTTGATAACGCCTCAGACAAAATTAGTGTTTCCACCAGAGCGATAGGAAGCGTCCTGGGTGCATCACTCTTAAAAATTGCACATAGTTTGACGGTTTCTTTTGTCTCTTGACCGCGTTTGACCAAATGCCTTGAGACAATGCAATTAAAGGATAAACCCGTGTCAAAAAGACAAGATGTTGAAGTAACGTTCAAAATAACAGTTCCTCGCGTTAAGGGCCTCTCTCCTTTATTTTGAGAATCACTGACATTGATTCTACCTTGCGAGGCTGTTCGCAAGCATCCGATATGATTAGGTCCGGTGTGCTTGCCCTGATCAGACGTCTCTGTTGTAGGTGTCTTTCCCTTGTCTTAGCCTTTGTGGCCGCGCTGCCATAAAGGCCGTGCGGGTTGATGAAGATTGTTGTTGTTGTGGTTGGAATATCCAGTCTTGTAGAATTTCAATTTTTCCTGGGGACATCTCTTGGGTACGGTTTCTCGTTGGTTATAGTGAGTGGAAGAATGGGAAGACTAGGATTAATGGGATGAGTTTTCTAGATTATTTTTCCGAGAAAGCTCATCAGCCGGTTTACGTTTAGTGCTGGGAAGTTCTGCCAACTAATTTACATAACGCTCAGCCTTACTGAGGATGTCATCCAACTTCACTGCACCTTGTTCTGCTAGAAATCTGCGGGTTTCGTTCGACAGAGTGATTTTTATTTGCTGTGTAAGGACAAATTCTAGAAGTCCTTCGTACGTGAGGGGAAGCTCGGAAAGCCCCATACACTTTGTCCCATAGCCAATCAGCCGTGAAGAGAACTGCATAATTGTTTCAGTGCTCTCCTTTCGGCTGTTTCTGAACATTTGCAGAAATTTTCGAGCGTTCATTTTGAACCGCTCCAGTAAAGCCTTCTTTAACATCTCGTAGTTGTCTTGGCTGCTTCCCATTTTGACGTACATGTCATAATCGGTACCTTTTAGAGCATGTGAAAGCTTTAGGCCCCACGAGGAACTCTCTAACCCAAAGAATCGCCATTCTCTCAAATTTCTATAGAAACGTGTCAATTTTTTCATTGGGGCTAGGGAAGGATTCTAGGGCAAAGGACATCGCTGTAACTTGAGAAGATTGAGTACTGGAGAGATCCGTTGACTGTGACTGGGGTGGAGATTCTCCATTGCTGGAGGAAGATACAGCAAGACGGCTTTGGACCTCGAGGGCCTTAAGTGCCAATTCATGCTGTCTCTCCTCTCGTTCCTCTCGTTGTCTCTCCTTCTCTCATTCCCTGCGATCTTCCATCTCTGCCTCAATTTTCTTCTGTTCCACTTGACGATCTTCCGCTTCTTTCTTCTCCGCTCTATCTTGTGCTTCATTCTTCTCTGCTCTATCTTTTGCTTGCTTCTCCCTAGCTTCTGCTCTATCTTGTGCTTCCTTCTCTCTAGCTTCTGCTCTCTTCTCCTCCGCGTCGTATCTGTCAAGTTCTTTATTTTCGAACGCGGTTACTTCTTCTCCTTGCAATCCTATCTCCTTTGCTTCCTTCCTTAGCATCGCCCTAAGTTTAACACGTTCAGCCATGTCAAAGAACTTAATGCCACTAAGTCAAGAAAAGAAAAAGAAAGGGAGGAGAAAAACGTTTAGCCGCTTACGAGAAAAAACCCCAAAAATAAATTACCGCATATATCTCCTTCAGTTATCAGTTTTCTAACCTATCGCTGTTATTACCTGGCACTTAAGCTCCTAATGCAGACGACTAAGCCAAATAAATAGTAGATTAGCAAACAACTGAAAAAAATCTACTATTACTGATAGTTGAGAAAAACAAATGTTTATATATTTATAAAAAAAAATCTAAGTAGGAAAAAAAATGTTCCTTACAAAACTCCACCCAAAACTCTCCTCACCAGAAGTCAGTTAAGAGAATGGACGTTATTAACTTGACTTAAAGTCAGAACAAGCCGTCCTTTGCTTAGCTCAACTCTGCTGACTTGAAAAAAAATCTAGTGATTGATAAACAATCACGCGAATTAGCGGTCTGTTACAAAATTACCAAATATCATATATTTAACAAAGATTAAATTCAAACCAAGTTTCCCTTAACTCTATTGCTGTGGAAAGAAACAAATCCTATATGTGTGTGTGTGGTCAAACACCCAGGAACTAAAAGCGTTGTCTAGGGAGTAATTATTTATTTCTTAAATCACAAAACAAACTCTCAACACACTCTATCTAGACTCAGACTAAGATCTTAATCCCGCGACGAGTCGACATTTATGTCGTAGATTTTATTAAGAAAAAGTTGAAAATGTTTAAGGTCCCGTCCGAGCAGAGGTGATAATGGTAAACTATGTGAGAATAAGGGGTAAGAAATAGCTTTACGTTTCACAAGGGTGAGAGTGTAAGACGAAGGACAGTCTCTGGATTGAGTGATTGCTCTAATTCAGCCTATCTCACGACAATATTTAACTAGACGCACTTACTCTCCTGGCACAGATATACCAGGTACACTTCACTTACATATACACAATTCGGTGACATAATACGCATATACGTGAAAACACTATGGTTGACATATAAGAGCAGGGGTTTTGACTACCACGATAAGTTAAGGTTTATTATGTTTATTATCTAGAAAATCACAACATCAATAGTTTCTATCAGAAAGTATAGTTTACAGACAAAAAAAGATGCAAGAAAATGTATTAACCCAATAGGCCCTTCTCTATTGTAACGGAATCCCAAAGTAGATCCCGAAAGAGATAATTAACCAAGGAGATTACAGTTAATAATAATAATAATAATAGTTGCCCATCGTTACGATTGTGAGTGTTGACTAATAGTCTATTATGTATGTAATGCCTATTTCTTTACTCTGATAAAATACATATTTCATTCGTTCGTTCGAGCAAACACACAGATATGGACGCCACATTGGGAGGCGAAATTCTCAAAACTGAAGACATCACTACGTTTTGAAAGCTATACGTGTAGGAAAATGTATATACTTACTTACGTACTTAGTCGTTCCCCTTCTTTAGTGAGGTGTAGAGGTTTGGAAGAGAGAGCGCCAGACTATCCTATCGGCTGTCTTCCTCCTCGCCTGGTTCCATTCTAGTCCTCGATCCTTCAAAGATTGTCTAATGTTGTCCTCCCAGCGGACTCTGGGTCGTATTCGGGGTCTGGATCCTTGGCTCTTTGTTTCCCATGCTTGTCGTGGTATCCGATCTTCTCCCATTCTGCAGACATGGCAAAACCATCTTAATTTGGACTGTTCTACTTGGGTCTGCAGGGGGTAGGATTTAAGGCCTTGACGTATCGTCTGGTTGCGTACCATGTCTCTTCTTGTTACTTCAACCACCTTCCTCAGATACCTCATTTCTGAGGTTTGGATCTGGCTTTTATGGGTTGTAGTCATTGCCCATGACTCGCATCCGTATGTCAAGACTGGGACATAGGTGGAGCGGTATACAGCCATCTTCGTTTTCTTACCAACCTCTCTCTTGCTGAGGAATCCTCGATTTATGGCTGTAGTGAAATTGACAGAGATACAACGGTAAAATACCTCCAAAGATAACATGTAAGGATAAAAACATAATGCGTAGGCTGCTGATAGTACATGATCGCCCAGACCGCGGGTCATCACCCTCCATAAAAATTGACTTGCTAGACAGGATGAGAACGGCGGATCAAAAAAAGAAAGGAAAAAAATATGACTGGAAAGATTGCGTGAGACTAGCAAGGCTAAGGAGACGCAATTTGGGGGGGATGGAGGAAAGTAAAAATTCACGTCCCCCAAAGTGACACGAGGTACGGAATGGACGCTTTTGCGATACCAAGCCCTTGATTTGAATTCAGCGGCTAAACGCAGATGTTCGAAATATTACAAAATTTAAAAAGTACTTTTTTCTTAATATTAATGTTAGGAATATAAAAATTAGCTGGCCGGATGGCCCATTCTGAGCAGTGAACTAATATGTTCTTAATTTTACAGACGGATAGATAATATTGAAGATAATGACAAAAGACAGTGTTGTTCACATCAGCGACATGACTGTATTGAATAAAAAGTGTCGCTATTTGCACAAAAAAACACGACCTCGAGACGCAGGTGTTCAAATCTACTTAGTATGGAAGAGAAGGGATATTGTGGTGGCGGTGTCTAAAAATAACTTTTAACGACAAAATTTTGGAGGGGAGAGAAAGGTTGGTTCAAAAATCAAGTACATTTTTGTAAAAACGCAAGTAGAGACGGACAGACTAACAGATAAAAAATCCATACTTGACTGAAGCATGACTGAAATGACTTTAGTGTAGGAAATTTGAAATTCAAAAAAACCTAGGCAGTGATTGGCCACAGACAAGCATATTGTCGGCGCTTAGACGCGGATTTGGGGTCATTTCTCAATAGTTGTTCAGTGATAGACACAGAAACGCAAGTGTGGTGATTTCCAAATGAAATAAAGAGAAATAAGTTCAGGGACGCCATACTATAGCCAGCAGCTCAGCTGAGTTTTGCTAGCATTTCTGTGTTCTTTATTCATAATCTGGTAAGATTGAAATTATTTCTTTGTATATTTTGAATATTGTTTAATGTTCGAGTGATTTGATACTGCCATATCGAAATCTAGCCTTACAAACAAGTAAGGATTTGCTCTGGACCCCCCGCCCTAGTCAGGGTCTAGGGACCAACAATATACATAAACTCCAACAAGGGTTAGGAAAGACAGATCAAGTGTTGAGAATAATGAAACATATTACCTATCCACTTTTAGGGAAGGAAACTAATAAATATTTTTCAGAATCTATAGTCTGGGAGGACCTATCTGATGTAAAACCACCATGGTAAATGTGCTGTTTGGTCAGAGAGATCTGACCTGTCTGTATGATGTGGTTGTTGTGTCAGTGTTGTGTCCAGACGTGGGTAGAGAATAGAATTTTGACACATAGCCAATACTTTGATTGCAGAGCTGTGAGTTTCAGTCGTCAACAAGGCGGTGTCTATTCAGTTGGTGATTTACTCGAGTGTATCTGTGCAGTACGTTGTGACAGAGACCACTATTATTGCCCGCCAGCACGGAGAGTTGGGACCACCAGATTTCAGCACCAGAGCTACTTCTTCAAGATGAGTGAGCCTCTGGTCTGCTGGAAGTTCACCAACACCTTTTAGTTACTAATACCCCATAAAATTCCTGCAATTTACTGGACACTGTGTAGTCAATATAGACAGGTGTGATGAGGCCACCCCAACAGCACAAACATTAAATATCCTCCCAAGTAGATGACTACTAGAACATTTTAATAAAACTAACTAGTCTAGTACTTATATATGTACACTCTTGCATTTATTATGTAACATTCCATGCATTTCTTTCATAAATTTTAAATCCTTCTTTTAAAATAAGTTCTGGTCAACATAAAACTTGATCCAGAACAAATAAATGTAATATAATTCTATCAACAATTTTACACACGTGAGTTAGTTCAGTGTATTTTAACATTTGTTAATATTATTAGTCTTCTTAATTATCTGTGGGTGTATTTATAAACTATCACACCACACTACATATCATTACCCTAGACACTTTACGTAGCCACATTCATTAAGAAAAAAAAATTAAGTGTGAGGTCGTAGTGGTAGCAAGAAAGGCCTTCTGACAATTCACAACTACATTTTATCTCAGGAGCCTTCACAGCTGGCCTCATACATTACATTTAGTAATATCACCATCATACAATACCATCAAACCCACTACATATATTGGGGTCTTGTCCAGGGATAATTAGCCCAACAGTAATATTAGGATCTCCTGGTGGGAGAAATAAAATTAGGGGAAAAAATTGTGAAATTCCCTTTAAAATTAAAAGTGTCCCTGCAGATAAAAGTTGGTGAATCTTCACAGCCAGTGATAATTAATTAGTTAACTGGTTAGTTAGAATTAGTTAGACTATAGTCATAAGAAGTACTTAGTGTATTTACTGGTTAGAGATTTAGCTTGTATATTATTATATTGTCTAAAAAGTATGGCGGAGCTAGCAAAATTCCGATCAGCTGCTGTGCTGACCGCAAAGGAGATGGGAATGGATGGTCAAATTTTAATTCAATATGTAACGGCTGAATGTGATAAATATATTGAAAGGGAAGATAGAAAGTTAGCTGAAGAAAAGAGGTTACAAATTGAGGCTGAGATTAAGAGGCTGCAGATTGAGGCAGAAGAAAAACGACAGCAAAGGGAGGCAGAAGAAAAAAGGTTGACTGCCGAAAGGGAGGCAGAAGAAAAAAGGTTGACTGCCGAAAGGGAGGAAGAAGATAGAAGGTTGCAGAGGGAGCACGAATTACGACTAAGGGAGCTGGAATTACAAGGCCCGGCTCCTGAAAATGGTGCCAGCCCTTTTGCCTCAGATGCTACGCCCAGTCTGGGAGCCTCAAACTCAGCTATGGGGTTTCATTTAGACCATTTTGTTGAAAAAGACGATGACATAGAAGGGTACCTAGGACGTTTTGAGTTATTAGCTACTACATATGGGTTAGAGAGAGAGAGGTGGAGTTTAAAGCTATCACAGGGATTGAGGGGTACTTCTTATGAAGTATTTGCTAAAATGAACAGGGAAGACCAAGACAATTATGACATGTTAAAGCAGGCTTTGTTATTAAGGTACGAGAAGAATGGTGAATTTTATCGTAAGAAATTTAGAAATGCCAAACTGTTGTCTGGGGAGACATACCACCAATTCTCTGCCAGACTAGAAACCTATTTGGAGAAATGGACGGCTCTGGGGAAGACCCAAGATCTTAAAGAAATGATCATGATTGAGCAATTGAGAGAGTCCATGGCTCCAGACATGAGAAAATTTCTCATGGAACAAGGTGCAGAGAAGTTGGGGGAAGTTTTAAATGTTGCTGAGAGGTATCAGGCAGCTCAGGCAGAGGTAAGTGGTGCTAAAAAGAAGCACATAGACAATTTTAAAGCTCCACAGCAATTTAATAAATTTGATAATAGAGAGCAGGGAAATAAAGGTAGGACAAACTTTGAGCGGCCAAGAAATGACTATCGCGACAGAAACTCACAGTTCAATGACCAAAAGTTCAATGAAAGAAAACCGTTGAACCAAGGAAAAAGATGGTGTAAATGGTGCAAGAAGGATAACCATAACACCGAATTTTGTAGAAGGAAACCTTCAAACATTGCTGCAATGAAGTCGGGGACGCAAAGATTAAAGGTTAATCCTAAGGGACAACAGGAACCTTATCACCCCCCAGTTTGTGAGGATGTTATTTGTAATGGGGTCACCATAAGGTGCCTTTATGATACAGGTTTGGATTATGATTCAGTTGTGAAGTCTAGCCTAGTGGACCCAAGTCAGTATACCACAGAAACAGTGGAAATACAAGGGGCGACTAAGGACATACCACTCATGACACTTCCCATCGCAAGGATAACGGTGAAAACTCGCTATGTGGAAGGAGAAATCAGAGCAGCAGTGATAGATGAACCAATCTACCCTCTGATATTGGGGTGTAGATACGTCTTCTTGGGGAATCCCGAGAAACCTGTGATCATGGCGACAGTGCAGACCAGGTCACAGAAGAAGGAGGAAGAAGGTGAACCTATAAATGCTCATCCAGAGGAGATGAGGAAGGCGCAGGCTGAGGATAGGACACTCAAGCCCTGTTTTAAAAAATTGCCCAAATGCCACACCCCTCCGAGCAAGGGGGAATATTTCATGAAGAACAAACTCTTATACAGGAAGGCCGGAACTGGAACAAATGGTCATAACCAGCTGGTTCTTCCCACTTCATATAGAGATAAAGTGATGGAACTCGGGCATGCGATTCCCTTCAGTGGTCACATGGGGATCAGCGCCACAGGACAGCGTATAGCTTGTCATTACTTCTGGCCAGGGATAACGGAGGATATAAAAAAGATATGTCAAATCCTGCCCAGAATGTCAAAGGGTAGCTCCAAAGCACTGGACTGCTCCTGCAACTCTAGGGGAAATGCCCATAGTGGGAACACCTTTTGAGAGGGTTGCAGTGGATATTGTAGGACCTCTCACTCGGACCAAGAGGAGGAACAGTTACATCCTTACTCTGGTGGACACTTGTTCTATGTGGGGAGAGGCGGTAGCCCTGCCATCAATTGATTCAAAACATGTAGCAGAGGCACTACTTACAATATTTACCCGATTAGGATTCCCGCATCAAATCTTGACGGATAATGGTTCTCAGTTCAAGGGGAAACTAACGGAAGAGGTTTTTAAACTATTTCAAGCCAGACACTTTCATTGTAGTCCGTACCATCCACAAGGGAACGGCCAGGTAGAGAGGTTCAACGGGACTCTCATTTCTATCCTGAGAAAGCTGGCACACGAAAAACCGGATCTGTGGGATCAATTCCTGCCCGCCGCATTGTTTGCTTACCGGGAGGTACCACATAGTTCAACCGGGATGGCTCCCGCAACTCTGCTATTTGGGAGGCCAATAAAAGGTCCATTAGAAGCTTTATTAAGGACCTGGACAGATGAGAAGGCGGAAGAGACTGTTACCTCATCGTATCAATACGTGAACGAACTGACCACTCGTTTGAAAGCTGGATGGAAACTGGCAAATGATAATTTGAAGCAAGCCAGGAAGAAACATGCAGCATATTTTAATAGGAAGGCAAAGGACAGGGAACTGGCAGTCGGAGAGAAGGTGCTGCTTCTACTACCCGGAAGCCAGAATAAATTACAAATTGGTTGGCAAGGTCCATATACGGTTCTAGAGAAGGTGTCTAGAACAAACTATAAAATTGACAAAAAGGGGAAGGAGAAAGTTTATCATGTAAACTTATTAAAGAAGTATCTGGACAGACCACTCCAGGAAGGCACCCCCTTATTGACCTTGGCTATTGCAACCCAGATGCAAAAGAACCACTCACCTCACATGAATACCCATTACATCCTTGTGAAACAGCAGCACAGGTAAAAGTCAGCAAGCACCTGACTAAAAACCAGAGGGAGAGAGTTCAACAGGTTCTGGAGGAACATACAGATGTATTAACAGATAAACCAGGCCATACAAATTTGCTACAGTATGACATGAAACTGGTAGACTCAAACCCAATCTGTATGAGAGCCTATTCTATTCCGTTCGCGAAGGAGAAGGCATTGAAGGAAGAAATAGAGTATTTGTTGAAGGAGGGGATTATTTCGCACAGTGAATCATCTTTTAGTTCTAGTGTCGTTTTGTTGAGAAAACCGTCTGGGGAACACAGACTGTGCATAGATTACAGGAAACTGAATGCTGTCACAGAAGGACAAGTGGATCCATTACCAGACACAAAACAGTTATTTGCCAGACTGAACAAGGCAAAATACTTTTCAAAGGTGGATCTTAGTAAAGGCTATTACCAGATCCCAGTGAAGCCTGAAGTGAGACCTTATTTGGCTTTTAGCACTTCGGATGGACATTATGAATTCAATATGCTACCATTCGGACTGAAAAATGCTCCGAGTGTGTTTTCAAGGATGATGCGCAAATTGTTGGATCCCCTGAATAACCCGTGTATCACGAATTTCATGGATGATATTCTCGTCGCCACAGAGACATTTGAAGAACACATTGAAGCTCTGGAGATGTTGTTTGATAGACTTCGGGAGGCGAACTTAACTGCTAGGCCAACAAAATGTTGTATTGGATGCAAAGAGTTGGAATTCTTGGGACACACTGTATATCAGGGTAATATGACCCCTGATCCTAAGAATTTGGAAAAAACTGCAGAGAGCACCTAGGCCGCAAACAAAAAAGGACGTGCGATCATTTGTGTCGTTATGCGGATTTTATCAGAAATACATCAAGAATTTTAACGCTATTTGTGCTCCTCTGACTGATCTGACTCGCAAGGGACTTCCAGATAAAATTATTTGGACTGCACAATGTGAACTAGCGTTCCAAGAGTTAAAGGAAAAACTCACTAGCAAGCCTATTCTCAAACTGCCTGATTTGACACAGGACTTTGTCTTAAGAACCGATGCAAGTAATGTAGGACTCGGAGGGGCTTTGTTGCAAAGATCATCTTCACCTGATGGGGAACTGAAACCAGTCGCTTATGCAAGCCGCAAATTGAATAAGGCGGAACAAGGATACTCCACAAGCGAAAAAGAATGTTTAGCGTTAATATGGGCAATAAAGAAGTTTCAAATCTATCTGTATGGTAGGACTTTTGTGGTGGAGACGGACCATCAGCCTCTCGTATTCTTATCTCAGGCTAAGCATGAAAACGCAAGATTGCTGAGGTGGTCTTTATTGCTTCAACCTTATCAGTTTAGTATCCAATATATCCCAGGCAAATTAAATGTCGGTGCAGATTTCCTCAGTAGGCACCCCTGTGATCAAAATTAGAGTAGTGGCAGACGTGAGGAGTAATTTTACCTATGTGTATCGCTGGTGTTGGAACTTGCCATAGGCATGTTTTCAAGTGGGGAGATGTGTAGTGAAATTGACAGAGATACAACGGTAAAATACCTCCAAAGATAACATGTAAGGATAAAAACATAATGCGTAGGCTGCTGATAGTACATGATCGCCCAGACCGCGGGTCATCACCCTCCATAAAAATTGACTTGCTAGACAGGATGAGAACGGCGGATCAAAAAAAGAAAGGAAAAAAATATGACTGGAAAGATTGCGTGAGACTAGCAAGGCTAAGGAGACGCAATTTGGGGGGGATGGAGGAAAGTAAAAATTCACGTCCCCCAAAGTGACACGAGGTACGGAATGGACGCTTTTGCGATACCAAGCCCTTGATTTGAATTCAGCGGCTAAACGCAGATGTTCGAAATATTACAAAATTTAAAAAGTACTTTTTTCTTAATATTAATGTTAGGAATATAAAAATTAGCTGGCCGGATGGCCCATTCTGAGCAGTGAACTAATATGTTCTTAATTTTACAGACGGATAGATAATATTGAAGATAATGACAAAAGACAGTGTTGTTCACATCAGCGACATGACTGTATTGAATAAAAAGTGTCGCTATTTGCACAAAAAAAACACGACCTCGAGACGCAGGTGTTCAAATCTACTTAGTATGGAAGAGAAGGGATATTGTGGTGGCGGTGTCTAAAAATAACTTTTAACGACAAAATTTTGGAGGGGAGAGAAAGGTTGGTTCAAAAATCAAGTACATTTTTGTAAAAACGCAAGTAGAGACGGACAGACTAACAGATAAAAATCCATACTTGACTGAAGCATGACTGAAATGACTTTAGTGTAGGAAATTTGAAATTCAAAAAAACCTAGGCAGTGATTGGCCACAGACAAGCATATTGTCGGCGCTTAGACGCGGATTTGGGGTCATTTCTCAATAGTTGTTCAGTGATAGACACAGAAAACGCAAGTGTGGTGATTTCCAAATGAAATAAAGAGAAATAAGTTCAGGGACGCCATACTATAGCCAGCAGCTCAGCTGAGTTTTGCTAGCATTTCTGTGTTCTTTATTCATAATCTGGTAAGATTGAAATTATTTCTTTGTATATTTTGAATATTGTTTAATGTTCGAGTGATTTGATACTGCCATATCGAAATCTAGCCTTACAAACAAGTAAGGATTTGCTCTGGACCCCCCGCCCTAGTCAGGGTCTAGGGACCAACAATATACATAAACTCCAACAAGGGTTAGGAAAGACAGATCAAGTGTTGAGAATAATGAAACATATTACCTATCCACTTTTAGGGAAGGAAACTAATAAATATTTTTCAGAATCTATAGTCTGGGAGGACCTATCTGATGTAAAACCACCATGGTAAATGTGCTGTTTGGTCAGAGAGATCTGACCTGTCTGTATGATGTGGTTGTTGTGTCAGTGTTGTGTCCAGACGTGGGTAGAGAATAGAATTTTGACACATAGCCAATACTTTGATTGCAGAGCTGTGAGTTTCAGTCGTCAACAAGGCGGTGTCTATTCAGTTGGTGATTTACTCGAGTGTATCTGTGCAGTACGTTGTGACAGAGACCACTATTATTGCCCGCCAGCACGGAGAGTTGGGACCACCAGATTTCAGCACCAGAGCTACTTCTTCAAGATGAGTGAGCCTCTGGTCTGCTGGAAGTTCACCAACACCTTTTAGTTACTAATACCCCATAAAATTCCTGCAATTTACTGGACACTGTGTAGTCAATATAGACAGGTGTGATGAGGCCACCCCAACAGCACAAACATTAAATATCCTCCCAAGTAGATGACTACTAGAACATTTTAATAAAACTAACTAGTCTAGTACTTATATATGTACACTCTTGCATTTATTATATAACATTCCATGCATTTCTTTCATAAATTTTAAATCCTTCTTTTAAAATAAGTTCTGGTCAACATAAAAATTGATCCAGAACAAATAAATGTAATATAATTCTATCAACAATTTTACACACGTGAGTTAGTTCAGTGTATTTTAACATTTGTTAATATTATTAGTCTTCTTAATTATCTGTGGGTGTATTTATAAACTATCACACCACACTACATATCATTACCCTAGACACTTTACGTAGCCACATTCATTAAGAAAAAAAAATTAAGTGTGAGGTCGTAGTGGTAGCAAGAAAGGCCTTCTGACAATTCACAACTACATTTTATCTCAGGAGCCTTCACAGCTGGCCTCATACATTACATTTAGTAATATCACCATCATACAATACCATCAAACCCACTACAATGGCCTGAAAAAGTCTCCCAGCTGCTGCTTTTCGAGTGGCCAACTCTTCTTTGATGCCTCCCT
Organism: Oreohelix idahoensis; assembly: GCA_024509875.1. Lineage (NCBI taxonomy): Eukaryota > Metazoa > Mollusca > Gastropoda > Stylommatophora > Oreohelicidae > Oreohelix > Oreohelix idahoensis. The sequence goes on along the minus strand of JAMPIV010006770.1, from coordinate 218,725 downwards.
TTCGGTCTATAATAGCTCCGAGGTATTTAAAGTGGTCGACCTGCTCCAGGACCTGTTCTCCCAGCTTAATCTGATGTTTTCTTTCTTCTCGTGATATCACCATGGATTTTGTTTTAGAGCTGCTTATGACCATCCCTCTCTTTTCCAGCTCTTCCTTCCAGACTTGCAGGTTGGATTGGAGATGTGCCTCTGATTTAGCAATCAGGGCAACATCATCAGCAAATTCCAGCTCCGAAATATAGACCTGTCTCATCTTCCAGTACCCCACTGAATACTTTCTTGTTCTCTCCTTACATGCCTTGATGACATCGTCCATAAGGAGTATGAAGAGGTAAGGTGATAGGATATCACCTTGTCTTACACCAGTGGTGGTCCTGAACTCTTCCGACTTATGGTTTGCTGTCCTCACATAATTTCTGCAAGACTTGTAGAAGCTCTGTATAGCATGAATCAGAGGTGCTGGAATATTCTTCCTTGCCAAACAGTCCCAAAGACCCTGTCAAACGTCTTTTCCAGATCAATGAAACAAAGATGCATCTCACTCTTATACTCAAGGGCCTTTTCACTCAGCTGTCTTAGTGAGAAGATTAGGTCTTAAGTACTTCGGTTTGCTCGGAATCCGCACTGGACCTCATCCAATTGTGGCTCAGCTAGGCGTCGGAGTCTCTGCTCTAGGATTCTAGAGTAGATTTTACCAGGGACACTGAGAAGGGATATGCCTCTATGGTTTCCACATTGTCGATTGTCACCCTTTTTGAAAATTGGTGTTATGATGGCAATCTCCCAATCCTTTGGTATGGTCTTGTTGTACCACGCTGCCTGTAAAACCCTTAAGAGTAATAGGTCGCCTGATGCTCCCATGAACTTAACCATTTCTGGTGTTATACCATCATGCCCTGCTGCTTTGCCCATCTTGATTTTCTTCAGTGCTGCCTTCAGTTCTTCCATCTTTATGTCATCTTCACCATCATTGGTTTTCTCTTCTGTGCTAGTGTTTATCATTTCTGATGCTTCACCATGCTCACCATCCAGGAGTTCTGAGAAATATTCTTTCCATCTTCTCATTACTTCCTTCGGGGCAGTGAGCAATTTGCCTTGCTTGTCCTTTATAAATTTGAGAGGGCATTGTTTTTCCTTCCTCATGTTCTTTAGGGTCTTATAGAACAATTTCTGGTTTTCTTGTGCATCTTTTTCTAGCTTTTCTCCAAATTCTTCCCAGGACTTCTGTTTTGCTGCTAGCACTTTGTTCTTTGCTTCTGTTCTGAGTGTCACATATTCTCTATATTTTTCCATTTGTCCTGTTGTGGTTTTAGCTCCTAAGTATTGTTTCCATGCCATTTTATTCTCTCTTTTTTTCTCTTTGACTTCCTCTGTCCACCAAGGTGTCCTCTTTCTCTTGTTCCCAAGTCGGACTTCACCACATGCTTCTGCAGCAGCTGTCTTTATGATATCCTTGAATTTAATCCAGAGGGTTTCCAAGTCATCAGGTCGTTCTTCTGTGTTGCTCACCGCTGCAGCAATAAGCCCCTGATATCTGGTCTTAATTTCTGGCTCTCTCAGCTTGTAGGTCCTAATGCTAATTTCTCCTGCTCGTTTACTTCGTTTCTTGCGTGATGTTGGACAGTTCCTAGGCTGAGCAACTCTTTCAGTTGTTCTTTTGATTGTTAGCAGGTAGTGATCACTTCCAATCTCTGCCCCCTCCAGACTCTAGCATCTCGGACATATTTGAATGAGCTTCTCCGAACAATGGCATAGTCGATCACTGACTTCTCATTCTTTGTTGGTTCACATCTAGTGTATGCATGTATGCGCTTATGGGGGAACTTTGTGTTTGTAATGATCAGATTCTGCTCACTGCAGAATCTAAGGAGTCGCTTTCCATTGTCATTGAGAGTATCTTCTCCATATCTTCCGATAACTCCACCCCATCTAGCATCGTCATTTCCAACTCTGGCATTAAAATCTCCGAGCATGATAACTTCATCTAGGCAGTCATCCACTGTCCTTTGAAGCAGCTCGAAGAATTCCTCCTTGACCTCTGCTCTCTCATCCTCATTTGTCCCATACACTATGACCAGGTTGACTATGGTTTCTCCTTCTTTTAGTTTAACAACCATAATGCGCTCCGAGACAAAGTTCCATCACTTGATACTATCTTTTTGATTTTGGGCCACAATGCAACGCACGCCCCCTTTAGCTCTTTCAGACATGGGTACACAACTGTAGAACTGCGTGTTGCCATCGAGATCCATGACTCCTTGTCCTTTTTTCTTTGTTTCTGTTATAGCCAGGATTTCTAGTTTTGCTTTTCTCATCTCTTCCACCAGCTCCTCATCCTTCCCATTCATACTTCTTGTGTTCCAAGTTCCATAAGTCGTAGTCCGTAGTCCGTTCCAGTTCGTCGCCTTTAGAATCAGTCCAGTTTTCTCTCTTGTGTTACTAGTAATCGTGATTTAAAGCAAACAGGTGATTGGCCTGTTGTGCCTTTGCATGGTGGAGGGGCTGCCTCCATACGGCCTCCATGCAGGCCGCCCTCCTCCTTTTTCATCCGGGCTTGGGACCGGTATGTCGGAGTTGGAAAATGTATATACTTCATTTTTATTCTGCCGACGTTGGCCAGATTTTCTCGTCGATATAGTTACCTTTATCCATTGTTCTATCCGTCGTTTTCTGTAAACCTAGCACAACAATAATTTAATGTCACATATAATCCAATGCCTCAAACATGGGATATATATGCACATAATACTCTGAATCTACAATAAACTGTTCCATTGTAATACATTTTATATCCGCGCTGAAATATACTCGAGTCTAGCACAATTTAATGAATGTTTAACTTGTATTTAAGTTGTTTAGTTTCTCTGTTTCTAATAGTATTAAGCAGAGATTTAGTAACACAGTTTCAGTAACCCAAATGAAGAAAATCCAAGAACAACAAAGATCGAAATAGAATAATGATCAATGAGGGAGAGGTCCAAAAACGCAGAGCATCATTACTAAAAAAACAGAGATTATTTAATAGTTTCAAGAGCTTGGCAAGGGAGGCCAAGAACACAGTGTGGGATGTCTTCATGATACACAGAGGGCTCGGAAAAAACTGTACAAAAGTCTGGTCCTTACATTGAAGAATAAAAGTGAAAAATACAACTTAACCCAGTCTAATTTTAAAAGCTCCTTGTGAATAAGATGTAGAATCATACATCTATTTGTGAAGCAATATAAACACTGTTGGAGAGACAGACAGTGATATCAATATAAAAATACAAAAGGTTAGATCTTTCATTGCACTGAGAAATATAATGAGGTCAAGAGAAATCAGTCCGGGAATTATAAGACCGTGTAGACCTATATATAGGTGGTTAAGTAACAAGTAGAGACATGGTCAGCAACCAGACGATACGTCAAGGGATAAAAACCCAACCCCTGCAGACACAAGTAGAACAGTCCCAACTAAGATGGTTTGGCCATGTCTGCAGAATGGGAGAAGATTGGTTACCACGGCAAGCATGGGGCACTAAGAGCCAGGGATCCAGACCTCTAGGACGACCCAGTCTTGAACGTAATGTTTTACAGAACATCCGAGACAAATGTTGCTATGACCAACGCTTGTTTAGATATGTACCATCATATTTATTGCAAAGAAAAACAACCGTTGTAGAGAAAATACTGTCTCAATGAAACATTAATTGGTTACAATAAAAAAAAAAGATCGGCCATTGTAGAGCTCCCTCCAAATACCAAGAGTTTTAAACCGATGAACTACTAAATTCACTGTTTGAAACATGTTGTTTTTCTGTCATGAATAAATTTATTTTAAACTCATGCGATACAGAAGGCTGTCAACATCATAAAAACCCGAGAAACCAGTTGTTATAGTGACAAGAGCTGATACAAGCTGATTATCGTATAGGTTAACTTACAACAGTCTACCAAGACCTGTTAGAACTTGGAGTCAATGGTCGTCCTGGCTGTAGAAACATTGTACTCCTTAAAGTCACATCATAATTTCCCTTTTCATCCGCTATAAAACATATTGTTACTTCCCATCCTTTACCAATTTATTTTACATGGTGAGGTTTCTAGCGCTATGCTGAGCCTCATATTTGTCTCCTTCTACGACATACCTGACAGATGAGTGGACACAACGAAGCTGACATGTAAAATGACCATATATCAAAATCACATAGGCTACCAAATATGTTTCTTCACAGCATAATACTAAGTAATACAAGACAGGTATCACTAGTGACGATAAAGGGTGTCTGCCTAAGACAAGACAAAGGTCTGTGTGACGTCTGAGACAAGACAAAAGTATGAGTGAAGATTTGAACATAGAGAAAAGACTGAGAAAGTAAATGTGAATGAGAGTGTGACAGTCAGGTGTACAAAGATGATAAACTCTCTTTTACCCTGCCACTCGGACGTATTTAAATGGCAACTCCACTCACCCCTCTCTTTCTCACCTATCAAAACATGAATAGATACATGAAGTAAGGGACGGATACACATTAAGTGGTTTGACATTCAACGATCACAGATGTACAGGTAGAAGACAAATTCTCATCAGCCGCTAATTAGTTTCTATGTTTATTAAGATTATATATATATATATATATATATATATATATATATATATATATATATATATATATATATATATATATATATATATATATATATATATATATATATATATATATATATATATATATATATATATATAAAGATAACAAAATATGGCACGCGCCTCAAACAGCCTCTGACAACCAAGTCCAGCTCCCGGCCTTCACGTGTGGCTCAATTTGAGCCCGGCGGAACTGTTTCCACTGACGGGAGAAGGGGCAAAGGCGAGCGACTGGCGCCTTAAAACCAGCAGCTTCGGGCAGATAGGGCTCGTGATCCTTGGTTGGTAGCTTATCTAAGAGAAGGAACTCTGCATTCAAACCACCGCTGCCTTGCGGGAATATCCATTTGTGGAATTGGCTTCGGGAGTAAACCCAAGGATAAATCCGGAGTCGGAGTCCCTAAGGCAGTCTAATGTCGATTCGACATTATTCTGGCAACTCCTGCGACAAGGCTGGTACCAAACTGTATCGGCTACTGCCGTTCCTTTGGATCTATCGGCTGTGTGGAGAGGGGGAACATGCTGCATGGGCAACAGCTTGATCTCCATATAACTGTGCCCAAGCTTGCGCCCTGGAGAGGATACTCCAGCTTCACCCTATAGGTGTCGGCAAAACACGGGAATTAGCCGTTACCGGTTATAAGCATTTTTCCCAATTGGCGTAGGGCATGGCGCCAGGGGCTACTTCCGACAGTGGGAGAGGTTCTAGGATCTCACTGGACAGCTACCGCCCGCTTCAAGCTGGGCAGCCGCCAGTCAATAAGGTGTTGTCCCGCCACTGTCTGCTTTCCCCATTGGGTGCATGGGGATTAGGGTCAAACCCGAACTGTGGACAGAAAATTTTGCACCAAGCAATTATCGAAAAAATAGAAATAAGCAAACTCTCAGATTGGGATGCTGGAACGTCCGGACTATGTTGACTGGACTATCCGAAAACCTACAGGATGTAAACGATGTAAGGAAGACAGCCATAATTAATGATGAGCTTAAACGACTTAAGGTGGATATAGCTGCACTTCAGGAAACGCGCCTGGCGGGCTCTGGAACGGTGAGCGAGAAGGACTACACATTTTATTGGCAAGGGAAAGATCTTAATAAAGCTAGAGAACACGGAGTAGGTTTTGCGGTCAAAAAAATCGCTAACTAAAATGGTTGAACCAGGCGAGAATGGATCAGAAACGGCTGTTAACGCTCCGCCTGCAAACTAGCACAGGTCCCATCACCCTTGTCAGTGTGTATGCTCCTACTCTGTACTCTGCCTCAGAAGCTAAAGATGAGTTCTACGAGAATATAGCAGCAGTAATCAAAAGCATACCTAGGCAAGAACAGCTTGTTCTCCTTGGTGACTTTAACGCTAGAGTGGGTGCCGATAATGTTTCATGGCCTTCATGTCTGGGCAGGTTTGGTATTGGCAAGATGAATGAAAATGGACAACGGCTCTTAGAGTTGTGCGTCCACTATGACCTCTGCGTGACCAACACCTACTTTCATACAAAACCCCAGCATAAGGTGTCATGGAGACACCCACGATCCAAGCACTGGCACCAACTTGACCTGATTCTCGTCAGAAGGCCACTCCTCAGGTCTGTGCTCTCCACGCGCTCGTACCATAGTGCAGACTGTGACACAGATCACTCCTTGGTTTGCTGCAAAATCAGAGCACAACCAAGAAAACTCTATCGTGTCAGACATGAAGGGAAACCACGCATTGATACCAGCAAGATGTCAGACCCTTTCATGATCGCTCAATTCACTGCGACCTTCAAGAAAGTGCTCAGTAGCCCTCAGCATGGTGATACTATTACAGAGAACTGGGAGCATCTACGGAACACCATTCAAAGTACTGCACTTGCCACCTTTGGTAAGAAAACAGCAAAGTCAAATGACTGGTTTGACGCTTCATCAGATGTGATGGCACCTGTTATTGAAGCTAAGCGCAGTGCTATGAATGAATACAAACGTTCACCGAGTGCCAGAACCCTACAGATCCTGAGGGCTACGAGAAGCAAAGTTCAACAAACTGCTCGACGCTGTGCAAATGACTATTGGCTCCAGCTCAGTGAGAGCATCCAGATCGCAGCGCAAACAGGCAACATTAGACAAATGTATGACGGTATAAAGAAAGCACTTGGCCCCCATAAAAGTAAGACGGCACCGCTAAAAAAACCATCAGCGGAGAGAAGCTAACCGATAAGGGTAAAAGCAGAAGGAGAGGTGGGTCGAGCACTACTCTGAGCTTTACGCTAGAGACAATACCGTTACGCCTGCAGCCCTTGATGCTGTCAATAGTCTGCCAACTATGGAGGAGCTGGATGCGGAACCAACATTAGAGGAACTCAGTAAGGCCATTGATAGCTTGGCCTCTGGCAAAGCACCAGGCAGTGATGTGATTCCTCCTGATGTAATCAAATGCTGTAAGAGCACGCTATTACATCCCCTGCATAGGATGCTGTGCCAGTGCTGGGAAGAGACAACTATTCCTCAAGACATGCGAGATGCCAAGATTGTAACACTGTATAAAAATAAAGGAGACAGAAGTGATTGCAATAACTACAGAGGCATCTCTCTTCTTAGTATTGTTGGTAAGGTTTTTGCCAAAGTCATCTTAATGCGACTACACAAGTTAGCTGAGCGCATATATCCAGAGGCACAGTGTGGATTCCGAGCTGGCAGATCAACAACAGACATGATCTTCTCTCTCCGCCAGCTTCAGGAAAAATCAAGAGAGCAGAAAAGACCATTATATATCGCCTTTATAGACCTCACAAAAGCATTCGACCTGGTTAGTAGGGATGGACTCTTTAAAATCCTCCTGAAAATAGGCTGCCCTTCTAAAATGCTGGAAATGATAAAAGTCATTCCATGATGACATGAAGGGAACAGTCCAATATGCTGGAAGCACGTCACAGCCCTTTGATATACGAAGTGGCGTTAAACAAGGCTGTGTTCTGGCTCCGACCCTCTTCGGAATCTTCTTTGCCTTACTCTTGAAACATGCATTCAGAGATGCAACTGAAGGAATATGCCTTCACACTAGGTCAGATGGCCGTCTGTTTAATCTTTCAAGGCTGAAGGCAAAAACAAAAATCAGAAGGGTCACTATAAGAGACTTGTTGTTTGCTGATGATGCTGCAGTCGTCACTCAAAGTCAACAGGAGCTTCAGAGCTTGATGAATCGCTTCACTAAAGCATGCAAGGACTTTGGCCTCACAATAAGTCTAAAGAAAACGAATGTGCTGAGTCAGGATGTGGGTGCTGCACCAGTTATCACTATCGATAACTATGAATTGGCAGTGGTGCACCACTTCACATACCTAGGGTCTACCATCAATGACAAACTCTCACTGGATACAGAAAACGACAGCCGCATTGGCAAAGCTGCAGCTACCTTTGACCGCCTCACATCGCGTGTTTGGGGAAACTCTAAACTCACAATGAAGACCAAAGCTGCGGTATATAATGCCTGCGTCACCAGCACACTCCTATATGGCAGCGAGACCTGGACGACCTATGCTAAGCAAAAAAGAAGGCTCAATACCTTCCATTTGCGGTGTCTACGCCGCATCCTCGGCATCTCGTGGAAAGATAAAGTGACAAATGTCGAGGTGTTGTCACGTGCTGGCCTTCACAGTATGTATACGCTGCTTAGACAGCGCAGACTTCGCTGGCTTGGCCATGTTCGCCGCATGGAAGATGGTCGCATCCCAAAAGATATCTTCTACGGACAATTAGCAGATGGCAAGTGAACAGTTGGGTGACCACAGCTGAGGTTCAAAGATGTGTGCGAGAGAGATATGAGGGCACTGGACATGGATCCAGCAACATGGGAGGATGAAGCTGCCGATCGCACTAAGTGGCGATGCTATTTACGGCACTACCTCAGATTGGGCGAAGAGAGGCTCACACAAGAAGCAGAGGTGAGGAGAAAACGTCGAAAAAAGCACCAGGAAAATAAGCAGCTGAGGGCTGTCACCTCAGGGGCGCATTCCCATAGTCAGTTATGACTGAAGGGGCTATTATTATTATAACAAAATTGTTATAACTGCGCGATGGCAGGAAAAATAAACGTCAGTTTAAACAACCGTGTATTTTCACTAACATTTTCCAGAGAGTACATAAAAACACGATTGACAACAACCAATCCCAACCTTAGGTTGGTTACTAATCCAAACTGGAAAATTTATGTTGTACCCTGTGGTAAAGTGGGATGTTATAAATATTTATAGGGGACTTAGTGTACTGACTGAGATCAGCTGTGAAGGTATCTGTATCTAATAGGTGTAGTGTTTTGCAGATAACCTTACTTGCTACCACATTATACCTCAGTCAGAATTATTCTGGAATATTGTGATGACTACGTTAAATGTCTAGGGTATGTATATGATGAAGTGTAAGTCACAACAACAACAGACAGATAAACAATTTAATTTATTCCACCACACTTGACAACACTGTGACACTCACACACATTTAACACTCTATAAGACTATCTTAAATGAGGCACTGGTAAAGTTTTCAAATATAAATATGTATTAATTACTTTTACTAATATATGTGTCCTGATTCAAATACAACGTGAACCAGGAATCACAATCAATTTTAATTACAATTTATATGTACAGAATTTATCAATATGAACCTTGTAATGACATATTTTATTAATATTATCCTATGTGTGTCAGTTGTGTAGTGGTAATATGAGGTAATACTGGTTTTGTTTTTTCAAGCTATGTTGTTATTTGTCACCATGACTTCAAGTGTTTGTTTATCTTGGAAATAATATGGGGAAAAGTTCACAATTCCTATCAATTTAAACACTGTATTTTCCCACTGTTTTATTATAAAGTCAGATTTTGAGGGGGGGGGGGGGGGATAATGTTGAGCTCCTCTGGCCACAGACTCTTATCTTTCGTGATGGCGGCAGGAAAAGACTCCTCTGCTCGATAGCCTCCCTGTGTTCTGGAGACACCTCACTGGTCACTATCTGGACCCAGGAGTATGCTGTCAGCCTCTAGGTTCAGCAAAGCTCAGACCAGGTGCTGCTCAATAACTTTAGGACCACCGTCCCTGAAACAAGAAGGTTGTACCTCCTACTTCATAACTAATTTATAATCCATTTACAGACTGAACACATTACATAACAAACACTGAGTTCAGAGCGGTAGGCCAACTGTCAGCTTCATCTGAAATAATTTACACCAGTATATTCCTCCCTAATGGTTACTACGCCTCTGCAATTCCAGCATTATTTCTTTCTAGTCAATAAGATAGGTGTCAGTGTACTATTTGGCAATTCCATGTAGTTTTACTTTCCTCCGACACCTTCTGTTCAGGTTGGAGCACTATATAGGCTTTACCTCATGTTCGCTACTGAACCACACATATATACAGACATAAATTATCAATTTACATTCAATTTTCATTAAAAAGATATCAAATATTTCAAGCTTACCACAATTCATGGAATAATACATAGTTACGTTGACTGGCAATGAATATAGCACAATTTCGATCTGCCGATGTCCCAGGCTTTTATTTAGAAAAATATGCACTGGCGCTCAACGCACTGGTTCTTTAGTAAGTTTATTTGAAAATGTGGTGCTGAACTGACGCCTCTGATTGACTGTATTGGCAGGTCTAACCAATCGAGCCATGTTTACACAGCTTTTCAAAAAAGTACTCCTACTCACGTTTCCCCTAACAACAAAGAAGTAGTATTTATAGTCCGACTAATCGTGTTTAGCCTTACATTTACTTTCCGCCAATCAAATAGGAGGTAACATGTCAGCCTATTTCCCGTACAATGGTGGTGTGAAAATCTGCCACTGAGCGATTCTGATTTTGGTGTTGTCTGACATCCCTCACTATTTCTTTTGGCTATGATTTGTTAATTCCTAGACTATTTGCGTAACGTTTAACATATTCTTTGTCAGCAAGTCCTAAGGAACCCAAATATATATATATATATATTTAATGGGGCTAAGTGGCTGCGTTCAAAATATGCATTTTCTTCTACCTCCTGTTCACTTCGAATACGATGTGGTGTCTGGGTACTGTAATGTTTTCAAACGTAAACCAGTATAATGTCATGTTTCCTAATAAGTGTTTTGTAAGTTTTTAAAACCTAACTCGTATGGGTAGTGTTTTTTATCACTGTCGATTTGTAAAAAAGCTAGTGCTTGTGACCTTACACGCGTGATGGTAGTAATTGTGTATCGCGAGACTGTGGTAGTATTGCCTGCGTTCCGGCTTTCAGCCCCTCCCTTTCTTTCTATCCTTAGACCATCTGTCTTTCGTTTTTGGTAACATAGTGTATAAAATGACATGAATGGAATTTTTAAATCTAGGTCAGCTTGCGTATCTCAAGGTTTTTCTTAGAAAGGCAGTACACGTTTAATCGTAGAAAGCGGGTATTGAAGCAGTAGGCTTTTACTATCAACGTGAAACGTTACAATTTGCAGACGAATTAGAAAACAAGCGGGATTTCGAGTACAGTCATTGTGACAGCACTGTTCTTTACCATTCTTCTTTCCTTTTATTGAAGTTATTTGTTAGGCTTTACATTTACATTTTAATTTATATATGTGGATTAGAATTTCACACGACAAATTCTCCCCACTTAAAACAGACGTTATATGTCAGTCTATAATTCTATATACACATAGAGAAATTTCTTATTATTCCTGGGGTTTAGGGTGATTCTCATCACACGGATGGCAACTTAAAAAATCCGCTCCCAGATTTGTTTTTCCACTTATATACTCTATGCTAAACTCAAATGGCTGGATCAATAATGACCAACGGAGTAATCTAGAATTCTCATGTCTAGCCTGTGCTAGAAACGACAAAGGTTTGTGATCCGTTTGCTACTTAAATGCCTTACCATACAGATAAATATTGAATTTCTTTATCGCCCATATTACTGCAAGACATTCCTTTTCGCTAGTTGAGTAATTGGTTTCAGCTTTATTCAACTTTCTGCTAGCATATGCCACTGGGCTTAATTCCCCATCCAATGCATCTGATTTCTGTAGCAAAGTTGCACCTAACTCAATATTACTGGCATCAGTCCTTACAATGAATTCTTGACTTAAGTCAGGTAATTTCAAAATAGGTTTGCTTGTGAGCTTTTCCTTCAATTCCTGGTAAGCCATTTCACATTGTGGTGTCCATGTAATTCGATCTGGATTTCCCTTACGTGTCAAATCAGTTAACGGTGCACATATGGAATTAAAGTTTTTGATATACTTCTGGTAGAAACCACATAATGAGACAAAGGATCTCACGTCTTTCTTGGTTTGTGGTCTCGGGGCTTTCTTTAGTTTCTCTAAATTCTTTGGGTCAGGGGTCATGTTTCCATGATAAACTGTGTGTCCCAAGAATTCCAATTCTTTACATCCAACGCAACATTTGGTTGGTCGGGCTGTTAAATTCGCTTCCCTAAGTCGATTAAACAGCATGTTCAGAGAGTCAATGTGTTCCTCAAATGTTTCTGTTGCTATAAGGATATCATCCATGAAATTTGTGATACATGGATTATTCAGATGGTCCAATAATTTTCTCATCATTCTAGAGAAGACACTAGGCGCATTCTTCAATCCAAATGGCAATCTGTTAAACTCATAGTGTCCTTCTGAGGTACTAAAAGCTAGGTATGGTCTAACCTCAGGCTTTACTGGAATCTGATAGTATCCTTTACTCAGATCCACTTTTGAGAAATATTTAGCTTTATTTAGCCTGGCAAACAGCTGATTTGTATCCGGCAATGGATCCACATGTCCTTCTGTAATAGCATTCAGTCTCCTGTAGTCTATACAGATTCTATGTTCTCCAGAGGGTTTTCTTAAGAGTACAACACTGGAACTATATGAAGATTCACTGTGCGAAATAATTCCTTCCTTCAACAAATAGTCTATCTCTTCCTTCAAAGCTTTCTCCTTAGCAAAAGGAATCGAATAGGGTTTCATACAGATAGGTGTGGGGTCTATCAGCTTCATATCATATTCCAATAAGTTTGTATGCCGTGGTCGGTATGTTAACACCTCTGCATGATTATCTAGAACCTGTTGCACTCTCTCTTTCTGAGTTTTCGTTAAATGTGTACTGATTTTCACCTGTGCCGCTGTCTCACAGGGGTGTAATGGATATTCAAATGATGAAAGTGGTTCCTTTTTCATCTCCATGGCAATGGACAAGGTCAACAAGTGTGTCTCTTCCTGATGTTCTCTTTCCAAATATTTCTTCAGGAGATTCACATGATAGTTTTTTTCTTTCCCCTTCTTATCTATCTTATAATTGGTTCTAGACACCTTCTCTAGAACTGTATATGGACCTTGCCATCCAATTTGTAACTTATTTTGGCTACCGGGTAGAAGAAGCAGTACCTTCTCTCCCACAGCCAAATCTCTGTCTTTAGCTTTTCTTTTATAATAGGCAGCATGTTTCTTCCTGGCTTGTTTCAAATTTTCATTGGCAAGTTTCCAGCCAGTTTTTAAACGAGTGGTCAGCTCATTCACATATTGGTATGAGGATGTAATATTTTCCTCTGCCTTTTCGTCAGTCCACGTTCTTAACAGAGCTTCGAGTGGACCTTTTATTTGCCTTCCAAACAATAATGTTGCCGGGGCCATACTGGTTGAACTATGGGGTACCTCCCGATAAGCAAAGAGGGCGGCGTGCAGGTACTGGTCCCATGTATCTGGTTTTTGGTGTGCCAACTTTCTCAGGATTGACATCAACGTGCCATTAAATTTTTCCACTTGGCCGTTCCCTTGGGGGTCGTACACACTACAATGGAAGTGTTTGGCCTGGAAGATCCTGAAAACTTCTTCTGTTAGTTTCCCCTTGAACTGAGAGCCATTATCAGTCAAGATTTGATTGGGAAAGCCTAACCTTGTGAAAATTGTGAGCAATGCCTCTGCCACATGTTTAGAATCAATCGATGACAGGGCTACCGCCTCTCCCCACATAGAACAAGTGTCCACCAGAGTTAGAATGTAGCTGTTCCTTCTCTTGGTTCGGGTGAGAGGTCCCACAAGATCCACGGCAACTCTCTCAAAGGGTGTTCCCACTATGGGCATTTCCCCCAGAGTTGCTGGTGCAGTCCAATGTTTAGGTGCTACTCGTTGGCACTCTGGACAGGATTTTACATATCGTTTGATATCTTCAGTTATCCCTGGCCAGAAATAGTGACAAGCTATACGCTGTCCTGTTGCGCTGATCCCCATATGACCACTGAAGGGAATCGCATGCCCTAGTTCCAACACTTTAGTCCTATATGAAGTGGGAAGGACCAGCTGTCCGTGACCATTGGATTCAGATCCAGCCTTCCTATATATCAGCTTGTTCTTCATATAAAATTCTCCCTTGCCTGGAGGTGTATGAGATTTGGGCAACTTCTTGAAACACGGCTTGAGTGTTTTGTCCTTAGCCTGTGCCTTCCTCATCTCATCTGGATGAGTATTTATTGGATTATCCTCCTCCTTTTTAGACTGTGATCTGGTCTGCACTGTTGCCAATATCACAGGTCTCTTGGGATTCCCAAGAAGACATATCTACACCCCAACATCAGAGGGTAGATTGGCTCATTTATCACTGCTGCTTTTATGATTCCTTCCACATATCGCGTTTTCACCTTTATCCGGGTGACGGGAAGTGTCATGGTAGCTACATCCTTGGTTGCAGTTTGAATCTCCACTGTTTCTGTGGTGTATTGATCTGCCTGCACCAGGTGAGAACTCACAACGGAATCGTAATCTAAACCTGTATCATATAAACACCTTATAGTGACACCATTACAGATGACATCTTCACACACTGGGGGGTGGTATGGTTCCTGTAGTTCTGCAGGTTTGACCTTTTTTTCCTTTTTCCCAGATGTCATAGCAGCACAATGAGGAGGTTTCCTTCTACAATGGTCAGTGTCATGATTGTTTATCTTACAATTTTTACACCACCTTTTCCCTTGGTTGAAAGATTTTCTTTCATCATATTTCCTTTCATCGAATTGTGGGGTTTTATTTTTATTGTCATACCGTGGCCTATCAAACTGGTGCTTACCTTTGTTTTGATCTCTAGGATCAAATTTATTAAAGTTCTGTGGTGCCCTAAAATTTTCTACCTGTTTCTTTTTATTACCTGATACCTCTGCCTGAGCCGCTTGATACCTTTCTGCAACATTTAGCAACTCACCCAGCCTCTCTGCACCTTGTTCCATGAGAAACTTTCTCAGGTCTGGAGCCATGGACTCTCTTAATTGTTCTATAAGGACCATTTCCTTAAGATCTTGGGTTTTCCCAAGAGAAGTCCATTTCTCCAAGTATGTCTCTAACCGTGCAGAGAACTGGTGATAGGTTTCACCTGACAGTAGTTTAGCATTCCTAAATTTTTTCCTATAAAATTCTGCGTTCTTTTCATATCTTAACAAAAGAGCCTGCTTTAGCATGTCATAATTTTCCTGATCACCTCTGCTCATTTTGGCAAAAACTTCATAAGCTGCCCCACGAAGACCTTGAGATAACTTTAAGCTCCACCTTTCTCTCTCTAACCCATATGTGGTAGCTAATAGTTCATATCTATTTAGATAGCTCTCAATATCATCGTCTTTCTCAACAAAATGATCTAAATGAAAATTCATAGCTGAGGTTGAGGCTCCCTGGCTAGTAGTGGCATCAGAGGTAAAGGGACTGGCACCATTTTCAGGAGCATGGCCTTGAAACTCAAACTCCCTTAGTCGTAACTCATGTTCCCTTTGTAATCTTTTATCTTCTGCTTCCCTTTCTGCAGCTAATCGCTTGTCTTCCCTTTCTGCAGCCTGTCTTCTTTCCTCAGCTTCCCTTTCTGCAGCCAATCTTTTGTCTTCTCTTTCTGCCTCCAATTTCTTAGCCTCAGCCTCAATCTGCAGCCTCTTAATTTCCTTTTCAGCCTCTAACTTTCTTTCGGCCTCTTTTTCTAATCTTCTTTCTTCCCGTTCAATATATTTGTCACATTCAGCAGTGACATAAGCAATCATAATTTGCCCGTCCATTCCTAACTCTTTCGCAGTCTGTACAGCAGCAGATCGAAATTTTGCCAAATCGGCCATTGTCTAACATGCAATTGTAAACAATTCAATCTTTCAATAATTATCTAAGGACACTACAGGCACTGAGAGCTCAACCTTATTTATTTCCACCCAAGGATACCTTTTAATTCTTTATTATTCCCAATATATATAATAGGAGAAAGTTCAATATCCCGGAAGCGAGACCCCAATATATGTGGTAAAGTGGGATGTTATAAATATTTATAGGGGACTTAGTGTACTGACTGAGATCAGCTGTGAAGGTATATGTATCTAATAGGTGTAGTGTTTTGCAGATAACCTTACTTGCTACCACATTATACCTCAGTCAGAATTATTCTGGAATATTGTGATGACTACGTTAAATGTCTAGGGTATGTATATGATGAAGTGTAAGTCACAACAACAACAGACAGATAAACAATTTAATTTATTCCACCACACTTGACAACACTGTGACACTCACACACATTTAACACTCTATAAGACTATCTTAAATGAGGCACTGGTAAAGTTTTCAAATATAAATATGTATTAATTACTTTTACTAATATATGTGTCCTGATTCAAATACAACGTGAACCAGGAATCACAATCAATTTTAATTACAATTTATATGTACAGAATTTATCAATATGAACCTTGTAATGACATATTTTATTAATATTATCCTATGTGTGTCAGTTGTGTAGTGGTAATATGAGGTAATACTGGTTTTGCTTTTTCAAGCTATGTTGTTATTTGTCACCATGACTTCAAGTGTTTGTTTATCTTGGAAATAATATTGGGAAAAGTTCACAATTCCTATCAATTTAAACACTGTATTTTCCCACTGTTTTATTATAAAGTCAGATTTTGAAGGGGGGGGGGGGCATAATGTTGAGCTCCTCTGGCCACAGTCTCTTATCTTTCGTGATGGCGGCAGGAAAAGACTCCTCTGCTCGATAGCCTCCCTGTGTTTTGGAGACACCTCACTGGTCACTATCTGGACCCAGGAGTATGCTGTCAGCCTCTAGGTTCAGCAAAGCTCAGACCAGGTGCTGCTCAATAACTTTAGGACCACGGTCCCTGAAACAAGAAGGTTGTACCTCCTACTTCATAACTAATTTATAATCCATTTACAGACTGAACACATTACATAACAAACACTGAGTTCAGAGCGGTAGGCCAACTGTCAGCTTCATCTGAAATAATTTACACCAGTATATTCCTCCCTAATGGTTACTACGCCTCTGCAATTCCAGCATTATTTCTTTCTAGTCAATAAGATAGGTGTCAGTGTACTATTTGGCAATTCCATGTAGTTTTACTTTCCTCCGACACCTTCTGTTCAGGTTGGAGCACTATATAGGCTTTACCTCATGTTCGCTACTGAACCACACATATATACAGACATAAATTATCAATTTACATTCAATTTTCATTAAAAAGATATCAAATATTTCAAGCTTACAACAATTCATGGAATAATACACAGTTACGTTGACTGGCAATGAATATAGCACAATTTTGATCTGCCGATGTCCCAGGCTTTTATTTAGAAAAATATGCACTGGCGCTCAACGCACTGGTTCTTTAGTAAGTTTATTTGAAAATGTGGTGCTGACCTGACGCCTCTGATTGACTATATTGGCAGGTCTAACCAATCGAGCCATGTTTACACAGCTTTTCAAAAAAGTACTCCTACTCACGTTTCCCCTAACAACAAAGAAGTAGTATTTATAGTCCGACTAATCGTGTTTAGCCTTACATTTACTTTCCGCTAATCAAATAGGAGGTAACATGTCAGCCTATTTCCCGTACAATGGTGGTGTGAAAATCTGCCACTGAGCGATTCTGATTTTGGTGTTGTCTGACATCCCTCACTATTTCTTTTGGCTATGATTTGTTAATTCCTAGACTATTTGCGTAACGTTTAACATATTCTTTGTCAGCAGGTCCTAAGGAACCCAAATATATATATATTTAATGGGGCTAAGTGGCTGCGTTCAAAATATGCATTTTCTTCTACCTCCTGTTCACTTCGAATACGATGTGGTGTCTGGGTACTGTAATGTTTTCAAACGTAAACCAGTATAATGTCATGTTTCCTAATAAGCGTTTTGTAAGTTTTTAAAACCTAACTCGTATGGGTAGTGTTTTTTATCACTGTCGATTTGAAAAAAAGCTAGTGCTTGTGGCCTTACACGCGTGATGGTAGTAATTGTGTATCGCGAGACTGTCGTAGTATTGCCTGCGTTCCGGCTTTCAGCCCCTCCCTTTCTTTCTATCCTTAGTCTATCTGTCTTTCGTTTTTGGTAACATAGTGTATAAAATGACATGAATGGAATTTTTAAATCTAGGTCAGCTTGCGTATCTCAAAGTTTTTCTTAGAAAGGCAGTACACGTTTTATCGTAGAAAGCGGGTATTGAAGCAGTAGGCTTTTACTATCAACGTGAAACGTTACAATTTGCAGACGAATTAGAAAACAAGGGGGATTTCGAGTACAGTCATTGTGACAGCACTGTTCTTTACCATTCTTCTTTCCTTTTATTAAATTTATTTGTTAGGCTTTACATTTACGTTTTAATTTATATATGTGGATTAGAATTTCACACGACATACCCAGCAAAAAAAAAAAATCTGTGTCTTAACCCAATAAAACTCGACCCACAATGGGTACTGAAATAATAAAAAAATCTGATCTGCGTCCCACGTTTCGCAGTCCCCAGCCTCAGTTAGAAGCAACTGCGACTAGACTACACAAACACAAACGACATTAAATACCCCACAGCAAAATTTTGCACCACCGCAAAATATACAAACAGTTCTCCAACAATAAATGTAGAAGAGAAAACACCCACTTATAAGCACCTCTAGTTCTTTAAACAATTAATTACTGTCCGCTACCCGTCTTATATAACATCCCCTGTTTGCCCGTGTAACCAAATCCTGACTTGAACTACGTCTCTTGTCACTCTCGTGCTTATCCGACGAGGTGAGAATTTAATAAATCCACGATTGACAAGGTCAGAAGGAAATATCCATTCAGAGAGACTCACAGAAAATGAACCCTAATATCCGGCAGTTTAAAATGTCCAAACTCGGGTTTACGCCAGCGATGCGCCTTACTATACCCGAGAGACACGGCCAGTTTAAATGCAACTGGGCTTATAAAAAAAAGGGCCCCCCAGTCTATAACTTAAGACTGAATGAGCGCGCTATTCTGGAGTTTGGTGAGCTTGGGTGATGGTGGTCTTCATAGGTTTAAGCAGCTCCAAGGGGCACGGGGCACCAACAGCTGGATACTCCCCTTCAGCTTTCTTGGTACTGGGTCTTAAGATTGACCCTACTGGTCACACTCGAAAAACTCGATCAAGGAAGTGATATTCAACTTGTGACAAAATTCTTGTTTCCCGGTTTGGTCCCCACTAGCGTGTGGAGATTTGCTCTCTCTCTCTCCCTGCGAGAAGCACGAATTCCACTAACACTGAGAGTAGCTGGTCGAATCTGCCAACTGGCATTGACGCTTCCACTCGACAAGGACTTCTGGAGTATTAAGTGCCAGACAACTAGAAAGTTAAGCTTATATTGTATTCTCAGACGCCATGTGTCAAGGCCACCTGCGTTGTCGAGTGACTCTTTCGCCGGGTTGCACGTAACGTGATGCAACTTCTACGGAACTCACAGACTGTTCCGTTGACGAAAATCCGAGCTAAAAAGAGACCGCCTGCTTTCCTCAGCGGAATAGGTTCTGCCGGTGGACACACGAATGGCGATGTCTTCCCTGGTGTCAAAGACCATGGGATGTTTTGCCGCTTCCCTCAGAAACAGAGTGCCCAAGTTTTTTAACTCGTGATCAAAGCGACTAAGAAAGATGCCGCTTTTCCCGCGATTGAGAGTAAAGGACGCCTCAAAGATTACTCCTACCACACAAAAGAAAGGGGAAATAAACCTGTCCGATTTTACCAGTTCCCCCCCCCCCCCCCCTTTTAACCACCACAGACGACTAAAAATGTTGAATTGGGCGGGCCAAAAGTCAAACAGAATGAAGAGGGTTGGCATAAGCTCTAGGCGAATGTCAAAGTTCAGAAAAAAAGGGGGGGGGGGGGGTTGGGGGGGGGGTAGGGTAGCCCCACCTTTTAGTGCCAAATTCTCTCAGATCCAGCGTCATAGCAGGTCAAATAAAAAAAAAGAACTATTGACAAAAACGATTAATGGACATGTCTACTTGTGACGGAATTAAACAGACTAACAATCAAAATATAAAAGTAGCGACAACAAGGCACGCGCTCATAGTCTGTGGTGATCAAAAGTTATGGGACATGTTTTGTCAGGTCACGTGTAATATTAGTTACATCAGTCACATGGTCCATTATTATGAAAGATATAAGACAATTTCTCAACAAAGTTTAATAATTTTTTTTTTCAAATTTATAATTTCCATCTTTCAATTTCTTGATATCCATGTTTCTTATGTCTGTTATTATGTCTTTTACGTATATATTTTCTTGTCAAACACCATTACAATTGTATCACTGTTAATTCAACACTATTGCTGACATACATCATTAAAACGTATTAACACATGTACTCACTAACGCACATAATTTTAAAAAAAAATGGTTGAAAGCCTGAACAAAACGATACTGCAAGCAGCCACTGAGTTTATTATCAGAGAGGCAAGACAGAATTACAAACTGTGTTGAACTGAAGAACTAAAAAAGCTTGATGATGAACTTTACAACAGAGTCGAGAAGAAACAATCAAAGATGTTCACAAACACTGGTCACGTGCGAAATCTGCTTTCGTTACGCCTTGTCACAATTTTGTAAGGGGAGGTAGTATTTTTTTTTCCATTGCAAGGGTAACAACAAAATTAACAAAACTAGAAATAAATTAAATAAAATTTGTACTTGTACGCATTTTCTGTTTCCATTAGCTATAACAGATAATATAAATCAAATATTGTTCATTATGAAATTATATAGCGGTAAATTCTGCTAACTTTAATTTAATTTTTTATATTTTAATCAATACATATTTTAAAACATTTCCGCCCGATGCGAGTTGTAAAGAAATGAATACTTATATGGTCTATCACTCTTCATTTATAATTTTAATAGATTCCGTAGATTTGCGCACCAGAAAAGCGCTCTTCATCAAATCATGAACATACAGTATAACAAAAATAAAAACTATGCCAGGCAAATATGTTTACGACAAACGATCTTATTTATACGCACGGACATAAATATTAAACAGGGGGAGGAATAGTCGTTATGAATAAAAAGGAACTTAAACATTTTAGTTTGTGATCAGATAGAAATATAATACATAAACACAAAGACAGAGAAAGAAGATGCTCAATAGTACATATAAGGAACCAAAATAATGTCAGACACTCATACTCCTTGTCACGGAATACGTTCGTTCTATTTCTTTGTATGGTCTTCTCTCCACTCCGGCAGCATTATCTACCATTCCTTTTACGCGCTAAGTTATCCCCTTATTCATGGTTTACACTTGCAGCGTTCAATTTTTTTTCTTGTCAAATTTTGTCTATTTGTCATTCCCCTAAGTTTACCATGATCGCTTGACCTCTTTTGAACAACATTGACTTCTGTTTGTACAGTGCGTATTTGCCACATTGACTTTTCGCTGATTTCCAGCTCCAGGCGGAGTAAGAGTTTGCACTGAGTGACATTCCTGTTGTCTACCCAGACTATTTATTCACAAACCATGTTGTTCATAGGTTCCAAAATGAAAGGACACACGATACTTGGAGATACATTTTCAGTTCACACATTTTACGTGTTACGGAACATGTCAATCTGGTTAACGATCCAGCATTGAGAGGCGAGGTGACCAGTCCCTTTCTAACTGCCTTTTCCTACCTTGACTCATGAGCAGTGGCAGACACCCCTTTACAGCAGAGATGACTGGATAATGAACAAACGTGTTTCTAACACAGCACCTTTGCCGCGAGAAACCAGCGCTATAAAGACTTTGCAAAAGGACGATATTTCTAAAGATAACTTTTATTAATGATGAAATACCAGCTAACCACACGACAACACATCTAGGTTTACGACAAGTACATTTTAGTTTACAAACATTGTCGCGAGAGGTTTGAGATGTTATTAAGAATAAGATATCCTGGACATAAAGGTGTATCAGATGATACCAGGATAGAGCCAGATAAGAGTCTGATCTTATCATTAATTAATACCCCTTCTCTGAAGAGAGTAAGGGTGTATAGACACAAAGGTAGGGTCAAGCTATGTAAGTTCCCAGAGAAGATGTTGATGTAGTACTCTGAGTCCCTAAGTGCTACCTCGCCTGATCCACCTCTGTGGTTATGGTAGTTAATATGTTTATGACTCTGCTATGGGTAATTTATATATATATATATATATATATATATATATATATATATATATATATATATATATATATATATATATATATATATATATATATATATATATATAGTATATGTATATTCACCAACAAGAACTAAAATTCAACTTAAAGAACTTAAGAAAAGTCTTCTGGTGAATATTTACAATTTAATAAACATATATTTTTCTCTGTTTGAAAATGTTGAACTCAAATATTTTACAGTATGAAATAAATAATAATAGTTAAATAAATGTTCTTGTTTCTTGGTTCACAATGTCTATCATCTTGTAGACACCTTCGCTGGTTTGATTATTCACTGTTAGAATTGTTTATTATTATTATGTAAATTTGTTAAACACTATATTATTTTAGTCATCCTGAACTGAAATATATGTTTCTTTATTTGAGCTGGATAAGCTTGACAGTTGCAGTAAGCAACTTATCTGCATCACGGCTGCTGGCTTCTTTGTATGCTGGAAACACAATTTCAGCTGAACTTGTTCCAGTTAGTATTCTCCTGCTTTTTAAAGCTTGTGTTTAAAGGATTAAACCTGCAATGAATTCAAACGTAATCCCTGTATTTTCTATCCATACCCCTCTTATGACACAGATGGGGACGATAGCCAGTTTCAGATAAGCGTGCTAGTCAGATGCACAAGGTATAGTGTAGTCAACAACAATCAGTTAATATAAAATGATCCCAATTTAATTCTACTTTCTTAATTACAAGCACTTTCCACATGATTCGCCTCCATAAAATAATTTGCTTGTGAGTAAAACTATTTAACAATAGGTCAAACGATACTGTGAATCAATCCCTTTCATCCTTCTTTATGTTCCTGTCGGGTGTCTCATTCCATTCAAGAATTACTTCTTTAAATACTTTTCCCAACTTACAGACACAATTTAGCCATTTTTCTCAATATATTAAATATTTCCGAAGGTGAGCTTTGCCTCTAGAAGTACAGACTAGCCTGTAAGTTTCATCAGAAGACAAAGTCCATTCCTACACATCTTATACACATCGTATCACACTGCGGATTAACTATTATTATTACACACTATTATATATATATATATATATATATATATATATATATATATATATATATATATATATATATATATATATATATATATACATGAATAAATTCGGTCTTACCCTCAAGTACACACACATACTGGCCACATGAAATGCAATACACAAGGTAATGAAAATGTCACACAACTTGCCAAAATCACCAGTTCAACATAATAGCACAACAGTCAGCGGCATAATCTAACCAGCGACTACAGAATGACTATCGCTCACAGGCGACGCCTAATACTGCAACACGGCAATACATAATTACAAGATTCTACCGTAAATACTATCCAGGAAAGAACTACTATAAGTCACATCACCAATCTAGTAATCCATAAATAATCCTGAACACCTGAAACAATCGGCAAGCAATGAACAAAAATGGCATTCATGAAATCAGAGCAAAACCGCTGACAAAAGGGAACCAAAACGTCCGGACAGGACGGTGGACATCACGTAGAATGATTTGTGCCAAAGGTTTTATATCCTCTTCCGCTTTTGGCCCAACTCGCCAAACGGGTTTTTAATCTACCAGCGTAGCCACTCTACAGCGTAATCAACAAAATATATTTCGGCGAATGTCTATCTACACATTGCGTACAACTTCATAGATATTGTCTTTATTGCAGCATAATAAATACATTATATACCATAATACATCATCATGAAATACCAATTCTAATAGTCATAATACATTCCTTACATACATTCTAATAAGAACTGTCTTCAGATGTTCCTGTCCCACAGACTATACATTGTACAGCATGACATAATATAGCATAAACATGTATTACAAGTCATTACATTATCATTACAAGATTACCACATCCTCATATTGATATAAGAATAGAACTGGGGGCGTGAGTCACACTCTAAGGTTCAGTTCACGTCAACCGAAACACCTTACTAAACATGAACCCAAAACCTAACTCTCGCTATTGTTGAACTATTAACTGATGGTTCTGAAGCAATGACATATGATTTAGCCTAACTGCATCACGCGCACCCCAACTATTCGCAAAAGTCACCCGTGCAACCTTGGTATTGTCTCGTAATGACAATACCTCGAATAATTTTACTGGCGCAACTCTATCAAACACTCTCCTGAGTGTGCGCCAACTCGCACTCAGGGGAACGTTACACACCCACACTGTGCGATCATTAGCTTTCGGACCCTCGTATACGTTCATACTGCTCCTAACCATGTCATTTCATATCTGCCGCGAAACACGTCTGCGATGTACCTTCTGGTCGTCTCCCTTGGGAGTTTTGGTGATGCTGAGCCTCTGCTCTAGCCGCACCCATGGCTTTATGAACTCCCCGTACATTGCGTCGATTAAATCGGCAATAGGATCTTCGAGAACGAACGCGTTCACTCTACCTGTTATAAACGGAGTGTCCACATTGATACATGCTTGGGGGTAAGACACTACTATGCCCCCGAACGTGGTGCACTTTACAGTTTTGCCTGTAAGGCAGGAGTCGTCGATGCATGATCGACGCACCTCAATTGAAGTGCACCCCATGTCCCTCAACACGGAGACTGGTTTCCTCTCCACTATGACTTTGTTGAGATCAAACTTGCCAGTCTCATGGACTGCTGACAAACAAGGTGCCGCATGACCAGATTGCATCACTATCCTCTCGTTCACGTGGAACAGAGGGCGACACCCATCACAGTCCTCATCGTTGATTGTGTCCAACACAAACGCGGAATTCGCATGTTTAATCGGGGTAGTGCATACGTCAGCACAATGACCTTTGCCACCGCAATTGGTACACAGCTGCTCTTTCTTCTTCGCCTCGCGTGTACTTTTGCTGGAGCCCTTCGATGACGAAGACCCCGCATCAGAGTCAGAAGAACGACTCTCTGAGGAACCACTTCTCTGCTTCCGATGTTTGGTTTTATACCAAAATCGGTCTTCGTCACGCGAGTCCTCAAAGCGTACCTGCTTTCGCGCTTGACGAACCTCTCTGTCACTATAACTATCATATTGCCGGTTCTACCACCTCGGCCTACCATTCCTATGAGATCAAAAGTTCTCAAAGCTACCTCTGCGTGGCTGTTAGGGACTGGACGGCTTCTCATACTTCTGCTCTTGGCCCCTGGCTGACTGATTACGCCAAGACTGTCGCTGAACTTTGCCGACACTGGCAACTAAGTCTTCTGTCAGACCCGACTTCAGAATAGGCTTGCCCGGATGGGCCAGGACATAATGGTGCCTCAATTGGGCCATGGACTCAATGTCCTTTGATTGACGTTCCTGGAAAAACGCCACCAACTCACTAGAACACGAGGACAACACCTTGTCTCGTAGCACCAAGTCTAGCAAGCCTCTATAGTCCTTCAAAATCCCCTCCATTTCGATCCATCTATTCAGCAGAAGTTTGATCTTCGAGATAAAATCCTCGAAGTCCCGGTCTGTACTTGGCATCGCGTTTTTAAAACGCGTTCGGTAGCCGTCATCAGTCAGACGGAACTTACGGAGCAATCGCTCCTTCACTTTGTCGTAATCAGCCCTTTCCTCTAAAGGGAAACTATAAAAAGTCTCCATCGCGGGCCCCACTAGCAGTGTCGATAAAAGAGATGGCCACTGCTCCCTATCAGCCTTATAGGCCACACATTTGGCCTCAAATCTTTCATAGAAGAAATCTAAACTATCTATTTTATCATTGAAATTTGGTAGACGCAGCCTAGAAGGACGATGAGCTCCACCAGAAGTTGAGTTCTGACCACTCGCACCCACTTCTAATTTCTTCAATTGAATTTATTTATCCATCATTTTTTCTTCCAGAGCTATTCTCATTCTCTCCTTCTCCAACTCTGACTCTATCTTCTTTTCTTGCAGTTCTCTCTCTTCTCTCATCTTCTTTTCTTGCAATTCGAACTCTCTATCTTCTCTCATCTTCTTTTCTTCCCATTCTCTATCTTCTCTCAACTTCTTTTCTTGCAACTCGAATTCTCTCTGTTTCCACTCACTTTCTTCTTTCATCTTCTTTTCCTGTAATTTGAATTCTTTCCTCTTTAGTTCTAGCTCTTCAGCTCGAACATCTCTTAGAGCATTCTGCTTCTCAATTCTTTCTTTTTCGTCCTTCTCCTGTAAAGCTTTTTGGTTCTCAACTGAATAAAATTCAGTCTTGGCATAATGCAATAAATCTTTTCCTGTGAACCCGGCTTCCTTGCCCATCCGCATGAAACTATCAATGTCCATGATGTACACTCAGAGTAGTCACCTCCTGCTATAAATCTTTACAATGTAAGTACTCAACCGTACATATTCCGCTTATTAAGCAGATAAATTTCTGTTTATAATAATATTCAGTAATAACAGTAGTAAATAATGATATCACTTCTTCAATCTACATATATATATATATATATATATATATATATATATATATATATATATATATATATATATATATATATATATATATATATATATATATATGCATGAAAGTAAATATCACCACGTAGTTTATTGTATAAATATACTTCACATTTACCTTTTAGTATCAATAAAGTCTCACTTAGCCCCTTGGCTATGGTGTCACCACTTATGAAAATTTGGTCTCTCTGACCACTTAATCTTTATGGTTTCCTCAATCAAACTTACAATAGTCGATAGTTGTATAATAACATTTTCCTGATAACTTGACACCACTGTATAAACTCAGTTCAAAATAGGTGTCACTTCAAACTCCGTTACTGGAACCCACACTGGTGTTATATTCATATAACACTTCACTTCTAGCTAATCTTAATAATCTAAGTTATGCAAGTACTACAATGGCAAAATTAGCACTACACAGATGAAAGGAACACATACATCACATTACGAAAACAAAATTCTAGTCACGAGGAAAAAGATGATAGACCAAGAAGAGAAGAGATAGATTAATATATACAATTCGTGACTGCACAAGAACGAAAACAAGGGATACCTGTAAACGTATTTACAAGATAGTAAGATGAGACAAGAGAAAACACCACTTAAACGCCACAAAAGAATTACTAAATGTACACGGCGCTATAAATACACACACCCCAAATACAGCTAACACCAACTGGGCTCGGAATGTTGAGCAGGGCAGTCGCAGGAAATCCCGTCTGCCAGACTCCACCACAAAACAAACACAGCCACCCCTAAAAGAATCGGTCTAATCCAATCTTTTCCACACGAGGCCAAGACTAGATTAAACTCACCACCCTTCCTCCCTTGAACACACCAATACACTATAACACCAAAGACTCTCCGAAAACCCCACTCAACAATGAGGTGCTGGAAGCTATCTCCACCACCAAGCACAATCTTCACTCCAGTGAAAATAAACTATCAGTAAAATTATACTATAATGTATCACGATAAATAATTCAGATAAAGTGCACACTACAAAGAAAACAGAGCAAGATCACTTTACACTAACAGTCAAAATACATACATACAAACTAACTCATACTTGTAGAATAAGGAAAAGACAAAACAAAAGGAAAGAAAACAATAACAAACCAAGAAGCAAATTTAAAAAACATCACTAAACTACTTAACAGGTCAAAGTATATGATTTCTAGTAACAGTAGGGAAGACACAGGGAAAATTAAATTCACAGAGAAAAATAAGAAAATATCAATATCATATATTACACAAAAGCAGACAAACAATAACTTATATGAAGCTCCAACGGCGCTTGAGTATGGAAAATCTGCAGCACTGACGATGAATGATGAACACAGAACAAACGAAACTCCACACTAGAAAACGTATAATCCACAGAAGACTCTCAGTCCAGAAATAACTTCACTGTCAATCTGAGTGTCACGGTATAATACTTTCCTCGATAAATATCCCCAGATGAATATACTGTTCACTACGGTGCTTACACAGCACTGTTCATAATATACACTGCAACGTCTACTTCTCCAAAGTTCAGCTGCACAGCTACTAATACCGGTCTATCCGTCAGATTCACGTATAAGTACGTTAGATACTCCAAGGATCACAGCAGTCTGTAAGGTAACATCCACTGGACCCCGGCAATTCGACAGGACACACTGCACAAAGGAATTCGCCCCTGGTCAGGCACTTCTGCGTTGTCAGGCACGTCACTGGCGTCGGCTTAGGAAGGTCACGTCAGAAACTTTCACCCCTGGGTAGGCACATCTGAGTAATAATGACAAGACCAGCAGTCCAACACGGTGACTTGAGGTACCTATCACTCTATCAACCTCCTATGGACTGTACAATCCTAACAATCATCTCCTTCCACCCTAATACCAAAGTTGATTAATCTATCTCCCATCTGACATCTGCACATGCCGTCTGGGCCCTATCTAAATGGTACCAACACCCCAAGCTCCGCTGCTCTACCTGGATCACTGTCAACAACCACCAAAAAGACTCAGAGATACACCAAACTGACCATCCTGACGCATGCAGTAACACTAGCTTATCACTTTAATAATCGTACATAGACTTGCAAACATACCAAAGCAAACAACTTGAAACTCAACTAAACATTATTTCATCGGCGATTATCGAAATACAGGCCTCACGGCCAAAAGAATGGACGAGCCCGCAGCTGTCAGAACAACAACTGTTGATGTTGTTGGATCTAACCCTATATGTACTGTGGATTTAACACATGGCTCATTGTCTACAGATAGGATCACAGCACACAATAGCTGACATTAATAACTAATAACACCTGGAACAGGTACTGGCCTTTTAATGAATATAACACACACACACACACAGAAGCCACACACGGCTATCAATACGCATGAAAATGCAATACACAAGGCAATGACGAATGCTAAATTACTTGCCAAACACTGTAGCTCAATATAATAGCAAAAATAGTTACCGACGTAATCTAACCAGCAACTACACCCACTGACTATCGCTCACAATAAAGCAATACATAATTGTAAGATTCTACGCAAATACAATCCAGGAAAAACCCACTATAAGTCACATCACCAATCTAGTAATACATAAATAATCCTGAACACCTGAAACAATCGGCAAGAAATGAACAAAAATGGCATTCATGAAATCACAGCAGAACCGCTGACAAAAGGGAACCAAAACGTCCGGACAGGACGGCGGACATCACGTAGAATTATTTGCGCCAAAAGTTTCATATCGTCTTCCGCTTTTGACCCAACTCGCCAAACGGGTTTTTAATCTACCAGCGTAGCCACTCTACAGCATAACTAACAAAATATATTTCGGCGAATGTCTATCCTGTGACAATGTGTAATATGTAATATACAATGTACTCGCCTTGTATTTTATGTAAAATATACCTGTTTTTCTGTCAAGTGAAAAGAAATAAAAATAACAGTTAAAAAATAAAACAGAATTGCAAGTATTAAAGTTGTGTAGTTGCGAGGGTTATTTGAGAGTTCATTCTGGCGAACAGGCTACTGACCGTGATTGGTTTAATTGTATGGTTCAAAGTGAATCTTATAGACAGTTAACAACGTGTCAGTAGGGAACATAGACATAGGCGGAAAACTCCACCCCTGGCGGTTTAGGCCAGTCTTTCCAAGATACGCCATAATAGAACCTACTAACATGGATGGACAACCAGACAGAGTAAGAAAAGAAATGTCTACTATTGAATACAACAAATTATAGAATGAAGAGTTTTCAAGGACAACATAACAGTTCTCGACAAGAATGGTTCTGCTGCTATCAGACGGTTTAAAGTACTAACGTTACTAAGCCGCTAGTGTGAGATAACAGCATCAACACTGACCGCCTACATTGGACGCGTTATGTGGAGAAGTGTACTCATCACCAAAAAGATGTGACGGAAACCACGGCGACAGGACTCAACTAGAGTTAAGTTCTTGTAACAAAAAAAGGCACCAGCAAACGGACTTTTATAACTCCGCTATCAATCATTCATTCATGTGCCTGGATCTGTCGGTTATATCATTACGTGTTGTTGTAAAGTGTGATATATTTCCTGAGTATGAATGATTGATTCATTTATTCCCCTAAATCTCCCTATGAGACATGAATCAACCAACACAGCAGGTCTCCTGTAAACAGCCTACACGAAAACATACATGTACTCTTGTAGTGGTGTTTTCTGTAACATTTAATGGTACAAGATCACGTGTCCAGTCACATGTTAGCATTATTCTGTATTATTCCTCCAGATCGTGTTTTTTTTACTTTGGTTGGTGTTGTGTAATTTTTTGAGATTATTGTGCCTTTCAGTAAGTTACTCCAGGCGTCATTTCTGGTACGGTTTTGCCTATTAAACAAACGCGCATTTACGTCAATCCTGCATGTGTACTTATCAAATATCTCTTAGGTCATCGGACATCTTGGCTATTCTAGCGAGCCATATGGAACCAACGTTGTTTACCATTTGGGATCTTAGTCTTTGACATATCAGATCTGATAGTATATTACCATAAATATATAGCGATGTGTAAATATAGACAGCCATGGTGAAATGTTAATCTTTTCTGCTTTCATTGTGTCTGTTGTCACAACCTTCATCCTATCTCATCCTATGTAACATGGTCCTTCAGTTATCAAATGCCAAGCCCTTCTGGTCTGTGCCAACTTCCCAGGTTATCTCCCTGTCCAATTTCATTTTTAAGCTGATTTCGTGTTGGTTTTATTATTGCTGGTTACCTTCCTAGTAATTAGTTATAATTAGTTTTCTAGTTGTAATTGGAGGTGAAAGTGTAGCAAGGAGATAAGTGTTCACGACACCGACATGAGCATCAAGTGAACACTTTTTGTGTTACGAGAAATAAGACACAATAAAACTATGATAGGAAACTATATACAGAGCGATCCAACAGGAGGCAATTCGATCATCAGAAGTAGCCCCCTGTCGATCAGGTTTTTTACCCCTTAATCTACTTTACGTTCTAAGGGGGGCGGGCTCACTTGGGTCACGACCTCCTGTTATCGTGTGCAGAGAATTAAACCCACTCCACCTTGGTTCCAGCTTTCAACATCATTCCTGTTTTCTGCCAGCTAGAGACAATTGTGAGAATAACCTCTATGTTGAAAATAAATTACTCTCCCGAGTTCCATAGCCCTCTGCAATTGTTTCTCATCCAGTACGATGACCTTTCTGCAGTTTCACTGATCATACACTGAGGCAGCCACGAGACCTCTCGCACCTACTTCAACAGTAATGACACTTGCAGTGAACCCGTAGTGTCACAGGTCCATGACCAGATCATTATACTTGGACACTTTGCTCCTCCAATCTGGATTCAAGTGGCACGGTCAGCTCAATCATTATTATCTGAGTGATGATGAAGAATGCAGCACTATATCTGGACGTCTTCAAGATCTTCTTATACTCTCTGGGTATGCCCCTAGCCAGCTCCTTGTCATTTGCACAGTCAAGAATAGAATGTAAACTGCTACTTGGTTTAATTGGCTTGAGATTTGCTGTTTTCCTACTCTCAGAAATTATGTATTTGCGGTACTCAGTCTGACTTGGCGAACGCTGTTCGTTTTCACAATTGCCAGGTCTGTTGTAGCAGTCGGCTCATTTAGTACTCTGTTGTGCGCCATGTGCATCGTCCAAGCTCTAATGACAAATTCCAAGCTGAGAGCACTTGTTCAAGTGTCAGTCTTTCATGGCACAGGAGGCTCTGAGCATTTTAAGACTTTCACTATCTCACAAGGTTTGCGGACGATGGCAGAAGAAAACTATAAATGGGAATTACAGTGTGCGCATGTCACCCATTACTAAACACAATATAGTGATTAACACACGTAACCTTTTTTCTTTAAATTATGGAGAAAATATTATAAATCCTCCACAATAAATAGTCCACGTGACTGCTATGGCTGATTATACAAGTAACATGACTTGTCCCACTGTGGTGGATTTGGTGTTATATATGTTATTATTTAATATTATTTGTCTACCAAGTGAGGTCAGCTGTGTAGGCCCCTGAGTTAAGTAGTTGAAGGTTAAGTATTTTCAAGGAACCTATCTGCTACCACCCTATGATCTCACTTGGCGCTATATTTTTACTTATTAGTTATGTGACTACGTCTAAGTGTCTAGGGTAATGAAGATATAATGCAGTGTAAGTCAAATTATTACTTATACACTTTAATTCCAACACATAAATCGGACTGGGTCAATACAACAACCACAAACAGACTAACACTCTAGGATATATCTTATAGAAGTCTGTGGCTGAATATTAGGTAATAGGCTATATTACAATTTTATTTGCCCTGATTCAGAATTTTCTGAGTCTGGACCAACAACAAAATGAAATTTATGGTTTTATTTACATAAAATTAAATACCACAATGGATCTTCTGTCCATATAAAGAAATATTACAATCTAATTATATTGATGTATTACTATAGACTAAGTTAACACTGGTAATTAATGGTGGGTTGGGGTGTTGTCATCAACCCCTCTCTTTCTTTTATTCTCTTGTGGAATGTTTATTTAAAAGTCGAATATTTTATGTTTTATTTAGTAATATAAGTGGATGATCTCTTTAGTGCCAAAACAATGGCACTTATCTTTCTGTTGATAGTAGTTACGATGCTGACAATCTCCTATATTTCAAGGGTTGATTCGTGGTAGACAGCGTGTACCAGCAAAATTTCAATCGAATTGACACAGTCCCTGGTGTAGTGTGGTAGACAGCGTGTACCAGTAAAAATTTCAATTTCTCTCACGAAGATAAATACACCAGGGATCTGGCACTAGCTTAATACTCGAACAAAAAACCCACAATTCAATGAAATATCACAAGCATACGTTGACTGGCATCAGCATTAATATATCTTTAAGTTCAACTTTGCCTTTGTCCAGACTGTCAAGGTTTTATTTCACTCTTAGCATTGCTGTTCTCAACGCAGCTTGCATACTAACAATTTTGTATCAAATGGCGACAAGCCTTGAAAGCTTTTTGCCAATATCACTAGACTGGCCCAATCACAGCGAGGGTCTAGCTATTCAATTCAAATTTAAAAAAACAAAACTCCAAACATACTAGGAGTAAGTCTGCAAAATATATTTAGCTTTTTGACTAACCAATACCCTCCTTCCTATACTCTTATACTAACCAATCGGATTTGAATCACTCTAATGCCTCTTTTTTAAACTTGCGTCCCCAAATAACGTTATGGATAGAATGAGCAAAAACAACAGTCTTACGGTTCGTAGATATATATTATTATTTTAATATCTTTGTTAATAATTGGACTATTATGTATATTAAAGCATATTACTGTTCAGGAGAGTCTAAGCTATCATTATATATGATTTTTATGGCCATATTCATTGTCGTTTGAATTTTACTATTTGTCACTGTTACTCGTCAATTATATACTTTTTCCATAAGTCGGCAATCTCCCCCCTCTCCTTCTTTATCATTTATTCAAAATAAAACAACTTGTTTAGGTTACGTCAGAAATACACTATTAGGGGGGAATTGAGAGCTGTCTGTGTGTTTATACAGTCTGGCGTGTCCCACCGCGTGGATATATGCATGGAACGGCGTGTGGAGCGAAGAGGGGTTTTGCAAGGCTGCTTTAATATTTGCGTTAATTGTAAGTCTCAAGGACGAAACTAGGAAAGCTTGTAAGATTTGACGGCGGGATCATTTTTTAAACATTACCACTGCCCAAAATTCAGCGCTCTACCGGCGTAGAAGACGACGATAGGCAAACACACACGTTCGGGTTTATTTATTATCATAGGACTAAAATCTTACTGAATTTTAACGATTATTTCACAGATTTCGCTACACACCTCCCTTCCTAAAACACGCATTCATTGCAGGTTAAAATCTTTGAGATAACTTAGCGCAAATGAAGTCCTATGCGTTTTTCCGATTTTCATCATAAGGATGTCTACTCAAAAAGTCGGCACCCACATTCTGTGAACCGGGAATATATTCAATCGTAAATGAATAAGGCTGTAAGAGCAATGACCATCTTAATAACCTAGCATTTTCATGCTTTACCTGTGACAAAAATACGAGCGGCTGATGATCTGTTTGGACCACAATTGTCCAACCATACAGATAGATCTAGAATTTTTTATAGCCCAGATTAACGCTAAACATTCCTTTTCACTTGTTGAATAGTTTTTTTCCGCTTAGTTCAACTTGCGGCTTGCATAAGCGACTGGGTTCAATTCCCCATCTTGTGAGGAGGACCTTTGCAACAATGTGACCCCTAAGCCCACATTGCTTGCGTCACTTCTCACGACAAATTCTTGATTTAAGTCAGGCAATTTCAATACCGGCCTGCTTGTGAGTTTTTCCTTTAACTCCTGGTATGCCAATTCACACTGTGCTGACCAATTTATTGTATCGGGTTGTCACTTACGAGTTAAATTCGTCAGAGGAGCACATATAGAGTTAAAATCTTTAATGTACTTTTGGTAAAAACCACACAACGACACAAAAGATCGAACATCTTTCTTTGTTTGTGGCCTAGGTTCGCTTTTCAATTTCTCCAGATTCTTGGGTTCAGAGGTCGTGCTGCCCTGATGTACGGTATGTCCCATATATTCCAACTCTTTACATCCAATTCAACATTTGGTTGGTCTAGCAGTCAAGTTAGCCTCTCTGAGTCTATCAAACAGCATATTCAAAGAGTTAACGTGTTCCTCAAATGTTTCAGTAGCGATGAGGATATCATCCATGAAATTCGAGATGCATGGATTTTTCAGGGGATCCAACAATTTTCGCATCATCCTAGAAAACACACTCGGGGCATTTTTCAACCCAAACGGCAACATGTTGAACTCATAATGGCCTTCCGAGGTGCTAAAGGCTAAATAAGGTCGAACCTCAGGCTTTACTTTAATTTGATAATAGCTTTTGCTAAGATCCACCTTAGAAAAATATTTTGCCCTGTTCAGCCTGGCAAATAGTTGATTTGTATCAGGTAATGGATCCACCTGACCTTCTGTGACAGCATTCAGTTTCCTGTAATCTATGCACAGTCTATGTTCCCCAGATGGTTTTCGCAACAAAACCACACTAGAGCTATAAGGAGATTCACTGTTAGAAATAATCCCTTCTTGTAACAAATAATCTATCTCCTCTTTCAAAGCTTTTTCCTTAGCGAAAGGAATAGAATAGGGCTTCATACAGATGGGTGTTGGGTCTAGTAGTTTCATACCATAGTCAACAAATTTGTGTGCCCCGGCTTATCCGTTAACACGTCTGTATGTTTCTCTACGACCTTTTGAATCTTCTCCCTCTGTCCTTTTGTCAGGTGATTATTGATCTTCACCTGTGCAAACGTTTCATTGGGTTTCAGTGGATATTCAAATGAGGTGACGATAGACAAGGCCATTAAATGTGTTCCTTCCTGGATTTGCCTGTCCAGATATTTCTTCAAAAGGTTCACATGACAGACTTTTTCATTTCCCTTCTTGTCTATCTTATAATTTGTTCTGGATACCTTTTCTAAAACTGTAAATAGACCTTGCCATCCGATTTGAAGTTTATTGCTGCTGCCGGGTAATAGAAGAAGCACCTTCTCCACTACAGCAAGCTCCCTATCCTTCGCTGTCTTATTATAATAAGCAGCATGCTTCTTCCTGGCTTGTCTCAAATTATCATTTGCCAGTTTCCAGCTAGTTTTAAGACGAGTGATCAGCTCGTTCACATATTGATATGATGAGGTAACAGTCTCTTCTGCCTTCTCATCGGTCCAAGTCCTCAACAAGGCATCCAATGGACCTTTTGTTGGCCTCTCAAATAACAGGGTTGCCGGTGCCATACCGGTCGAATTATGTGGAACTTCCCGATACGCAAACAACGCAGCGGGCAAATATTGGTCCCACGTATCAGGTTTTTCATGGGCCAGCTTTCTCAGGATAGAAATGAGAGTCCCATTGAACCTCTCTACCTGGCCGTTCCCTTGGGATTGATACGGACTACAATGAAAGTGCTTGGCTTGGATTAACCTGAAAACTTCTTCCGTTAGTTTCCCCTTGAACTGTGAGCCGTTATCAATCAAGATTTGATGCGGGAATCCTAACCTCGTGAATATAGTCAGAAATGCCTCTGCCACATGCTTCGAATCGATTGACGACAGGGCTACCGCCTCTCCCCACATAGAACAATTGTCCACCAGAGTAAGGATGTAACTGTTCCACCT
Source organism: Oreohelix idahoensis (assembly GCA_024509875.1). NCBI lineage: Eukaryota > Metazoa > Mollusca > Gastropoda > Stylommatophora > Oreohelicidae > Oreohelix > Oreohelix idahoensis. The sequence continues at coordinate 182,418 of JAMPIV010006770.1, read as the reverse complement.
CTTGGTTCGAGTGAGAGGTCCTACAATATCCACTGCAACTCTCTCAAAAGGTGTTCTCACTATGGGCATTTCCCCTAGAATTGCTGGAGCAGTCCATTGCTTTGGAGCTACTCTCTGGCATTCTGGACATGATTTTACAAATCTCTTTATATCTTCCATTATACCTGGCCAGAAATAATGACAAGCTATTGCTGTCCTGTTGCGCTAATCCCCATGTGACCACTGAAGGGGATAGCATGTCCTAACTCCATCACCTTTTCCCTATATGAAGTGGGAAGGACCAGCTGTCCGTGACCATTTGAACCAGTTCCGGCCTTCCTATAGGTCAATTTATTCTTCATATAAAGTTCTCCTTTATTTGTATGGGTATGGCATTTTGGGAGTATCTTAAAACACGGCTTCAGTGACCTATCTTCAGCCAGTGCCTTCCTCATCTCCTCTGAATGAGTATTTGTAGGTTCCTCTTCTTCCTTCTTCGACTGTGACCTGGTCTGCACTGTGGCCATAATCACAGGTCTCTTGGGAGTCCCCAAGAAGACATAATGACACTCCAATATCAGAGGGTAGATGGGTTCGTTAATCACTGCTGCTTTAATTACTCCTTCCACATAGCAGGTTTTCACAGTTATCCTTGCGATGGGAAGTGTCATGGATGCTACATCCTTAGTCGCCCCTTGTATCTCCACTGTTTCTGTGGTATACTGATCTGGGTTCACTAGGTGAGAACTCACAACTGAATCAAAATCTAAACCTGTATCATAGAGGCATCTAATGGTGACCCCATTACAAACAACATTCTCACAAACTGGGGGGGTGATAACGTTTCTGCTGTCCAGTGGGCTTGTCCTTTAATCCCTTGTTCCCCGTTTTCATTGCAGCAAAATTAGAAGGTTTCCTATTACAAACAGTGGTGTTATGAGTGTTCATCTTACACCATCTACACCACTTCTTTCCTTGATTGCAAGGTTTTCTTTCATTATATTTGCGGTCATTGAACTGTGGTTTTTTTTCACGATAATCGACTCTTGGCCTATCAAAGTTGGGTTTACCTTTGTTACCTTGATCTCTATGGTCAAACTTATTTTGGTTATGAGGGGCCTTATTTTGTTCTATAGGTTTCGTTCTAGTGCCAGCTACCTCTTCCTGGGCCGCCTGATACCTCTCAGCGACATTAAGTACCTCGCCCAACTTCTCTGCACCTTGTTCCATGAGAAACTTTCTCAGGTCAGGAGCCATGGACTCTCTTAATTGCTCTATCATGATCATCTCTTTTAGATCTTGGGTCTTCCCCAGAGCAGTCCATTTCTCTAAATAGGTTTCCAATCTGGCAGAGAATTGGTGGTATGTCTTCAGAGACAAAAGCTTGGCGTATCTAAACTTCTTACGATAAAATTCACCATTCTTCTCGTATCTTAACAAAAGAGCCTGCTTTAACATGTCATAATTGTCTTGTTCATCCCTGCTCATTTTTGAAAAAAACTTCATAAACTGTTCCCTTAAGACCTTGGGATAACTTCAGACTCCATCTTTCTTTTTCTAGCCCATAAGTTGTAGCTAATACCTCATACCTACTTAAATATGATTCAATATCATCATCTCTCTCAACAAATGAATCTAAATGGAACCCCATGGCTGAGTTGGAGGCCCCCTGACTAGCAGTAGCATCAGAGATAGAGGGGCTGTGACCATTTTCAGGAGCATTGCCTTGCAACTCTAACTCCCTTAGTCGCAAATCGTGCTCATTCTGTAAACTTTTATCTTCTGCTTCCCTTTGCAGTAGTTTTTCTTCAGCCTCAATTTTTCTATCCTCAAATTGAAGCCTCTTAATCTCAGTCTCTCTATCAGCCTCTAAGGCCCTAGCCTCCTTGTCAGCCTCAATTTGCAACCTTTTGATTTCTTTTTCAGCCTCTAATTTCTTGGCTTCCCTAGCATCTTCTAATACAATTCTTTTCTTCTCCGCTAATCTATCAGCCTCTAACTTTCTTTCTTCAGCTAGCCTCTTATCTTCTCGGGCAATAAACTTATCACACTCTTCTGTTACATAGGCAATCAGATCTTGACCTTCCATCCCCATGTCCCTTGCAGCCAGCACAGCAGCAGATCTGAACTTTGCCAAGCCAGCCATATTATATCAAGCAACTTTAACTCTTTCAGTCCCAAGCAAAAAAGTTGGTTTGGCCCAAGCAAAAATGGCCACCCCGGTGCATTTTAAAATAAATATCTCAAAACAAAAACCCGTTCACTCTTAAACACATGCGGTATTTAAAAGAATGTACTTGCAGTCGGAAATGACGTTTTGGGTGGTTTGTGTGTAGTTATAATTAGAAATAGTCTCAAACAGAGGCACATATACTAAACGCTTTATAAAGTTGATTGGGCCAAGCGCGTCTAACCCCTGAGGATATATAAAGTCGATTGGGACTTAAAGAGTTAATAATATACTAAGGTGACTTATCAACTCTGACTAAACAACAACTATAAGCACTGACAGTTCATCCACTATTTAATTTCCCCAAAGGAATACTTTTAATTTTATTATATGAGATTCCTATACATGTATTAGGAGAAGTTTAAAATTCCGGAAGCGAGCTACCCAATATATGTGGTGGATTTGGTGTTATAGATGTTATTATTTAATATTTTTTGTATACCAAGTGAGGTCAGCTGTGTAGGCCCCTGAATTTAGTAGTTGAAGGTTAAGTATTTTCAGGGACCCTATCTGCTACCACCCTATGATCTCACTTGGCGCTATATTTTTACTTATTAATTATGTGACTACGTCTAAGTGTCTAGGGTAATGAAGATATAATGCAGTGTAAGTCAAATCAATACAAATACACTTTAATTCTAACACATAAATAAGACTGGGTCAATACAACAACCACAAACAGACTAACACTCTAGGATATATCTTATAGAATTCTATGGCTGAATATTAGGTAATAGGCTATATTACAATTTTATTTGCCCTGATTCAGAATTTTCTGAGTCTGGACCAACAACAAAATGAAATTTATGGTTTTATTTACATAAAATTAAATACCACAATGGATCTTCTGTCCATATAAAGAAATATTAAAATCTAAATATATTGATGTATTACTATAGACTAAGTTAACACTGGTAATTAATGGTGGGTTGGGGTGGTGTCATCATCCCCTCTCTTTCTTTTATTCTCTTGTGGAATGTTTACTGAACAGTCAAATATTTTTTTTTTATTTAGTAATATAAGTGGATGAACTCTTTAGTGCCAAAACAATGGCACTTATCTTTCTGTTGATAGTAGTTACGATGCTGACAATCTCGTATATTTCAAGGGTTGATTCGTGGTAGACAGCGTGTACCAGCAACATTTCAATCGAAGGACCAATTTGACACAGTCCCTGGTGTAGTGTAGTAGACAGCGTGTACCAGCAAAAATTTCAATTTCTCTCACGACGATAAATACACCAGGGTTCTGGCACTAGCTTAGTACCAGAACAAAAAGCCACAATTCAATGAAATATCACAAACATACGTTGACTGGCATTAGCATTAATATATCTTTAAGTTCAGCTTTGCCTTTGTCCAGACTGCCAAGGTTTTATTTCACTCTTATCATTGCTGTTCTCAACGCAGCTTGCATACTAACAATTTTGTATCAAATGGCGACAAGCCTTGAAAGCTTTTTGCCAATATCACTAGACTGGCCCAATCACAGCGAGGGTCTAGCTATTCAATTCAAATAAATAATTAAAAAAACTCCAAACATACTAGGAGTGAGTCTGCAAAATATATTTAGCTTTTTGACTAACCAATACCCTACTTCCTATACTCTTATACTAACATAATTGATTTGAATCATTCTAATGCTTCTTTTTCAAACTTGCGTCCCCAAATAACGTTATGGATAGAATGAACAAAAACAACAGTCTTACGGTTCGTAGATATATATTATTATTTTAATATCTTGGTTAATAATTGAACTATTATGTATATTAAAGCATATTATTGCTCAGGAGACTCTAAGCTATCATTATATATGATTTTTATGGTCATATTCATTGTCATTTGGATTTTACTATTTGTCACTTTACTCGTCAATTATATACTTTTTCCATAAGTCCGCCATCTTCCCCTCCCCCCCCCCCCCATTCCTACTTTATCATTTTTATTCAAAATAAAACCACTTGTTTGGGCTACGTCAGAAATACACTACTAGGCGGGAATTGAGAGCTGTCTGTGTGTTTATACAGTCTGGTGTGTCCCACAGCGTGGATATATGCATGGAACGGCGTGTCGAGCGAAGAGGGGTTTTGCAAGGCTGCTTTAATATTTGCGTTAATTGTAAGTCTCAAGGACGAAACTAGGAAAGCCTGTAAGACTTGACGGCGGGATCATTTTCTAAGCGGTACCACTGCATAAAATTCAGCGCTCTACTGGCGTAGAAGACGACGATAGGCAAACACACACGGGCGGGTATATTTATTATCATAAGACTAAAATCTTACTGAATTTTATCGATTATTTCACAGATTTCGCTACACCCACAACTCCTGCTCAATAAGGCACCAACGACAAGGGCTGGACACACTTTAGCATGAACAAATCTGCTTCTACTGTTACAACGAGGCTGTGGTCTACCAAACACAATTTGTCATTGTATCTAGCTTTACAGTTTTTCAACAGTCAAAATCAAAATAACTCCTCGCGCAAATTGAAATGGGAAAAAAATACAATGGCCGTAGACATGTATGTCTTGGATAATTTGTAACATCACGTGACAGGAAGACGTGAAATAATTTTGTTGAAAGTCGATGTTGCTTGGGAAGCTGAAGGGTGATGAATAAATAATGAATGTTCAAGAGATGGTTGTAGAGAACTTTTTAGTGCTGACGTCACATTGTGTCTTCCACAACATTCAGGTGTCAGTATTAGAATGAGGTGACCTCCAATTGGACTTCAGTAGTGTCAGAACACGTAAGTGTTCACAACTCTGTTATAGTCAATGTGTGTAACATTTATTAAAAAGTTGAGACAAGTAAAATATAACGACTATTTTAGCAATAAACAGATTGACTAAATTTGCTAACCTATTTTACTTTTTACTTAAATGAAATTGTTGTTTGAAAATATATAATTATTTCAATGAACGTGGTATTTATTTATTAGTATAATTATTTCTCTTGGCACAAGGCACTACACTTACACCAGTGGGGGGAAAAGTGAGATATTTATAAACTGTACTGGTATTTCGTCATGAGTAGGTAAGTATCTCAATTATTTATTTATAAAGGTGTGAATCTATTAGGTTCCAAAAGGTTGTTATTGCCGGGAGTTGTAGTGAGGATAAGCTCTCACTGCAGATAAAATACTTCTATGGCACGCGCCTCAAACAGCCTCTGACAACCAAGTCCAGCTCCCGGCCTTCACGTGTGGCTCAATTTGAGCCCGGCGGAACTGTTTCCACTGACGGGAAAAGGGGCAAAGGCGAGCGACTGGCGCCTTAAAACCAGCAGCTTCGGGCAGATAAGGCTCGTGATCCTTGGTTGGTAGCTTATCTAAGAGAAGGAACTCTGAATTCAAACTACCGCTGCCTTGCGGGAATATCCATTTGTGGAATTGGCTTCGGGAGTAAACCCTGAGGATAAATCCGGAGTCGGAGTCCCTAAGGCAGTCTAATGTCGATTCGACATTATTCTGGCAACTCCTGCGACATGGCTGGTACCAAACTGTATCGGCTACTGCCGTTCCTTTGGATCTACCGGCTGTGTGGAGAGGGGGAACATGCTGCATGGGCATCAGCTTGATCTCCATATAACTGTGCCCAAGCTCGCGCCCTGGAGAGGACACTCCAGCTTCACCCTATAGGTGTCGGAGGATGAAGCTGCCGATCGCACTAAGTGGCGATACTATTTACGGCACCACCTCAGATTGGGCGAAGAGAGGCTCACACAAGAAGCAGAGGTGAGGAGAAAAAGTCGAACTGAGCACCAGGAAAATAAGCAGCTGAGGGCTGCCACCTCAGGGGCGCATTCCCATGGTCAGTTATGACTGAAGGGGCTATTATTATTATGAATCTATTAGAGCAGTGGCGACGGACACATTTGTCTGGGTTGTTTTGTAGTACAGTATGTTCAAGAGATTCATGAAGTGTGCAGTTTAGAACTGACAACACTGTGTGGTGTTCATTGTTATTGAGTTGATCTTAGTAACGTGGCATCAAGAGTTCATATCTCCGATATAGTCATAACATGTATTTAAAAAAATATATATTATTGACAAAATCATTATCATCATAACACCTTTCCGTTCCCCGTGGAACATTGGGCTGAAACAGTTGCTCTCCATCGATGTCTATTCTGGGTTGTCTGTTTCAGCTGTGCCCAAGTCATTCCATTTTCATTAGCCGCGTCTTCTGCTGTTCTTCTCCAAGTTCTCCTTGGCCTCCCCACTCATCTTTTCCCTTGTGGGTTCCAGTCAAGGGCACCACTGGCTATGCGTAATTGTTCTCTTCTGAGTGTATGCCATATCCATCCCCACCTTCTTACCTTAATTTCCATGTGTATTGGCATTTGCCCGCATCGAAAAATATTCACAACATTTTAGTAGACAACATTAAATATTTTAACAGCTACCAGACTTACTACCATAGCATAACTTTATAAATTTGTTGAGCAATATTTTAAAAAAAAAATATGTGGCACTACTCATTGACATACCGGTATGAAAAATGTCGAAAAACTATATCTACCTGTCAGTAGAAAAAAGGTGTCAACTAGCTACCAACTGCTATGGAAAGACAAGAACACAGTTGCTAGTTAATATAATGATTAACTGACGATGGATATATACATTACGATTTTCTGGGTACCTTCCCATATTTTATAATTATTGTTGATCAGAATCCAGATCATTACGTTCCGGGCAAACACATTAAGTCCCAGTCTCCATCAGCAAATTTTGATAGATATTGATGTTAATTGCACATGTATTGCGCTGGTTGTGTACACGACGGAAGCACCGTCTCATACGTCCATCTCGTATCGTCTTACTTTTGATGCCAAGGTCCAACAATCTTAGTCTTGTTCATTTATCGATTGCAGTATCGTCTTCAGGTGATTATTATATGACCTTAGAATCTTTCTCTTATTGATATCCAATTTTCACACTATAGGGGCTCTCAAGGCACCTTCCTAGTGTGAGCTATACATAAAGTTGACCATGAGCAAAGATTATGTCTAGTAGGTAAATACCTGCACTATCAAATGATAGTCCCTGTGTATTGTCATGACAAAAGCTAAAATCAAAGAAAACTGAAGGCGTCTCAAGATGACAGAAAAGCTAGTATCGGTTGGCTCTAAACTGAGGCATGGAATGAAAACTCGTACATTATAATTACTGCATATGATGCTATTGTTTTGTATTTTTGGCAAAGTTCAGCTATCTATCTTTAGTATTAACAGACTGTAAAAGTTTTTAAAAAACATTACAAGGTATTTAGTTGCTCGTTTAGTACGATAGAAAAACATCAAACTGACCATTTCTTGACGGGTTACTTGCAGAGAAATCCGAATAAACACGATTTTTGTCATCTATATTATCATCATTATTTTCTTTTGTGTTTCTTGTGGAGCATAGAACCACCACTACAGCTGGTACCCTTGTAGGAAGCTTTCACCAAACAGTCACGTGACTTATGTAGTGGTCAGTCTATTGTAATTAGTTTTACATGATGATATTGCCAGCCTCATGTACCACCTCATATTAGTCACCTTGTACGATTTGTCTGAGTATAACGTTCACTCAAGTACAGGGTCAGGAGTTCACTCAAGTACACGGTAATGAGTTCACTCAAGTACAGGGTCATGAGTTCACTCAAGTACAGGGTAACGTGTTCCCTCAAGTACAGGGTAACGTGTTCACTCAAGTACAGAGTAATGAGTTCACTCAAGTACTGGGTATTGAGTTCACTCACGTACAGGGTAATGAGTTCACTCAAGTACAGAGTAATGAGTTCACTCAAGTACTGGGTAATGAGTTCACTCAAGTACAAAGTAATGAGTTCACTCAAGTACTGGGTAATGAGTTCACTCAAGTACAGGGTAATGAGTTCACTCAAGTACAGAGTAATGAGTTCACTCAAGTACTGGGTAATGAGTTCACTCAAGTACTGGGTAATGAGTTCGCTCAAGTACCGGGTAATGAGTTCACTCAAAACCTGGGTAATGAGTTCACTCAAGTACATGGTAATGAGTTCACTCAAGTACATGATAATGAGTTCACTCAAGTACAGGGTAATGAGTTCACTCAAGTACAGGGTAATGAGTTCACTCAAGTACAGAGTAATGAGTTCACTCAAGTACAAAGTAATGAGTTCACTCAAGTACTGGGTAATGAGTTCGCTCGAGTACAGAGTAATGAGTTCACTCAAGTACTGGGTAATGAGTTCACTCAAGTACTGGGTAATGAGTTCACTCAAGTATTGGGTAATGAGTTCACTCAAGTACAGGGTAATGAGTTCACTCAAGTACTGGGTAATGAGTTCACTCAAGTACAGAGTAATGAGTTCACTCAAGTACTGGGTAATGAGTTCACTCAAGTACAGGGTAATGAGTTCACTCAAGTACAAGGTAATGAGTTCACTAAAGTACAGGGTAATGAGTTCACTCAAGTTCTGGGTAATGTGTTCACTCAAGTACAGGGTAATGAGTACTGTTTCTGTAGTTTCTCGAAAGCCAGTGTTAATATTTCTAACAAAGTTGTCACAAAACGGTTTGTGCGCTCTCATGTCCACTCCGGCAGGATTGCATTATATTTCTGTGCGAGTGATATTGTTATTTTCATCTCTTCTATCCCTTACTTGTCAATACAGAACATTCATCCGAATGCCAATGTTTACATTACTTTCACACTTCAATTAACTTCAATTCGCCGGCCCATCCCCGAGGTAATAATTAGATCACACAAACATTCGGTCCTTTATTTTATCCCAGGTGAAAGGTTAATGACACTGTTTGCACGAGATTGGCGTAATCCTTTACAATTCTACAGAATAATAGACTTGCATATTGGAGGTGTGGATAAACCACGAAATGTCCAGCCCAGACGGCCGAATTGTGCCGAGTCATAGTCTGATAACGATGATTGAATTACGTGGGATAGGCAAGTCCGATATTAACCCAATCTGGGAGGATGTGGGAGAGACGTAACTTGACCAAGTAATAATCGAATGTTTACCGCCAATTTTTAGAAAAGTAACGTTTGAAATTTTGCGCTAGATGAGTCATGCAAAATATTTAATCATAAATTTAAACGTTCAAATAAGATTAGCTGATACTTTGAGGCGCGAATAACAATTGTGTCAATTGGGCGTTTGTCCCAACAGCCCTGAGAAGCGGGGTCCGAAAACTTGCAATATAATCTGACACTTTTTGTCTAGTACTCTGTGAAAATCGCTTGCCAAGACGAAAACCAGACTGCCAGAAGTTAGAATCAAGATTCTTATACCGGAACCGGACCATTGTTTTAGCAGTATTTAGGACTTCAGAGCCGAAAAAAAACTACCATTTAACAAGGACCACTGGAATCTGAGGAATCTAAAACACGGAGTAATAGTGTGAATTTATTGTTAACAAAAAACACCTCAGAAACGTGTAAGAGGCCTAGTCAAGGGCCTTTATTCCTCTGAGCAAACAGTCTGTGAGCGAATATTGGATTGGTGGTACCAGTGAGGGTACTTATCTCTGGAACAAAGTGAGGGTAGAAGTGGCCTGACGACGAAATAGACACCAGTATCAGAGGGTATGACAAAGTTACCAGCGTGGAACTGATGACAAGAACTAGACAAGTGTCAGTGGAACAAGTGATGAGAAGAAGACGAAGGCGATGGATAGGACACACACTGAGGAAACCTGTTGATGCGTAGATGGCAGGGCGGATAGTGTGATTCGCTTGCATGGCTAGGCGGGGTTGTCGCAAGGATGGTCCAGTGTTCAAATCCTGGGTAAGCCACTCATGTCTGTTGTTTTTCTGTTGTCTGGTGTTCTACTTCTTTATTTCCTGCGAGTGCCTGATAACATACCTTTATATTTGTTTCATATTAATTTACTGTTTACAGGCCTCGGGTTTCCCTCCCTTATGTGTAATAAATGTTTATACAATACCAAACCTACCCACTATCCTGTTCTCACTGTTCTAGTCTACTATCATTTACTGGACACAGTATTAAGGTCCTTGTCTTGTTGGATTCGGCCTATACTGCTTGATAGAAATACAACAGAAGTTATTGCGTCATTAATAGGCTGAACTGCCCATGGTGGACTTCTGGTGTCATGTATTGTGGTTCGCACTGTTGACCTGCCATTGAAAGATCATTTTTATGATGCGTAGATGGCAGGGCGGATAGTGTGATTCGCTTGCATGGCTAGGCGGGGTTGTCGCACGGAAGGTCCAGTGTTCAAATCCTGGGTAAGCCACTCATGTCTGTTGTTTTTCTGTTGTCTGGTGTTCTACTTCTTTATTTCCTGCGAGTGCCTGATAACATACCTTTATATTTGTTTCATATTAATAAACCTGTTGATAGCATTACATGGCAGTCCTTGTTCTGGAATCCCCAGGGCAAGAGAAGCAGAGGCAGACCAAGAAGCACATGGAGAAGAGAGCTGGAAACAGAGGTTTAAATTATAAGGAGAACGTGGAAAGAACTTGATATGACGCCACGTGACAAGAGGACTTGGCATGTGTTTGTTGAAGGACTATGCTCCTTTGGGAGTGGAGGGTTATGAATGAATGAATCAGAGGGTCTTAGAGACGTGGGACCAGATTTGCAGTTACACCTTGATCTTACTTGGAACGTACTGCGTCATTAATCTTGACCAGAGACGCGAGAACTCCAGTGATTTTTCTGCATAGAACCCAAAAACCCAGCTGGAGCAGAAACTACTATTTGCAGCTACGTCAAACCTAGAAGCTGCCAAGTGACTTCTTATATAAAACACCATACCATCACACGATGATTAGTATTTTCTGTTAACGATTATATAATTTTTTTTTAACTGTTAAAATTAGTTGATTATTAAATCTGTTATTTGTAAATATACAAATTTAACTTCGATTTAATCATTTTTATGTACTGCATGTTTGTTTCAGTCAATTTAATAAACACACTCTAAACAGAGCTATACCATACTAATTGTTGCGTACTTTTTACATAGTGGGCAGTCTATGGTCCTGCCAGAATACGCACCAGTCGTGATATAGTTATATTATTTGTGCGTACGATTTATTCACGCACGGGCGTGCACCATGCAGAGTGTGAGTTTGCTCTTGGCGCACGGGTTACCTAGTTTAGGGTATGACGTCAGGAATTGAAAAGGGCAAGTCGGACTTACTGTCCGTGTGTGTTGATTTTATTCTGTACAATTCTGTGGAAGAATTGTTTATGAAGGATTGTTTGGTCTTCAGGTTAAAGCCAAAATTCAGTTCTATACGTAAGTTGTTTTGAGCCCTCATTTCATTAAAAATGTTGATGATTAAGTGAAATGGCTACTCATCACTGGAGTCTAGCGGGAATCCATATTTGCTGGGTTCCTAGAATGGAACAGCAGAGATCTTAGCCTCACTTAGATATATCGTAGTTGAAATTCCTACGAGCAAAGAATGTATTTGATCATATTGTGAAAATTATATTTCGTGATGCCAACGTCCAGGTCTTGGCATATAGAAGAGAGGTTAGCCAAAGGAAATCTCTAACCTATTTGTATTTTTTATGTATAACTACATGGATTTTATTAACTGTGTGAAGTAATGAAACAAGGAAGTCCTTGATTAAGATAAGTTATTGTAGGAAAAACGTCATTCATTAGTATGAAGCTGTTTACTATGGTAGATGTCCTTGAAGAAGGTCAACGGACATTGCTTTAACTTTCAACTGATAGTAACATTTAGTGAACCATAATCACTTGGGTAGAAAGGAACTTGATTTGCAATGGATCTGCAGAGGATCTATAATTATTATCAGAAACAGTACTTTGTAATACTACCATGCATAATTGTTGATCGTCCACGTCAAACAATGTATTCGTCCTAGTGAACGTCTTCTGTGCCACGTCAATAAATTATATGAACTTTTACCAACGATTTGTGTATAGTCCAGTATTGGCCAATTTGCCTGCCACTCGTTGGAGTTTGTTGGATAGCTCTTTGTCATTTTTATGGACCATTCGCGTAACGATGCTAGTACCCTGGTACACCTACCACTAGCTAACACCAGTAACCTAAAAAGAGCTCAACAGTATTTTGCGGCTGCAGTGTGGGGATTGAAATCACTTTGTTTCAAGTAAGAGACCGTTCCCAACGTTGTTTCAAGAAAATCGGTTGTGCGGAGAACACTATATTCTTCAACAATACTATGAATTTAACTAACGGTTACCAGAAGGTCAATGTCAACAGTGAACCTCAACATCAAGTTCTACATTGAATGACTACGTTGGACCTCATCGTTTAGTCCTCATTATCGTACGAGCATTATTCAAGTACTCAAGAAGAAGTATTTCGAATTCTCAAACGTACATCTACGGAGACGAGGCATATTTTTTTGTCAGCCGAGATAAGTATAAACGTGGTATCGTTTACACTGTATTGCGTTTGGCTGTGCCTATTCTATAGATATGTCCACTTCTATTCATGTGTACTGCTTGTTCTATGTTTTATGTTTATAGCGGGAGGATGGGTAGGAGACTTATGACGGAAACATACCAGTTTCACCACAGGTCCGTCTTAAGCGTTCTATAGGAATTATTTTGCAGACTTCCCTCAGTGGAATGTGCCTACGCGTGAGCGTAGAAGGATTCTAGGTCCACTGTGTCTGGTGGTCTGTGACACCTATCTGTTTAGCTGTTCCGTCAAGTTTTAATTGTTGTTTTCGTAGTTATTTTTATTCGTACGTTAGTTTTATGATGTATCTTGTTTGTGATTATTGTCCATTCTCGCCTAACTATCGTTGATTTTTTTTACAAAACCTATGTTTATACACTGTGTTGTTCATTGTCTTGTTTATTATCTTATCGCAGTTGTCATCGTAATTCTTTACGACATCCTATTTTAGTTTCACATTTTTATTTTATTTGATTTCTGCGATTGTTTTCACTTGTCTTTGATTATTTCGTCTCGTCAGTATTGTTTCTATTGTCTATCACGTTGTTGCTTTCATAACATTTCATTGCATAAAGTACTTTATTAATTATTAATATATTTGACATGTATATGACAATAATTTCCCGTTCTAGGACAGGAACGAATTCCACTTGGTGAATTAACAAGGATAATTAATCTACATTAATTATTTATCATTTTAGAAATTAAGAGTATTGTGACTACTTATAAAGCATAATGTATTCACTAGATTATTTTATTAAACAAGCGAAAGCTCTTCAGATACCTCCTAAAGAGGTAAGACAATTCGCTATGACGGAATATAAAGAATCTCAAAGGTTGGAAGCTCAAAGATTGGAAGCTGAAAAATTAAAATTAGAAAATTTGAAATTTGAGGCTGAGGAAAATGAGAAAAAAATGAGATTAGCCGCTGAATTAGAAGAGAAACGTGCTGAAGAAAATGAGAAAAAAAATGAGATTAGCCGCTGAATTAGAAGAGAAACGATTTCAGCGTGAGGCAGAACAGAAAAGATTGGAGGCTGAAGAAAAATTTAGATTTTAAGCTGCAGAAAAAGAAAGACTACTTAAAATTGAAATGGAAGATAAGCAAAGAGAAGCTGCGGAAAAAGAAAGACTACTTAAAATTGAAATGGAATATAAGCAAATTGAAATTAAAAATAAGCAAAGAGAAATGGAGGAGAGAAAATTTATAGCTCAGGAAAATGCAAAGAAATTTCAACTTGAAGCAGAGGAAAATGAAAGGAAACGACAGCATGATCTGAAATTAGCAGAGGCAGAATATGATAGAATTAGGTTAACTCAAGAAGCTAATTCTCAGAGAACTTTCGAAGGCCAATCTTCATCCAGACATGATAATTTTAAGGAAGTTCACCTTAAATTACCTAAATTTAATCCCCCGTCTGACGACGTAATATTCTTTTTCGATAAATTTGAGGCCACTTGTAGGTCTTATAATGTAGATAAAGCACTATATTGTACATATTTATCTAGATTACTCACAGGGGATGCGTTGGCAGTTTATCATACTACCAGTACTATTTAAAAGAATAATTATGACGCGCTTAGAGCTGCTCTTCTTAGGAAATTCCAAATGACGGAAAATGAATACAGATTGCGTTTTCGAACGTTGCTACCGCAATCAGGAAAGCACTTTAGTGATTTTCTTTCCCAAATACGGCTTACCTTGGAAAGATGGATCGAATTGTCCAAGATAGAAAAGTCGAATGAAGGTCTTTTCGATTTACTGCTGCGCGATAAGGTGCTATCGTCAGTAAATTCTGCATTTCTTGCATTTTTGCACGAACGAAAACCGTTGTCTATGAAAGATCTAGAAGCGAGATTTTGGTAACAATAATTTTAAATATAATCAAGAAAATTATAATAAACAAAACTGGCCATCAAAATCTCAGGTTCCACAAAGTAGACAAGGTTCTTGGAATAACTCATTTAGCCAACATCACAACGTTAATTACAATAATTGGCGTACTCATCCAGATTTTAACTCAAGCAGAAATGGTAATAGTGGCAATTTTAATGCCAATAATCATAATCGATCGCGACGAAGAGATAGATCTTCGAGCAATACACGTAGACATTCTAATGTCGCTTTAAGTGATACACAGGCTAACATGGAACAGGGTAAAGGTGCTGATACTCATAATACCTTGTCTTGTTCTCTTGATTGTAATCAGGTAAAAGATTGTCCAGAATGCTCGACTCTTTTCCAGCCCAAGGCGATCACGACGCTACGCTGCGGACATATTTTGCCTAGTCTACCTGCGGTCTGCACGGCCACTTCTGCGTTAGTACACCAGGGACAGGGTTCTCTTAAATTTAACAGAGGATATGTCAATGCCATTCCATGCTCTCTTTTATTTGATTCAGGTTGTAGCACAGTCGGTGTACGGAATTCGCTGATCGACCCTGGTTGTGCCACTGGCGATACTGTCAAGTGCGTCACCTTCGGCGGCACTGTGGAAACCTTTCCTACAGCTATTATTGATCTTAACAAATCATTTTTTTCAGGAAAGATCCACGCATGCCTCCTTCCAAATCCAATTTGTGATGTCATCCTAGGTCGCGTACATGGTATAACAGAGTGTACGCCTCAGCAAAGTGCTGCATGGGAAGAGCGACATATTCAGGCTGCTAATGCAGTAGTGACCAGAGCGCAAGCTACTGTTATGTCGCATGATACACCGTCTGAACCTACAGTTCATACCACTTGCGATGACGATACCCCTATTTCACGGGAGTTGTTTGCAACGTTACAAAAGAATGATGATTCTTTAAAAAAATTCTTTCAGTATGTGAACAAAAAGAATACCAGCAACAAACTTGCAAAATCTAGACATGACTTTATTCTTAAAAATGGGATTTTAGTTCGATTGATACGGGAAATGGATTCATCCTTATGTTCTCAGATTCTAGTCCCGTCTGCTATGAGATCTCGGATATTACGACATGCTCACGATTCGCAATGCGCAGGCCATATGGGTTTTTCGCGTACCAAATCCAGAGTGCTTTCTGCATTCTACTGGCCGGGCGTTCATAGAGATATTACTCTCTATTGTCGTTCATGTTTGATATGTTAGGAGGTTAAAGTACGGGGACCATTTCATGCGGCTCCTATTCAAGCTGCGGACATCCCGATTAGACCATTTGACAAAATAGCTATTGACATTATTGGTCCGATGCTACCATCTGCCAGAGGACATACGCATATCCTTACCTGCATTGATATGTGTACTCGTTGGCCTGAGGCCATCCCTCTGAAGAACACTTCATCTGCCAGTGTAGCAAAGGCTTTGATGTTGATCTTCTCACGCATACGTTTTCCACGGAAGATCTTATCGGATCATGGTGTCCAGTTTATTTCTGAATCCATGTCACAAGTTATGAAGACATTAGGTATAGACAGATCTCTTAGTTCAATTTACCATGCCATGTCCAATGGGTTAATTGAGCGTCAAAATAGGACACTCAAGCAGTTGTTGGGTAAGATGACTCAAAATCAACCTCAGGATTGGGACCAGGTCCTACCCGCTGCCCTCTTTGCGTATCGCGAAGTGCAAAATCAAGCCACGGGATTTTCTCCATTCCAGCTTGTTTTTTGGAATGCAACCACGTGGACCGATGTCGTTAATCCACGATTTATTGGTTGAAGAGAATATTGAAGATGAAACTCAATCCTCTTATGAGTATGTGATCTCTTTGAGAAAGAGAATCATAGATGCTTGTAGACTAGCTACTGCATCATCTGAGCAAGCTAAAGAAAAAGCTCGTCTATTTGCTAACAAGTATAGACGTCTTCGCCAGCTTCTCCCTGGTGACGAAGCTTTTGTCTTACTATCTACTCATAACAATCGTCTATTAATTACTTGGAGGGGTCCTTTCAGGATTATCTCAAGAATATCCGATGTCGACTACATCGTTGATATTAATGGTAAACATAAAACCTTCCACATTAACATGTTGAAGGAGTATTACTCACATCCTGATTATCTACAGTCAGTGTTACAAGCAACTGACGATCCTACACCTCCTATTCAACACTACTCTAGTTTGTCAGTCATCCAAGAAGAAGAATCTTCTTTCGATGATGTACAACTGTCAATACCAGTTGTACCACTTCATTCCACTGAGAATTGGAATGATGTTACTATCTCATCTACTCTTTCGGCTGATCAACGTCAGCAAGTCTCTAATATCCTACACTCGTATGAGGATGTCCTCACTGACATCCCAGATCATACGTCAGTCATCCAACATGACATTATTCTGACTGACGATACGCCTATTCGAGTTCGCCCATATCCTATCCTTTTACACTTTCGTGATAAGGTTGATAAGGAATTGGATGAGATGCTTCAATTAAATATAATTGAACCATCTTCATCACCATACTCTTCTTCTATGGTGATCATTAGGAAGAAAGACAACAATATTTGTCTTTGCGTTGAATACAGGAAGTTAAACAAAGTTACAAAATTCGATGCGGAACCTTTACCTCTCTTAGATGACTTATTGGTGAAATTATCTCATTCGACATTCTTTTCGAAATTTGACCTCTCAAAGGGCTATTGACAAGTGCCACTCACACCAAAAGCAAAACCATTCACCGCTTTCTCGACACCACGGGGACTATTCCAATGGAATTTTATACCATTTGGATTAGTAAATGCGCCAGCTACCTTTGTACGCATGATGCGCCGCATACTGTCTCATCGTCCCGATGTCATTACTTACATAGATGACATCTGTCTTTTCAGTAACTTTTGGGATGAATATATTAAGGGATTAAAAGCTTTACTTTCTACTTTACGGGATTATAACTTAACAGCAAAACCTTCAAAGGCATTTGTCGGTTTTCATGACATCTCCTTTCTAGGCCATCGTATAGGTCATGGTTTGATGTATACTGAGGACAGTAACGTCTCTAAGATTCTAAACATCTCAGCACCTAAGACAAAAAAACAAGTCAGATCTCTTTTAGGACTAATACAGTTCTATTCTAAATTCATTCCTCATTTGTGGACTATAAATGTTCCTTTTTCTTCCTTGCTGAGAAAAGGGACAGCTAACATGATACAGTGGTCTAACGAACATCAAATTGCGTTAGATTCTATAAAAAAATTGTTTCAAATGCTCCTGTTTTAAGGTTGCCTATCAAAGATCTCACCTTTATTCTTCGTAGTGACGCATCTTCTTACGCCATTGCTGCAGTGTTGATGCACGAATATACAGGCACCTTGTTTCCAGTCATGTACGTTTCGAGAAAATTGACGACGAGCGAAATTAAATACTCCGTTCTTGATAAGGAGTTACTTGCTTTAGTTTGGTCAATCACAAAACTGGAACGATATTTATTGGGATCACACTTTGTAGTGGAAACTGACCAAAAAGCTCTCACAGCACTGAACACTAAGGACGTTAAATCTTCAAAGTCCACAAGATATGCGATAGCTCTCCAGCCATATAGCTTTGAAATTCGTTCAATTCTTGGAGTGAAAAATGTGTTTGCTGACTGTTTGTCAAGATGCCCAAACGAACTTGTCGAACCTAAACCACTTCCGGATGTTGAAACGTCCTCACAGATAATCAATCAGATATAATATAAGGAACTTTGTACGGTATCATTCGTTGAACCTCTATACATACTTTGTATGGAACTGAATTATTCGTACCAGCATAATTTCCAGGATATACTTAATTTTATGGATTATAACATAACTTCTGTTGTAGTAACACTTTTATTAGTATGGAAACATTGTTAATAGTGATAAATAGATAGTCAATATTCTTATGGAACATATTATACTACATATCATGTTAGAGTATATCTTTTCTTCGTGTATGGAACATTAAGAACATATTCTCGCCGATTACTAACTAGTCGTGATGGAACAGTAACACTGAGTAAAATTTACTATTACTTATATAAATTAGTAATTAGTGATTTATTTGTAATTAAGAACTATATTAATTAGAAGGAATCAATTTAAGCTACTTAAGTAATTGTAGAGTGCACATTACCTAACTTTAATAGTTGTAAGTGTCTCTTTGTACTTATATTTACTTCTCATGGTACATGATCTTTCAAATTTTTAGATAACTAGTCCACCTTACTGTAGAGACCTTATCGTAGGCCTTTACAGTCGTTTACAGATGAGGGTAGTCGCATATTTATTAATATGTGGTCCTACCTCTGTAATAAACTTTACGCACCGACTTACAGGGTAGTAAGTATTATTGGTGAGTTTGATTTTCGTAGCGCACGATTGTGCACTTATGCGAGTATTGGGTTACCCCGCCCGCATGTGTTGCCAAAGACCAGTCTACGTCATAGCTGGGGTTGAGAATTTTAGTGCCCAAGTATCAGTCCATTGATTTGTGGCGTTCGAACCCGTGTTGCGGGTATATTTTATTCTTGTGTATGACCGTCCATCTGTTAAGAAGATGAGGACTCGGGTCAACAGTATTCTGGTGATTTTTCTTGGGAAGAGAAGCAAGTATGATTTAGATAATAATGTATTTCGTTTTCATGTAGACGTCTAGTTGTACCAATGACGTATTGGTTCAAAATGGAGTCCTACTTGAACTTATTATGTGAATTTTAAATCCGACGGATTCCTACGTTAGGATTATCCAGGATTGGCTTGGTATATTTTTATGATATGAATCAGTATTCGGCCGTTACGAATACGTACCACGCAAAGCAGAGGTGACTCAAGTATTTGCTATATCTAAGCTATGATGCCACGAAGGTCGTTGTCAGGAAATTGTATTATTGTTATTTCACATTGATTGAAGTAAGAGGCCAGTACTAAAAGGAGATACGTAGTATCGGAACATTATATGATATAGAAGACCTGACAAGGTTCTCCGTCATTGCCAAGGTCATAGGACAGTGGAAGATTGACCTATCGTATATAACTGCCTCATTTGTTTACTAGGATGCCATGTTATAAACACTGTATAACTAGTCTGACGTTACCAAAGAGATTATCTTACGGAACGAACTAACTGTAATTTTAAATATGAAACTTACGTTGTGTGCTGTCTGGTGGAAAGTCAACCGTCCGTCGTCAGACGTAAATGTTCGTCTAGTCAACCGTATGATGTCAAATAAATTGAATGAACTGTATACCGTCTTGGCATTAGTTGATGTGCCCCTGGTTGGAAGTTCAAGTTGACTTATTACTACATTGTTCAGAAATTGAATCCATTCGCGTTATGTCAAAAGTAGACAGATTCAACAAACCCACTTTCAAATAAAAGGCTTCTAACACTTACTAATGTTAGAAACATTAAGGGTGTTGCTTCTTAGCGTGTTTAATTATGCTTTGTTGCACTTTGCATGTTTTATTTTCATGTTTCTGTTTTTTTGATTCCCTTGTCATTAATTACCATCATTGTTTTTTTTCATTTTTCATTGGAAATCATATGTTTCTGTTTTTTTTTTGAAAATTGGGTTGAATGTTTTTATCATCCTTTTGGTTCTCATTTCCAACTTTCTTTTACTTTTAATTTCACCACATCGTTCCAAAGTAGGTCGATTGTGGATGTGTGCTTTAATGCATACTTTCATTTAGTTATATTGATTTCCATTTAATATTCTTTTTCTTAATATTGTATAACTTTATGATTTTGATTTATGTTCTTAGACGTCGATGTAGTTTTGATTCACCTCTCTTGGGTACTTAGTTAAAAAAAATTAATATAATTAATTTGTTTTAAGGGCCGGTCATAAGGAAGCTGTTGCGTACTTTTTACATAGTGGGCAGTCTATGGTCCTGCCAGAATACGCACCAGTCGTGATATAGTTATATTATTTGTGCGTTCGATTTATTCACGCACGGGCGTGCACCATGCAGAGTGTGAGTTTGCTCTTGGCGCACGGGTTACCTAGTTTAGGGTATGACGTCAGGATTTGAAAAGGGCAAGTCGGACTTACTGTCCGTGTGTGTTGATTTTATTCTGTACAATTCTGTGGAAGAATTGTTTATGAAGGATTGTTTGGTCTTCAGGTTGAAGCCAACATTAAGTTCTATACGTAAGTTGTTTAGAGCCCTCATTTCATTAAAAATGATTAAGTGAAATGGCTACTCATCACTGGAGTCTAGCGGGAATCCATATTTGCTGGGTTCCTAGAATGGAACAGTAGAGATCTTAGCCTCACTTAGATATATCGTAGTTGAAATTCCTACGAGCGAAGAATGTATTTGATCATATTTTGAACATTATATTTCGTGATGCCAACGTCCAGGTCTTGGCATATAGAAGAGAGGTTAGCCAAAGGAAGTCTCTAACCTATTTGTATTTTTTATGTATAACTACATGGATTTTATTAACTGTGTGAAGTAATGAAACAAGGAAGTCCTGGATTAAGACAAGTTACTGTAGGGAAAAGGTCATTCATTAGTATGAAGCTGTTTACTATGGTAGATGTCCTTGAAGAAGGTCAACGGACATTGCTTTAACTTTCAACTGATAGTAACATTTAGTGAACCATAATCACTTGGGTAGAAAGGAACTTGATTTGCAATGGATCTGCAGAGGATCTATAATTATTATCAGAAACTGTACTTTGTATTACTACCATGCATAATTGTTGATCGTCCACGTCAAACAATGTATTCGTCCTAGTGAACGTCTTCTGTGCCACGTCAATAAATTATATGAACTTTTACCAACGAGTTGTGTATAGCCCGGTATTGGCCAATTTGCCTGCCACTCGTTGGAGTTTGTTGGTTTGCTCTTTGTCATTTTTATGGACCATTCGCGTAACGATGCTAGTACCCTAGTACACCTACCACTAGCTAACACCAGTAACCTAAAAAGAGCTCAACACTAATAAGAATTCTACTTTGTAAATCAGGGTAGGACCTTCAACGAGCTGAAATTAATAATTACTTAATTCTGCATAACAGGTGGCGGATCAGATATTAATTAACAATTATCTTATGAACACTCCCTTGAGATATAAGAATGTTTATCCCTCTATATACAACTCTGCCAATAGTTATCTTGTGCGAAGGTAGACACC
The DNA here is from genome assembly GCA_024509875.1 of Oreohelix idahoensis. Classification (NCBI taxonomy): domain Eukaryota; kingdom Metazoa; phylum Mollusca; class Gastropoda; order Stylommatophora; family Oreohelicidae; genus Oreohelix; species Oreohelix idahoensis. Next base: position 160,715 of record JAMPIV010006770.1, on the reverse strand, counting down.
TTTGAAGACCCATATTATATACTCTTGAGTTTTGGCCACTGTTGGACCACTACTGCAAAGCAGGGGAGACAATTCCGTGACAAAAGTCAACAATGCACCATGAAAATAATGAAGAGAAAGGTATACATGTTCTTTAAGAGAGTGTTGAATTTACGTGTCACAGTGTTTAGTGTGCCGTTTCCTTTTTTTCCCAAAAACGTGGCGCGATTGTTTCACTGGTTACAAACTTTCATTACGAAAATTAGTAATGTGGGGATATTTATCTTTTAGGTGTCCAAGATGTCATAATGTTTACTATATTCTAGGTCATATAGTGGAGAATTTATTTAACTATGTGATGATGGGCAGAAGAAGTGGAACAATCAAACAGAAAAAACCTCACAAACAGGTTAATTAATGTTACATTAATAAAACACTTTTTGGTACATTACAACAACTTTTAGTATAAGAAATTTTCTTGTTTGTGTTTATAAGAATACATTCAAACGAATTAGTTATACCCCTTGATTCTTTGTCTTGCCAACCAACAGTTTTATTCTTGGTACAGTTTCTGACTCGAATATTTTTTCTTCTTTCTTGCTTCGGATTAGATTAAGAACTGGTCGTTCTCTCTTCATTCCACTACTTTGTTTATCACTAACACTACTATTTTTGGAATATTTCATTTAGATTATATACATTGTGGCCCAAAAGTCTGGATTCAAGAGAATTCGGCAGCTATTTCTCTTTGTGAGTATCACTGTCTTATGTACATGAGAACAATCTATGTGCGTTCATATGCTGCTAATGTCGAATCCACATTGGGACTGAAAAAATTGGTTCTGTAAGTTAGAAGAGAGAAATAATGTATATGACGCAAATTACTTACATTTCCAGACGTTTAGCTAGCTTTGTAGCTATTTACCAAATATCCTGCAGAACCATGTGAGATGCTTGGCGTATCCCCATGTGGTAGGCGTACCTCAGGCTGGGAACCCCTGCTCTTCATGGACTTAAAATCCCATCTTTCCGGTAGGTAAGGCTATGCTATTAATTATGACGTCGATTTATTATAATAAAATGACTTTCTGGAGTGGAGTATGTGGAGCTAGGTAGAACCTTCCTCCAGTTCCAGAGAAGCAAATAATCTGCATGTATGCAGCACTGTTATCGTAATGAATATGGGTTACTTTATAAATCATTTAAGTCGAGAATCAATGTATCCAAGTTGGAACAACACAGTATCTTAGAAGCAATGAATGTAGTAGCTGGCCGGTCAAACATCTCTTAGTGTTTGGAGAACCAACCAGTAGATTACGAAAGTCACTAAATAGAGTTGTCGTACATCCAAAAACAAAAACTTCATTACAAATGTGTTTTTCTGTAACCGCTGTGTCTCTCCTTTTGTCATATATATGACTGTGCGTATGTATATTAGCGCTAGTCAGAGACCCACTTTCTGGGATGTTTTGTAATACAGTTTGTTCATACCCGAGTGGAACAGTCCAAGTTACGATGGTTTGGCCACGTCTGCAGAATTGGAGAAGAACGTCTGCCACGACACATATGGGAAATCAACATCAAAGGATCCAGATCTCCAGGAGAACCCAGAATTCGCTATGAGGACACCATTGAGTGGAGGAGTGGGCGCGGGGGTATGACATTATTAGTACTGAGTGGATCGGAAAAACATTTCACGAAAAAGAGTCATTGTACTGAGAACCAAACCTCATAGCCTCTCAGGCTACCAGGGAAGAACAGAAACCACCAAGTAAGAAAATGTGATTAAAAGATTGTCGAAGTGCGCTGTTTGGCGCCAATGAAACATTTTAGTGTGCGCATCTGTGACTACTACAGAGTTGTTCAACATTATGTGCCCGCGTCAGTTGTATGCGCAGGTCACGGCATCAATTTGAAGATATGTGGCCGTGTAGGTTATACGACACTAGTAGTTATATTGATTTTATTTAGTCAGAGTTAATCTTTTATATGTTGTTGTTGTTCAAGTGCTAACTGGCCTTCCGCCAGAGATGGTAATACTTGACCTTTACTCATTTTTCATCTTCTTCCCAGGTAGGTTCTTCCCTTTAAGTTTGGTGATAAGCAAAACAGTTTCAGCACAACAACGTATATCCAAAAGAAGTTACTGTAAATTTCCACAAAACAGCAAATGTAGAAAATTATATTAGATTTTATTGATGTCATTAGGCAAACACTGTGAATTTCACAAAATGATGGTTGTTTATCCAAAATAAAAAATATATAATCCAACTGAATAATATACACACTTGTCTACTCAAAATACAAACTTGTCTTGATATCCTCAAAGACGAAGTTCACCTAACGCTATCTGTAAAAATCCTGTAGACTAAAATCATGGTATCATTGGAATCATAAATTCTGAAATTTCTGCCTATCTCCCACATCTCTTCTATTTATACTATTTCTTTTTTTTTTCCCGCCTTTTTTCCACACGTCCAGTTCTTTTTTCCACACGGTACAATTTCTGCACACGACTCTCTGTTTTCGACTTTTTGCACACGACTTTCTGTTATTTCAACTTTTTTTCACATGTGTGATCTTTTCCAACTTAACAATTGGATAAAAAAACCAGATCACACAAACATTCATTTCCCACTTTCCGTGCATAAACCCCATTCTTTATTATCTCGGACTGACCTACGTTTGCCCTATCAGAGCAGTAACTGCCAACTGAACTTTAAATGATACTGCGTTGTGTGTAAAAACGTCTTATTTGCTTTTGAGGTCTGTCATTCTTTTATGTATCATATTGTAGCACGTATAAATGCTTAGCGTGGAAGTAGTAGGGATAATGCTAGCGTGGAAGGCCATGTGGTCACAATAACAATGTCTTTTAAAGTGGCAGAGCACATAAGTGCTCACTACTTTAACATGTGCATTACACTCATATTATTTAAAGTTTGTTTCATTCTCAACACGGGAAACAAAATAAGTGTTTAACAATTTAACAAATGTACTAATAATATAAAATAGTATTTTATACCTTATATAACTTTGTTAAATTAATTGATATAACTACTCGTAAATAAGTAACGAAAACCTGTTATTTAATTTGATATTTGTTGTGTAGGTAAATTGTTCCCCTTTGAAAGTAAATAGGATACATTCCCCTAACCGCTTTATCTTTTTTATTATCTGCAACAGTAAGTTGTCTTTATTAAGCTCGTATCCTACAGTTAACTATTTAGTGTTTTTCAATTGTACATACCAAACGTACTTGTGTTAATAATGCCAAAGACGCTATATATTACAATTCTCTATCTATTTCACTACAGTCTGGTATATAATATGTACATGTACACATACAATATTAACATGAAATTTACACTAAAAGGCAGTAAACTTCACTGTTTTGAATTCTTCAAAAACATAAGTACGGCGCAGGGTGAAAAATAATTACGGAGTCAAAGAGTTAAAGTATCACAATGTTGTTATTATTATTTTTTTTCACACTTATTTCCGAGAATCGACATCCCGTCAAATCTGACAAGAAGTGTGATCCAGATTGGAAGAGCAACATTTGTTCAAAGCGGCCAAGTATAGTGATCTGGCCGCGGATCTGATACACGATGGGTTCACTGCCGTGGTCATGGCTTTTGAGGTGTATGCAAGAGGGCTCGTGGTTGCATCAGTGTGTGATTTATTGAAACTGTTGGGGCTGAGGGGACAGTCGAGAACAAGGGCACTGAAGAGGCTTAGTGAAACTGCGGAAAAGGCATCATGCTGGCTGTGGAACAACTGCAATGGGTTCATTTTCGATACAAGACAACAGGAGGCTGAGACACTTGGGAGTCATGGCCTAAGTGGGCCCGCCCCTTTAGAGTGTAAAGGAGAGTATACAGGTCATAAACACTTGTTCGACGGGGGACTACTGCTGATGATCAGATTGGTATACCGTAAGTTTTTAGATACAGGCTATATTAACATAAAATAAATTTTTATAGAAACAGAAGATTAAAAAAGTCTTGGCGCAGATGTTTAATTAAACCAAGTTAGCTTCCTAACGCCACGCATTATTTTAGGCTAAGCTTCGCTTCCTTACGCTAAGCATTGGTCACGTGATTTTCCACCAATGGTTAAGCTGAGTTCTTTTTCCCCGGAATGAACAGGAGAGATGAAGCCATTTTTTTAGTCAGTATGAATTTAGAGCGGTGGAGACAAGACGTAAGTCTCTTTGCTCAGTGATATTCTATAGAGGAGATTGACTTCGCACAATCAATGCAACTGTGTAACTTCGAAATGTGGAATGTGATAATTTGTTTGTGAGTTCATGAAAACTGTAAGTATTGCCAAATACTGCATGCAATAACGGTTAGAGCCCACGGTCATAACTGAAACGGAGCTACGCTCGAAAACTGGGTAAAGAATTGTAAACCCAGGTATATATCTGAACCTTTTACCAAGAATGAAGGTCCTTAAGCTGAGAGAAAGTCAAACCAAGGAATACTAATGAAATAAAGAAAGTTTGGCTCTTCATTGAAATGAAGAGATAAGAAAAACGTGAAAATCTAGACCACATTAACAAATAAACGAAGGAACACTAGAAGGATAGAAGAGCCACGCCATGTTTTAGCAACTTGAAAAGATTACGAGATGCAATAAGGAATATTGCATCATTAAAATAATACATTGACTTTTTATGCTTGTTTATTGAATGTCAACATGCCATTATGCAAATTTGGTGTGGTTACCATTTGACTCAACTCAGTTCTTGTTGGAAATTGAATAAACATTTGTTTCATTGAACACAAATGCTGTTGACGAATCATATGTTTGCAGTTAGCCATCATAGCAATTATTAAAGGTTCATGCCAAAGCTAATCGTTGCAGGTGCAACACAAATAATAACCATATGCTCTAAAAATAAAACATCATAGAGGATTGTCCCCGAACCTGGTAAATTCCTGTAAGTCTGTAGAGAGAAATCATCACCTCTAGCAGGCTAGCTAGTAATCAAGATCTAATACTCTCGATTCAAAACAGCAATCCCCACTACCCTACCCGGCCACACATCTCAATTTGGTGCCGTATGACCAGTCCTCTAAAAAAAAAGAGCAGAAGCGAAGATGGATCAATTAATGGAAAATTTTCAACAGCTGGGTGTGGAACAACAACAACAACCACAGAACCAACCCGTAAATACACAACCACTGCAGCCCCAGGACAGACAAAGTATGGAAGGACCAACAATAATAGCGCTACAGAAAATTACTGAAACCCTACAGAAAAATGACAACTACGCGAAATTCACACAGGTTAGATCCATTGTTCAGCCGTTCGATGGAAACAAGAAAAAATTCAGAAGATGGTTGTCTGACATGGAAAAATTTGCGGCACTAGCAGAGGCAACAACGGATGAAGAAAAAAAGAAAATCGCTCTGTTAGGTTCTGATTCGTACGTGACTGATTTTTTAAGAAGGAGGTCCCAGCAGTACCCCACAGAAACCTACGAGTCCCTAAAAAAAGAGCTCACCCAGAGATATGGGGAAATAATAGACAAAATGCATGCTTGGTCAGTCCTTAGAAGCATGAAACAGGAAAGAGATGAATCGGTACAACTTTTTGGAGATCGATTCCTCAATATGGCAGAAGAGGCATTTTGCGGAGAAATCCCTACCACACCTGATGTAGAAATACAGTTAGTGGGGATATTTGCCGATGGCCTTAGAGCGGAAAATATCAGAAGGCATCTTATTAGAAAAGACACCAAGACTATTGCTGAAACAATCCAAGCAGCAATACAGGAGGAAAATCTTCACCGAAGGTTCCAACAAAGAGCAGGTAGGGAACCCCGACCAGAATATAGGGACTATGATGAGCATGAGCCTATGGAAGTTGACCATGCCAGGAGGCAATGGACTCGCCCACGACAACAAGATGATAGGCCTCGCAATTATAGACCCCCCACACAGAGGCAAAACGAAGTCAATAATGTCAATCCGAACGGATGCTTCACATGCGGTAGGCTCGGACATGGGTACAAGTCCTGTAGAGCAAATTACAATAATGCACCATTCAGAAGAGGAGGCTACCAACCACAACAACCCGCACCACCCCCACGTGATTACACCAGAAATCAGTATACCAGAGGCGCACCTCAAACCCTCATGCGTCAGGGAAACGGCCGCGCCACTCACTAAACAGGACCATTAGTGAGGGCAACAATCACAGAAACTGGTCCAAAACAAAAGCAACAACACAGAACAGAAATTGTCAAGTGGGCCCATCCAGTAAAATACAATATGAAGAAATGTTGCATGATGGAACTAAAATACATCCGGACCCCAGTTCCTGCATCATGTCTATACAGGGCCAACAATATAGGGCACTGGTAGATACAGGAGCATCCATCAGCCTTATTAGGTTCCAGCTGTTCAAGAGGATCCAACACGTAGTACGATTTGAACCGTCCAAAACACACCTAGCTTCAGTCACGGGACAAAGACTAAATTCAGTTGGGACAGCATGGCTAAAATTTTCCTTAGGCGAAACAAATTTTGAACACCCATTTGTCATCACTAAAGGAATGTCTAGAAATCTTATCCTAGGGAGAGATTTTTTTAACAAACACAAAGTTCGAATATACTATGACCTCCACAAAATCAAAGTCAACAATACGTACATAGATCTCCAGGACGATATCCACATAGCGTCTTTGGTAAGGATTACAGCTCCCATAACGGTGGCTCCAAACTCCCTGGTCATAGCAAAAGGCAGAGTAAAAAATTCTGAGTACATAACACCAGGGCAATCAATTCAAGTACAGCCCCTAGCAGAAGAAAGCATTATTGATGACCCATTGTTGCAAATTACAGAGGGAATCGCTGAAGTCTCGAAGTCCAGAGATTTCCCCATCATGATATTGAATATGTCAGGAAAAACTACCACTATAAAAAGAGGCACAGTTGTAGCGCAAGTGGATACGTCAACAATAAGACAAACCAAAACCAATAGAGACCATCCACAAATTGTCTCAACCACCCCCACTGGACATAATGCACGAAATCGCAGTACAAATAACCAAAGTACACGGAAAGTAAACAGTTATAAGGCTTATGCAGAAAAAGGCAGTAACATCAGTCAGAGTTATGTTACACCACAGCATACCCTACCCAGATGGCAGAAACGAACCAGTCCATACATAAGAAGAGAAAGGCCACAGTATGAAAATGACTATAATTACTCATTCTTGCGCCCCAGCACACCAAGAGAAAAGATGAAGTGCTGTATATCACAGAGAGTAACAGAGAAACAGAAATTGTCTTGCCAGGAGGATATCCAAAGCGACAAGACAGTGATACATGCCCCATGGAGTATCAATATAACTCAAAAACAGGTGGATATGATAAAGTCCCAAAACCACTTGAAATTTCCGAAGAAAAGGAAGAACTCTTATATGACTATACCACAGGAGGATACTATAGCAGCAAAGTTGGAAACAGAAAGAATGAAAAATTTTCGCCCAGGGAAAGAAGACAGCCCTATAGCACAAACAGAAGAAATACAGTAACGTACGCAGATAAGCGCAGTTACGGCAGAAATAATCAGAAAAAATGGCACAACAACGACTACCCCAGAAATATAATAAGAAATGAATATACAGTAAATGCAGTGACAAATGGAAATGCACACAGTACATGGCAGAAGAGACAGTACCAAGCACAGCCCAATGAACGGCAAAGAACTACGCAAAAGAAAGCCACATACCAGGAGCAGAGATTTTCACAAGATGCAAGAAAAATGTCCCAAAATTATGGGAATGAAACGGAGGCATCAAGACAGACCAGAGATATCATAGCAGATCATAAATACAGAGAGAGAATAGCTCAGTTACTTGCAACCCTGAATGCCACAGAAGATAATAAGCAACGTTTGAAAACGTTTGTAGAAAAGCACCAAGATGTATTCGCACTCAATGACATGGAATTAGGCAGAACTAACACTGTCACAATGGACATTCAAACAACCACAGAGGAGCCAATACACATGAAACCCTATCACACGCCCTTGAAAAACAGAGAACTCGTGGAAAGGTCTATAAATGAAATGCTACAGGCAGGAATCATCGAAAGATCCCGTTCCCAATGGTCCTCACCCATAGTGATCGTAACAAAGAAAGACGGCTCCAGTCGCTTTTGCTGCGACTACCGTGCCCTTAACAAAATCACAAAAGTCATTTCCTACCCCCTCCCCAGGATAGACGATCTACTTGCGACGTTAGGAAAGTCTACATACTTTACCACACACTTGATGCAAGGTCAGGCTTTTGGTGCATCCCCATGACACCTGAGGCAAAACAGAAATCCACATTCTGTTCACATATGGGAAGTTTTTCGTGGCAGGTTATGCCATTTGGTCTAAAAGGATCTCCAGCAACATATATGTCACTCATGGATGAAGTGTTAAAGGGTCTACATCCATTTGCCCTGGCATACATAGACGATATCCTGATACATACCGCAGGCACGATGGAAGACCACCTCCGCAAGGTTGAAACAGTGTTTGATAGACTCAGGCATCACCAAATAAAGTTAAAACTGTCGAAGTGTGAGTTTCTAAAGACAGAAACAAAATATTTAGGCTTTGTCATCAATAGACATGGCGTCAGACCTGATGAAGATAAAGTCAAAGCCATAAGAGAAATGCCTAGCCCCAAGACGGTGAGACAAACACGCTCGTTTATTGGTACAATAGGGTACTATAGGCGCCACATCATCAATTTCTCCAGAGCAGCAGAGCCTTTGATAGCCCTTACCCGCAAGTATGCACGCTTCAAATGGACAGAAGACTGCCAGAGATCCTTTGAGTATCTAAAAAATGCCCTAACCACCATCCCACTGCTTGGACATCCAGATATTTCTCAGCCCATGATACTATACGCCGATGCCTCAGATAACGCAATTGGTGCTTGTTTGGTCCAACCTGTACTAGAAGATGAAACACCCATCCTACCAAACATTCCAAATGAGAAACCCATTGCATTCCTATCCCATGCATTGTCAAAGTCACAAAAACGGTGGACCACCACTGAGAAAGAAGCATATGCTATTCACTATGCAGTACAAAAGTTTGACTTTTACGTCAGAGGAACTAAACTCATTATAAGAACTGATCATCAACCTTTGGTCAACTGGCTCACCAAAACACAAGAACAGCCAAAGAAGTTACAGACATGGGCAATGAATTTACAGTCCTACGACACCACTATCGAACATATCCCAGGCGAAATGAACACCTGTGCAGACCTCTTATCCAGGATTAAATATGATGATGAAACTGAAGTGAAAACAAATAGAGTCAAAAATGATGGCACATCCTCAGAGATTGACGATAATGCTAAAGAAATTAATGAAATTACTTCATCAAGTCGAAGAAGTACCTCAGATTCTGCCACTCAAGTAGAAGAAGAAAGCCAAGAGATGTTTGACATGAGAGTAGAACAAGCGAAAGATGCAGAAATTGTCAAGCTGCTCACATACGTGAAAGAAAACCCAACAAAAAGTAAAGATTTTACAGTACACCCAACGGATGGAGCTCTATACTATATTGATCAGAAACAAGAAGGGACACTAAGAAAAGTCATTCCAGCACATCTAGTCCCAGAAGTACTGCTACAGTTTCATGATAACAACGGGCACATGGGAAGAGACAAAACAATTGATGTCATAAAGAAAAGGTATTATTGGCAAACTTTCTACAAGGACATTACAGAATATGTAGCCACCTGTAGAACATGTAAATTGAGAAACATGAAGCCACATTTAATTCCCCTTCAAGAAATGCAACCTTCCCATTACCCCATGCAAACAGTGAGCATTGACTTATCAGGTCCTTACCCACTCACCCAATCAGGCAACAAATACCTCCTGCACATAGTTGACCAATACTCTGTTTGGCCAGAAAGTTACCCACTCAGTGATGCCACATCGCAGTCCATCACGCAAATTTTTTTACAAGAATTCATTCCCAGGCATGGCTGTCCAAAACGAATCATTTCAGACAACGGTAAACAGTTTATAGGTAACCCATTTAAAGCCACCTTACACCAGCTGAATATTGAGCATACTACAACCACTTATTATTGCCCAAATGCAAATGGCAGAAATGAACGCATGCACGCCACCCTACATGATATTATTAGCAAATATATCAAGGGGAACCACCAATACTGGGACCTATACATTAACCAAGCTCTTGAAGCCATCCGAGTAAACGTGAACGATACCACAGGAATGTCACCCTTTCTCATGCTATACGGAAGAGAACCAAACTTTCCGTTAGACAACCTACTTCGCCCACAAAGAAAATACATGGGAGAAGACCCCATCGAAATAATCCTTCAAGAAAAGTATAAAGCTCACCAGATTGCACAACGAAATACGCAGAAGGCATTTCACAAGAAACAGAAACAACATGATAAATCAGCCAAGCTACCAACGTACAAAATAGGAGACAGAGTATACTACAAGAAACATGTACGCAGTTCAAAATTCGATGACCGATGGTTAGATGGCTACAAAATCATGAAACAAACTACGCCTGTAAACTTCATTATTTGGAATGAAGAGAAACAACACCAAACAAAAGCTCACGTAAAACAAATCAAAATCGATAATCACCGGCCCATTCCGCCTCTGACGACAAATACAAGACCAGTCAGAAAAGCCACCCTAAATTATAATCCATCCAGCACAGATTCGTCTGACATATCAGAGTCAGAGACGACAGACTCTGAATTTTACCAAGACGACCACATACCCAGACCACCCACAGATGAAATACATCGAGCAAGACAACAACGAGACTCGTCCGAAAGCGAAGAAGATATCCCACCACTTGAATTACGTAATAGACTACAAGACAGAGACCTGCGCATTAGAAATGAAGAAATCATGCCACAGACGTCACACGATGACAACACGAAAACACCTTATATCCACACTCAAACTTACTCCCGCAGTGATAAATCGTCAGCTGATACCTATCACACCCCCAGTTCAGGCAGTTCTAGTTTTAACACTAGTGAAAACCAAACACTGCTATACCACAAGAACAAGATTGCTCGTTCAAAACAATCAGATCCTGAAGAAACTATACCCAAACAGATTGTTGAACCATATACCAGCGATCTTTATGGAGACGAAACAGAACAAGACAGCATAGCTTTGTCAGACCCCAACGAACATAATGACAGAAAAATGGTAGAATTATACCAACAAGAAACAGACATTGATACAGCTAGTTCCATTGAAACCAGTGATGCGGATAGTACATTATTTGTACCAGTCAGCTCCAGCGTCAAACGCGCCTATAAAACAGAATCTGATGACTCAATCCCTAGCAACAAAATTCCGCGTATACAGCACAACTATATCAGACGAAAGATTCTGAAGAAACGCAATCATTTTCCAAAACGAAGCCGAGAAGTGTTAGCCTCATCTCAACTGGTCAAAAACAACAGTGTGAAAATTACTGTGCCCATTGTAACCAGTGCTAACGTTCAGCACAACCAGGTCAGAAGAAAAAATCAAGGCGAAACATATACCTGCCTCAAAACCAACAGATGTTCCAGCCATACAAACTCTAACCACAGTAAAACCATCACCGCAATCAAATGATGTTAAGCCATCACCGCATTCGTCAATGTCCTCAGTGTCCCAACAATCAGCAAATGCAGTGTCGTCGCCTATCACACCCGTCCCCACTGCTACTCAGTATGATGCTCGCCTATCCAGTCGGGAAATTGCAATGCTCGAGGCGATGAAGGAATTCAAAGAACTAGCGAAGCTGTTCTGAAAAACACGCCCAGGTGTTTTATGTGTTCGCAAATCCGAACACGGTCATCGCGAATGTGCACTTAATTTTTAACAATGTACTAACTCTCCCCATGTACTCTACTTTCAGTCTTGGACAGTTCAAATGACTTGCTTACAGACTAAGATGTCAAAGCCTCACTGAGAAAGTTATGTTTTCCAGCCTTAGAATAATGATCCCCAGAAAGAAATCAAGACCAGCCCACGGAGGATTCTAGTTAGACATTTTTATTTGGATTATTGAAATAAAGATGACACAGATGATACAATGTTTTTGTTTACAGACACCCTCATTTAGTTACAGACATTTTCTAAATATTTAGAATGTTACACAACCTTACCTATAACACATGTGTCACACTATTTTGTTGTAACATGGATCTACACTTTTGTAACTGATCATATTCCACGCTTCCATTCACCAGCAAGGGATAATGTTTATATGCCACCCTCACACATTTTGAGAATGATAAGCCAATATTGTAAAACATTGACTGCCCTGAGGTTAGCAGCTGAAGAAGAAAAGAAAAAGAGAAACTAAATCACCCCCATTACCAGTCATACACCCCACCAGCTTGATCCCTGATACTGCCTATCACAAATACCCCAATGACATTTGCGCATGCTGAATTTCTGCAAATGAAGAATCCCTTGAGAGCATTAGTATATGCTAACCCCTGATTGAACACATTACACCTATTTGTTGATGATGCCTTTGCCCATGTTGAAGAAATAGCATTTGCACATGCTGACCTAGCAAATGAACCCACATTACCGCATGATAACCACTAATGACACATGAGATGAAGAAGCAACTGGTTATGTATGATGAAGATGCCATTTTATATTAAGGTGAAACTTTATGTTGTCACAGATGAGATTTTGTTGAAATGTTTATGCACAAAATCCCCCACATTAACATTGGAGGGATAATCTTATTCTTTCGTGGTCACGAGATAAGACAAGGAGATAATAGAATATTGGATGAATCCCATGGAACAAATCAGAGCAGATGATTGTTGCACATACGAGGACCATATTTGAAGTCATTATTGAAGGATTATCAGTAGACAAGAGACACAAATGAATTATGATAATCCCATGGAACCACAGGTACTAAGGACACAAAATAGAGATTAAATAATGAAAAAAAAAAAAATAATGACTGAATAATTGCTACACCCAGAGGTAAAGGAAATAGAGATACATCCGCATTTTTGGAGATATCTTTTTTTTTTTGATTTTTTTGCTCATTGCCTTTGTAATATGAACATTGTTGTATAACAAATGACTATTCCTTATCATGAATTACAGAATGTTGTAAGATAGTTAGAATAAATTGACAATGTACTATACTCATAACATACCCATAATTACAGGAGAGAAATAAATAAATGGTTGATGAAATTGGACATACTGAGATTTGCTCACCCCGAGGATATTGGATAAGAAAATAACGTTATCCCAAGGACAGACATGTCACAGATATAGTACATGGACAATTAATAAGGATATATTTCCAGTACAGAATAAGAGGAATAGGAAGGATCCACATTTTAAAATATTGGAGATTCCTCACGATCAATTGAATATTTTTCTTCCTTTCTATGTCACATTTTTTGAGTGATGATCCCAAAATTTTTTTTCATCTCATATTGTCAAAAGTTCTTACATCTCAGTTAAAATGTTTCCATAAATAATTGTTTGATGTGTTTTGCATAAATGTATTGCTAGATAAGGTACATAGGGAGTTACTAAGGATGAATTCTCAAGATAACAGGAGGACAAGAATAGATACAATGATATTGGTACACCATAAATGATACATTGGTGTTATGAAAAAAAAAAAAAAAAGGAGACAAATATAAATTGTATACAAGGATGCCTCGAGAGTGACAACATGGATACATATTGTCAAAAGTATAAGCAGTTGTCTTAAAAGAGAAAATAAAGTAATACGGAACCCAATGTAGAAAATTCATGATGATTTGGAAACTATATTTTTCTTTTCCCTTATATTTCATAATATGATAGTAACAACATTCGTCTGTTGGTTGCTGAATAATTTGATGTTTGAAAATTGATGTATGGCAAGTCAAAGAAGATCTTTGAAAAAAAAAAAAATATATATATATATATATATAAAATAATATTTCTAGGACAGAGTTCACAAAAAAAAAAAAAAAAAAAAAAATACTGTATTGACAGAAAAGAAGGAATGATTTGAAATAACTGACTAATGGACAGGATCACCACCAGACGTACGGATATTAGAGACAAACATCACATATTTTGAAAAAAAAAAAAATGTAATATAGAACATTTTCTACAGTGACGGACTTAGAACGAGGTTATACACTTACCATTTGGAAAATGTCTATAACAAGGAAACATTCAGATAAATAAATAAGGATAAGCCATGAGGTTTTAATGCTTTTATTGTGAAAAATGATTACTTATAAAAATGATGCTGGTTGTATTATCGTCTGATAAATATGCATATTATGTTTAGAGATGTTTTCTACATGTAATATTGAGCAAGTGGCTCATTCACTGAAAAAAAGGGAAGATGATGATGATGAGTACCCATGAAAACATTGGCTATTTTATGAAAGTGGATTACCATTACCATAGGAATTAGAGATTTTGGACATTTCTTGGAATATTGCAGAGTACTTGGGAAATAGAATAAATAAGTACACAAAAAAAAAAAAAAAAAAAAAAAAAAAAAAAAGATTTGTTAAGTCTTGCAGAATTATATATGGAGCAAACAACAGGAACAGAAAAGAGATAACACCCCCACCATTCCACCATATCCAAGAGAATGTAATCAACTATATTTTTGAATGAAATGTAATAGATTATGATAATCCAGCCAAGTTCTGCAAATAAGATAGTTTATTGTTCATTCACCAGTGTTGCCACTCGTCACATTTTTTTTTAGTGATGACCTTATGAGTGTTTTGCAGATTTTGTTGGGCAGTGTTGCCAATTTGTAAATTTGGTGAAAAATATTATGATGTCATGAATAAGTTACACTTTTTGAAGTTGATGTCCACTACTAGTTTTTTTTACATAGCAGACGACCTCATATAGACATAGGACCCCAGTATAGGAATTAAATTAAATTTTTTGGAAATATTTTTGGACTTAGAAAAATTTTTGAACTTTAAAAATTTTTTTGAACTTAGAAATTTTTGGGGATGGATTTTTTGTTATTGATAGTACTCAAATGTCTCCCTACGGGATACATTTGCAGGGCCCCGGGATCTGTATGTAACCGCGTATACCGTAAGTTTTTAGATACAGGCTATATTAACATAAAATAAATTTTTATAGAAACAGAAGATTAAAAAAGTCTTGGCGCAGATGTTTAATTAAACCAAGTTAGCTTCCTAACGCCACGCATTATTTTAGGCTAAGCTTCGCTTCCTTACGCTAAGCATTGGTCACGTGATTTTCCACCAATGGTTAAGCTGAGTTCTTTTTCCCCGGAATGAACAGGAGAGATGAAGCCATTTTTTTAGTCAGTATGAATTTAGAGCGGTGGAGACAAGACGTAAGTCTCTTTGCTCAGTGATATTCTATAGAGGAGATTGACTTCGCAAAATCAATGCAACTGTATAACTTCGAAATGTGGAATGTGATAATTTGTTTGTGAGTTCATGAAAACTGTAAATATTGCTAAATACTGCATGCAATAACGGTTAGAGCCCACGGTCATAACTGAAACGGAGCTACGCTCGAAAACTGGGTAAAGAATTGTAAACCCAGGTATATATCTGAACCTTTTACCAAGAATGAAGGTCCTTAAGCTGAGAGAAAGTCAAACCAAGGAATACTAATGAAATAAAGAAAGTTTGGCTCTTCATTGAAATGAAAAGATAAGAAAAACGTGAAAATCTAGACCACATTAACAAATAAACGAAGGAACACTAGAAGGATAGAAGAGCCACGCCATGTTTTAGCAACTTGAAAAGATTACGAGATGCAATAAGGAATATTGCATCATTAAAATAATACATTGACTTTTTATGCTTGTTTATTGAATGTCAACATGCCATTATGCAAATTTGGTGTGGTTACCATTTGACTCAACTCAGTTCTTGTTGGAAATTGAATAAACATTTGTTTCATTGAACACAAATGCTGTTGACGAATCATATGTTTGCAGTTAGCCATCATAGCAATTATTAAAGGTTCATGCCAAAGCTAATCGTTGCAGGTGCAACACAAATAATAACCATATGCTCTAAAAATAAAACATCATAGAGGATTGTCCCCGAACCTGGTAAATTCCTGTAAGTCTGTAGAGAGAAATCATCACCTCTAGCAGGCTAGCTAGTAATCAAGATCTAATACTCTCGATTCAAAACAGCAATCCCCACTACCCTACCCGGCCACAATACGTTTTCACTTCATCGTCATGTGCATCAAGTAAAACATTGTTTTAATATTTATTCTTCTTCTTCTTCCATCCTTAGCCATCAACCGGCAAAGCAGTATGTGGCCAGTACGTCTAGTGGCGTCTTAGGGCAACAACAAATTGATCAATCTATCGCTGTTTCCACCACGCCTAGTGGCGTCTTTGTGGAACAAAAACAGACCAAACAATCTATCATTGTTTCCGTAATCAGATTGGTTGGCAAGCAGGTGATCAGCCCACTGTGCTAAGTTTTTACGGGATGGGGTAAACAGCCCCATGCCCATACCCTCTTTAGTCGCTTTTTACGACATGCGTGGTAGGGTGCAGTGTTACTATTCTTTGCTCCCCTTTCGGGCCCCGGTAACACACGGGTGAATATTTATTAATAACAGCAAATAACAACATTCACAAATATAATGTAACAGTTTATTCTTAAAGTCGTCATAACACAATACTTTTTGTTTTATATCTTTTTGCGTTTAACCAGATGCAATTAAGACTAAACGAGAATCTTTTGTTTTTTTTAGCATGTGTGTAATGGTTAAATTATTTCCCCTGAATTAAAAATTAAAGAAACAAACGAATAAGTTACCTCCCCTAACATTTAAACGTTGACACGTAAAGAACTATATGTATATTTACAGTATATTGTATGTGCCTATTAGTCACCTTAGTACTTTTTTTTAGTCCATCTACATTTTTGGCAAACATTGACCTGAAGTCATACATTGATTAATATGGATCATACACTCCACTTCCATAAACCATTACCCCGCTGGAACTACAATAATGCCAAAAAAAATGCCAACTGGAACAAGTTCTCAGCACTGACAGATGAATACTGTGGTTTCATAAACACCCAAAACAAAAGAATTGGAAAAATAGCTGACGGATTTAATAAAGCAGTTCTGAAAGCTACCCTAGAATCAATACCACGAGGGACGAGAAAAGATTATAAGCCGTACTGGACAGAAGAACTCAAAGAACTGGAAGAACAGGTAACAGAGGCCAGAAATGTAGCAGAAAAAGACAAAACAGTTGAGGCAAACATCGCCTACAAAGCTATCTCTGCAAAATACAGGAAAACGTTAAATTGCTCAGCCAAATATAGCTGGATCAAAACAACAGAAAGTCTTAACCTCGACAACGATTGGAGAAAATTATGGAGGCTCGTCAAAGCCTTAAATGATGAGGAATGCAAAAATAAGGAAATAGCCCTACAACAAAATGAGAAAATACTCACAAAGAAAGAAGCAGCTAATGTTTTTTGCTCATAAATCCTCACATGAGAGCCAGATAAATGTTCCACCTGACAGAAAACAGGAAATTACCAAAGAGCAAGAACTATACCAATATATACCAACTGTTCCAGAAGAGCACATGACATCAAACCTCATCATGAGAGAGCTGGAGGCAGCCATTTGTAGTGGTTTTTGATGTTATTGTATGGTTGCAATGTTACCTAGTGTGCTGGATGAGGTCAGCTGTGAAGGCTCCTGAAGATAAAAGTTTATGTGAGTTACAGAATGCCTTTCTGCTACCACTTATGACCTCAAACAGACTTATTCTACTATTATGTATGTTAGCTACGTTTAATGTCTAGGGTAATGAAATGTGATGTGTAGGTAATTAAGTACACTGACACACACATGTAAACAATAAGTCTAATAATAATAAGCTCTATGATTAAATCAACTAACACTGGCTTTAGAAGTTAAAGTTATAATTTTTTTTTTGAATTTATTTAGTCCTGAACCAAATTTTCTTATGGTCAGGACGTATGAAACAATATGTATTTATCAATAAAAGTGCATATGTATATATATATTGCATAATCAAATGAAAATTGTGTACATAGATATATGTTTACATTGGTTAATATTAACACTAACTACAGAGTCTTTGGAAAACTAGCACTAGATGTCGAGTCGGGGTGGTGTCATCATACCCGATCTCTGTTTGCACTGTTCATTGTCTTTAAAATATAGAACTGCAGTATAGTTTTTATCAACCAGGATTTGGTTTATTTATTTATTTGTGGAAACAGTTTGATGAATCTACAGCAGGCCAGGTATTCACTTATCTGGCCTGTGACGATGCAGTAAAGAATTCAAGTGGCCCACTCCTCACAAGTGCTGGAGTAAAATGATAGGTTTCTTAGGCATCCACTCTTGGACCTCTTCAAGCATCTGGCACTAGCATAGTGCCAGACCAGAAACTCTGAAACCAAAATTTGTGCCATGTGTCAACACACTGCTTACTGCACCAATTTTACACACAACAAAGCAAAGCAAAATTTACAAAGATCGGGTCAGATCTCTCTGACCAACTCAACACATCTCACGCAGGTGGTATCAAATAGTACCAGTTTCCCATGACTGCATTGCATCCGAAATATGTTCATTAGTCTCCTATTCCATCCAATAAGGTGGGTGATATGTTCCCACTGATCTCAAATATAAATCTGTCTTCTATGGTCTTGGATATGTTTTCTTATATTATTTGTTTGTATCTGTGGTGAGTTGGGACTTAAATATAGTATAAAGTACTTAGTGTACTGACTGAGATCAGCTGTGAAGGTATCTGAAGTTAATAGGTTTGGTGTGTAATTCAGATGACCTTACTTGCTGCCACATTTATATCTCAATCAGACTAATTCTTAATCAATATGAATGTTGGCTTCGTTAAGTGTCTAGGGTAATGCAAAGGTGAGTGTGTGGAATAACCTCAATACAAAACATATATCAACAAATATTAACTTCTAAGATACAATCAACTAACTCCAGCGGTTAAGTTTTATAATGAAAAATTTTCAGTTAAACTTTATTGGTCCTGAGCCTAAATGTTTTTTTGGCCAGGACTTTAGTCATTGATAATCAGTTTGATGGAATCTTATATATTTACAAATATGTATATGCAATTATTTACAAGCAATAGACCATGTGTACATAATGCATGAAATCAATCTTCAACTGGGTATTTTTTTCTCTATCTAATTACTTGTTCCTTGAAGCTGGAAAGGGATATACATCATCCCAATTGTTCTCTTTATCACTCTTATGGACTCTGTTGTACTGTTTTTAGTTTTGGAGGAAAAGTTTATTCACTTGAGGAGATTGTCCTAGAAAATATGCAGTTATGATAAGTTGCTCCAGGCCAGATATATCACTTATCTGTGCCTGGGATTCATAATGATTGAAGTCTATAGGGCCACACGCTTCAGGCCCTCTGGTCTACAATCTCTCTCTTAACAGCTGTTGTCAGAGATGACTTGATCTAGTGCTGAATATTTCTGACAGCATCAGCCAAGTACCAGCAGGAAACCCCTGTCAAAGCAAGTATGATCCTGTCTTAATATCAAACAAATTCCTCCAATTTTACCTGTAAACATGCATGTAATAAAAAGAACATTGTCAGCTCTTTCTGACAACCAAGCTTCTCCACTTTCATGTGATGGAACCAATAGTACCAGTTTTCTTTTTCATTTTTCCCTTATGGAGACAACACCTCTGTCATTCCAGCCATACTTCACCATGCAATAAGATAGGTGTATTGTTTCAGCATGATCATCATATATATATTGATAGTTCTCACTTTCTCAAATGGTCCATGGTATAATATATCAACAACTAGACCATGCCCAAGCCTGCCATGGAACCATTTAGTTACAACCTTTTGTCATGGCCTTTTCTTATACACAACGAATTTTTCAAATTAAAAAAGTCAATAAAATCAATCTTACCACATAGAAAGGAAATAACACAGGTTACGACGAATAAGGCACTAGAGAATGGCACATATCTAGATTTGCCCACTGTTTCAGACTGCTTTCGGTCGATATAATTTATAAACCACAGCACAAGTCTGATATCGCTCCTGCTCTTATGAAAATCTTTTGAAACTGGCAACGAGCAGCGTACTATTTCGTTCAATTCAAATGCTTCGACCAATCGCTCAAAGCCTAACTATCTTTTGAATGAATTTTTAAAAAAAAATTATCCCATTTACTACGCGTTACTATCAACAACTAGATTCGTATATATAGTTTAGCCAATCACACCTCGGCTTGCTTTAAATTCTAGCCAATCTTTTACTCCGTACTATTTCAGCTTTCGTTCCTCTACGTGTTTTCAAAAACATCATGCCATTTTATCTAACAGATATGACCAGACCATGCCAGTTTCCATATGTTTTATACCAATATTTTAGTATCTTATGGACCATTTTAATAATTTATTATATATTCCAAGTCCACTAGTCTTAAGGTACCCAATTATATGATTATCATGGGAACAAATGGCCCATTTAAAATTCCGGTCTTTTATCGATCTCAGTTGTTTATTTTTAACTTCCACTGTCCGCATCCTTTTTAACTGTTCTGTCAGGATTTCAGACGTAAACCAGTATTGTGTCATGTTTCCTAATAAGCGTTTTTCAGGTTTTTAAACCTAACTCTCGTATGGGTAGAGTTTTTATCACTGTCTATTTGAAAAAAGTTAGTGCTTCTGGCCTTACGCGTGTTGGGGGTGGCATAAATATCGCGAGACTGTGGTAGTATTGCATGTGTTCCTCCGATCAGCCCTCTCTCTCTTTCCTAAGTTCATCTGTCTTTTCATCACGCCGTGTATAAAATGAAATTAATGGAAGTATTAATTTAGGTCATTAATCAGCTTGCGTATCTCAAGGTTTTCTAAGAAATACAGTACACGTATTGTTTTTCTGAAACGCGTGTATGCTGCTGTAGGCTTTACTATCAAACGTGAAAGCGTTACAATTTTGCAGACGGAGTATAAAAAGGGGGATCTCGAGTACAGTCATTGTGACAGCACTGTTCTTTTACCATTCTTCTTTCCTTTGATTGAATTTATTCGTTAGGCTTTTACCTTTACTTTTTAATTTATATATGTGGATTTAGAATGTTTCACGACAAATTCTCCCCTCTTAAATCAGACGTTATATGTCAGTCTATAATTCTATATACACATAGAGAAATTTATTATTATTTCTGGGGCTTACGGTGATTCTCATCACACGGATGGCGGCTTAAAAAATCCGCTCCCAGATTTGTATTTCCAGATATATACTCTATGCTAAACTCAAATGGCTGCATCAGTAATGACCATCTGAGTAACCGAGAATTGTCATGCCTAGGCTGCGCTAGAAACGACAAGGGTTTGTGATCCGTCTGCAACTTAAATGCCTTCCCATACAGATAAATATTGAATTTCTTTATCGCCCATATTACGGCAAGACATTCTTTTTTGCTAGTTGAGTAGTTGGTTTCAGCTTTATTCAACTTTCTGCTAGCATATGCCACTGGGCTTAATTCCCCATCCAATGCATCTGATTTCTGTAGCAGTGTCGCACCTAGCCCGATATTACTGGCATCCGTTCTTACAATGAATTCTTGACTTAAGTTAGGTAATTTCAAAATAGGTTTGCTTGTGAGCTTTTCCTTCAATTCCTGGTAAGCCAATTCACATTGTGGTGTCCATGTAATTCTATCTGGATTTCCTTTACGTGTTAAATCAGTTAACGGTGCACATATGGAATTAAAGTTTTTGATATACTTTTGGTAGAAACCACATA
The DNA here is from genome assembly GCA_024509875.1 of Oreohelix idahoensis. Classification (NCBI taxonomy): domain Eukaryota; kingdom Metazoa; phylum Mollusca; class Gastropoda; order Stylommatophora; family Oreohelicidae; genus Oreohelix; species Oreohelix idahoensis. The sequence goes on along the minus strand of JAMPIV010006770.1, from coordinate 138,866 downwards.
ATGAGACAAAGGATCTCACGTCTTTCTTGGTTTGTGGTCTCGGGGCTTTCTTTAGTTTCTCTAAATTCTTGGGGTCAGGGGTCAGGTTTCCCTGATGGATTGTGTGTCCCAAAAACTCTAATTCTTTACATCCAACGCAACATTTGGTTGGTCGGGCTGTTAAATTCGCTTCTCTAAGTCGATTAAACAGCATGTTTAGAGAGTCAATGTGTTCCTCAAATGTTTCTGTTGCTATAAGGATATCATCCATGAAATTTGTGATACATGGATTATTCAGAGGGTCCAATAATTTTCTCATCATTCTAAGAAGACACTAGGCGCATTCTTCAATCCAAATGGCAATCTGTTAAACTCATAGTGTCCCTCTGAGGTACTAAAAGCTAGGTATGGTCTAACCTCAGGCTTTACTGGAATCTGATAGTATCCTTTACTCAGATCCACTTTTGAGAAATATTTAGCTTTATTTAGCCTGGCAAACAACTGATTTGTATCCGGCAATGGATCCACCTGTCCTTCTGTAATAGCATTCAGTCTCCTGTAATCTATACAGAGTCTATGTTCTCCAGAGGGTTTCCTTAGGAGTACCACACTGGAACTATACGAATATTCACTGTGTGAAATAATTCCTTCCTTCAACAAATAGTCTATCTCTTCCTTCAAAGCTTTCTCCTTAGCAAAAGGAATCGAATATGGTTTCATACAGACAGGTGTGGGGTCTATCAGTTTCATATCATATTCCAATAAAGTTGTATGCCCCGGTCGGTCCGTTAACACCTCTGTATAATTATCTAGAACCTGTTGCACTCTCTCTTTCTGATTTTTCGTTAAATGTGTACTGATTTTTACCTGTGCCGCTGTCTCACAGGGGTGTAATGGATATTCAAATGATGAAAGTGGTTCCTTTTTCATCTCCATTGCAATGGACAAGGTCAACAAGTGTGTCTCTTCCTGATTTTCTCTTTCCAGATATTTCTTCAGGAGGTTCACATGATATATTTTTTTCTTTCCCCTTCTTATCTATCTTATAATTTGTTCTAGACATCTTCTCTAGAACTGTATATGGACCTTGCCATCCAATTTGTAACTTATTCTGACTACCGGGTAGAAGAAGCAGTACCTTCTCTCCCACAGCCAAATCTCGGTCTTTAGCTTTCCTGTTATAATAGGCAGCATGTTTCTTCCTGGCTTGTTTCAAATTTTCATTGGCAAGTTTCCTGTCAGTTTTTAAACGAGTGGTCAGCTCATTCACATATTGGTATGAGGATGTAATATTTTCCTCTGCCTTTTCATCAGTCCACGTTCTTAACAGCGTTACATATGGACCTTTAATTTTGTGGACCTCTTTGTCCATGCACCGGTATGGTCTCTTCCACTCGAAGCGCTATAGTGATGATTTTTCTTCCCAGAATTATCATGCACAAAACGACCGCTACCAATTTTTCTCTTGGGGTTTTCTCCTCACTTAGAATTCTTGATGAGAGATTTCCTCTCTACATCCTCTTCCTCCAGTTTACATAAGTCCGATTGAGGATTTTCGGCTTATCCTGGGGTAAGACATCTTTTTGCAGTCGCTGCATAGTGGCCATTGTAAAACAGTCAATCGAAGATTGTCCGTGAAAAGGGGCTTCCCATTCCATTTGGTCCACTTTATTTAATTTATTTTTCTTTTCAGTGTTAGGCCTGCGTTTGCCCAGTGGCGTGTCCAGGTCCTGATCACAGCTCCCACTTGTGGGTGTTCCCTCATGTGCTATGCTACACCTCTCTACAAAATTCTCAATGTCCCACCTTGCCTTGGGCCAATAATAATTGTGAGCCACCTTTTGGATGATGGTACCAATTTTCTCATGGTCCCCATCTTTTTTCACATGTAGGTTCCTTATTAAGTCTGCTCTATATGCCTTTGGAAGAACCAACTGTCCGTGAGCATGGTCTCTAGTTCCGGCCTTCCTGTAAATCAACTTGTTTTTCGTATAAAAATCTCCCTTGTCTGGAGTTGTATGACAAGTTGACAATTTCCTGAAACAAGGCTTGAGGGTCTTATCCCCAGCCTGTGCCTTCCTCATCTCTTCTGGAGTGGTATTTAACATAATATCCTCCTCCTTCCTTGAGGTCGACCTGACCTGAAGTGTGGCCATATACACAGGTTTCCTTCTACAATGGTCAGTGTCATGATTGTTCATCTTACAATTTTTACACCATCTCTTTCCTTGGTTGAAAGATTTTCTTTCATCATATTTCCTTTCATCGAATTGTGGGGTTTTATTTTTATTGTCATACCGTGGCCTATCAAACTGGTGCTTACCTTTGTTTTGATCTCTAGGATCAAATTTATTAAAGTTCTGTGGTGCCTTAAAATTTTCTACCTGTTTCTTTTTATTACCTGATACCTCTGCCTGAGCTGCTTGATACCTTTCAGCAACATTTAGCAACTCACCCAGCCTCTCTGCACCTTGTTCCATGAGAAACTTTCTCAAGTCTGGAGCCATGGACTCTCTTAATTGTTCTATAAGGACCATTTCCTTAAGATCTTGGGTTTTCCCCAGAGAAGTCCATTTCTCCAAGTATGTCTCTAACCGTGCAGAGAACTGGTGATAGGTTTCACCTGACAGTAGTTTAGCATTCCTAAATTTTTTCCTATAAAATTCTGCGTTCTTTTCATATCTTAACAAAAGAGCCTGCTTTAGCATGTCATAATTTTCTTGATCACCTCTGCTCATTTATCAAAAACTTCATAAGCTGCACCACGAAGCCCTTGAAATAACTTTAAGCGCCACCTTTCTCTCTCTCTAACCCATACGTGGTAGCTAACAGTTCATATCTATTTAGATAGCTCTCAATATCATCGTCTTTCTCAACAAAATGATCTAAATGAAAGTTCATAGCTGAGGTTGAGGCTCCCTGACTAGCAGTAGCATCGGAGGTAAAGGGACTGGCACCATTTTCAGGAGCATGGCCTTGAAACTCAAACTCCCTTAGTCGTAACTCGTGCTCCCTTTGTAATCTCTTCTCCTCCTTTTCTGCTTCCCTTTCTGCAGTCCATCTTCTTTCTTCTGCCTCCAATTTCTTAGCCTCAGCCTCAATCTGCAACTTCTTAATTTCTTTTTCAGCCTCTAACTTTCTTTCAACCTCTTTTTCTAATCTTCTTTCTTCACGTTCAATATATTTGTCACATTCCGTAGTGACATAGGAAATCATAACTTGCCCGTCCATTCCTAACTCTTTAGCAGTCTGTACAGCGGAAGATCTAAATTTGGCCAAGTCAGCCATTCTAACTCAAGTAGATCTACTAAGGTTCTAAGACAATTCTACTTTAATTAAAGTAATTATTAACTAATTATTACTGGTGGAACAACTTATCACTGTAAAATCTCCTCTTACTTATTGATACTCTCTTAGTGATGTTCCTAAAGTCAATTAAGACCAGTAATACAATCTTGAATTTATATCCTACTGCTAATTTTTATTCCTGGAGTTAGTTAATATATGCTGTATGAGATTCCTATATATATATATCAACTACAAATTCCGGACAAGCCTACCAATTAATGTGGTGAGTTGGGACTTAAATATAGTATAAAGTACTTAGTGTACTGACTGAGATCAGCTGTGAAGGTATCTGAAGTTAATAGGTTTGGTGTGTAATTCAGATGACCTTACTTGCTGCCACATTTATATCTCAATCAGACTAATTCTTAATCAATATGAATGTTGGCTTCGTTAAGTGTCTAGGGTAATGCAAAGGTGAGTGTGTGGAATAACCTCAATACAAAACATATACCAACATATATTAACTTCTAAGATACAATCAACTAACTCCAGCGGTTAAGTTTTATAATGAAAAATTTTCAGTTAAACTTTATTGGTCCTGAGCCTAAATGTTCTTTTGGCCAGGACTTTAGTAATTGATAATCAGTTTGATGGAATCTTATATATTTACAAATATGTATTTGCAATTATTTACAAGCAATAGACCATGTGTACATAATGCATGAAACCAATCTTCAACTGGGTATTTTTTTCTCTATCTAATTACTTGTTCCTTGAAGCTGGAAAGGGATATACATCATCCCAATTGTTCTCTTTATCACTCTTATGGACTCTGTTGTACTGTTTTTAGTTTTGGAGGAAAAGTTTATTCACTTGAGGAGATTGTCCTAGAAAATATGCAGTTATGATAAGTTGCTCCAGGCCAGATATATCACTTATCTATGCCTGGGATTCATGATGATTGCAGTCTATTTGGCCACACGCTTCAGGCCCTCTGGTCTACAATCTCTCTCTTAACAGCTGTTGTCAGAGATGACTTGATCTAGTGCTGAATATTTCTGACAGCATCAGCCAAGTACCAGCAGGAAACCCCTGTCAAAGCAAGTATGATCCTGTCTTAATATCAGACTAATTCCTCCAATTTTACCTGTAAACATGCATGTAATAAAAAGAACATGGTCAGCTCTTTCTGACAACCAAGCTTCTCCACTTTCATGTGATGGAACCAATAGTACCAGTTTTCTTTTTCATTTTTCCCTTATGGAGACAACACCTCTGTCATTCCAGCCATACTTCACCATGCAATAAGATAGGTGTAATGTTTCAGCATGATCATCATATATATATTGATAGTTCTCACTTTCTCAAATGGTCCATGGTATAATATATCAACAACTAGGCCATGCCCAAGCCTGCCATGGAACCATTTAGTTACAACCTTTTGTCATGGCCCTTTCTTATACACAACGAATTTTTCAAATTAAAAAAGTCAATAAAATCAATCTTACCACATAGAAAGGAAATAACACAGGTTACGACGAATAATGCACTAGAGAATGGCACATATCTAGATTTGCCCACTGTTTCAGACTGCTTTCGGTCGATATAATTTATAAACCACAGCACAAGTCTGACATCGCTCCTGCTCTTATGAAAATCTTTTGAAACTGGCAACGAGCAGCGTACTATTTCGTTCAATTCAAATGCTTCGACCAATCGCTCAAAGCCTAACTATCTTTTGAATGAATTTTAAAAAAAAAAATTATCCCATTTACTACGCGTTACTATCAACAACTAGATTCGTATATATAGTTTAGCCAATCACACCTCGGCTTGCTTTAAATTCTAGCCAATCTTTTACTCCGTACTATTTCAGCTTTCGTTCCTCTACGTGTTTTCAAAAACATCATGCCATTTTATCTAACAGATATGACCAGACCATGCCAGTTTCCATATGTTTTATACCAATATTTTAGTATCTAATGGACCATTTTGATAATTTATTATATATTCCAAGTCCACTAGTCTTAAGGTACCTAATTATATGATTATCATGAGAACAAATGGCCCATTTAAAATTCCTGTCTTTTATCGATCACAATTGTTTATTTTTAACTTCCACTGTCCGCATCCTTTTTAACTGTTCTGTCAGGATTTCAGACGTAAACCAGTATTGTGTCATGTTTCCTAATAAGCGTTTTTCAGGTTTTTAAACCTAACTCTCGTATGGGTAGTGTTTTTTATCACTGTCTATTTGACAGCCGCGCTGGTGTAATGGCTTCGGCGTTGTACTGGCGACCAGGTGTTCATGGTTCAAACCCGGGCGTCGGCGTTTGAAGAAATGTTTACAAATTTGTGAATAGCCTGAACGGCTCTGTGATAAACCCTCTTACGGGAAGGAGCGTCCTGACCGGGTGGGGGTGGCAGCCTCGCAATGACATCGCGAGAAGGCTGAAAGCTAGTGCCGCTGGTTAGTATTGTCATGTGTTCCTCCTTACGCGTGTTGGGGTGGCATTAATATCCCTGTGGTAGTATTGCATGTGTTCTCTCCCTCTTCTTTTCCTAAGTTCATCTGTCTTTTCATCACGCCGTGTATAAAATGAAATTAATGGAAGTATTAATTTAGGTCATTAATCAGCTTGCGTATCTCAAGGTTTTCTAAGAAATACAGTACACGTTGTATTGTTTTTCTGAAACGCGTGTATGCTGCTGTAGGCTTTACTATCAAACGTGAAAGCGTTATAATTTTGCAGACGGAGCATAAAAAGTGGGATCTCGAGTACAGTCATTGTGACAGCACTGTTCTTTTACCATTCTTCTTTCCTTTGATTGAATTTATTCGTTTGGCTTTTACCTTTACTTTTTAATTTATATATGTGGATTTAGAATGTTTCACGACAGTCTCTAGGCCCTGGACGGTCGCTGAGGACCTAGAATAAGCACTCACTTGTCGTAATCATTTTTCATGATATGGCAGTATCAATCACTCAAAATATTAAATATTAAATAAAAGGGTTAATGAATTTTTCTCCTTACCACAATTCAAAATTGAAAACACAGTTACGTTGTACTAGCAAAACTCAGCTGAGCTGCTGGCTAGATTATGGCGTCCCACTGATAATATATAATATCTCCTGGAAATCACTCTTCTAGCATTAACGAACTGTGCATCTGGACAGTCTACTATAAAATGGCAATTGCTTCTAGAGTTTTTTCTACAATATGAAATCTTCTGTCCAATCAGCGGACTTCCCCACTACTATTAAAATAATTAAACTACAAAAAAAACTACACAAATTTTTCCTCACTTACTTATACGATTTCGAGACAAAGTTATTTTTAGCTTCTACCCTCCTATCCTGCCCCTAGTCCACCTGTAATGTTTTTCTGCATTTTTAGTCTCAAGGACGTCAAAATGTAACTTTAGTGAAAATATGCACAAAAAACTGTCTGCTAGTCTGTATTGAACAATACAGTCTTTCGTCAATATCTTCCGTGTTATATGTCCGTCTGTGTAATTAAAAGTATATTCTTTCTCTGTTAAAGATGGGCTTTCAAACTAGCTAGTTTTTATTCTCCTAAACTTATTATTAAGAAAAAACCTACTTTTTTTCAAGGTTCGTTTTGAAATTTGTTTTTGTGCCCTAGTTTACAGCGTTTGCTGCTATATTCAAACTAAAACAACTAATTACTGTAAAACGTCCAAGATACGTCTGTTTCTAACAAGAGCTAAGGTCGTTTTTTGTCCATTTCCTTACATTGTGTCAACTAGTGGCGTAATTTTTTCTTTAAAAAACTACAAATTGCGTCTTCTAGACTTTAGGTTCAAACACGTGTTCCGACCGTCACAATTTTTTTCTTTTATCTCCGTTTCCACCCCGTCTAAAAGGATAGTTCGTTTAGTCTGCATGTTATAACTAGTTAGTTTCAATGGCGCTAGAAAACGCGGGCATGGGCGAGAATGTATCAGCGTACCTTACCTATATTTTTATCCCTACATGTTATTTTACCTATTATCTTTATAAATGGGGGAATTTTAACGTTGCATCACTGTAATTTCACCACACCATTGTATCCCTTAAACAAAGAAAGTCACCTGGAAAAGACGGGGTAACAAATGACATGCTTAAAGGGCTAGGGCCTAATGCCAAGAAAGTCCTCCTCAAGATATATAGCTGGAAGCGTGGAATTGTGCCACAGGCGTGGAAAGCAGCAGTACTAGTTCCAATCCTTAAAAAGGACAAAGACCGAATGGACCCAAACAGCTACAGACCCATCAGCCTTCTAAGCTGCACGGGAAAGCTTATGGAGAGAATGATCATTACCAGATTAAGTTGGCACCTCGAAGAAAAACAAATTCTACTGCACCAACAGGCAGGCTTCAGGCGACATAGGTCTACAGAAGACAAGTCACCTACATTGCACAGGAAATCGAAGGTTGCTTTCCAAGAAGAAAAGCACACATTAGCGGTCTGGGTAGACATGGAGAAAGCATTTGATAAAGTTTGGAAAGATGGGCTAAGAGTTAAAATGCTTAAATATGGAGTCTGTGGAAGAATGTATAACTGGATTAGTCACTACCTAACAAACAGAACAGCTAGAGTGCAGGTGCACGGACAGTTAAGCAAAAAGACTACAATGGAACATGGAGTCCCACAGGGTGGGGTCCTTTCCCCAACATTCTTCCTTATTTATATAAATGATATAACAGAAAACATCCACAAGAATGTCCACAACTCCCTCTATGCTGATGACCTGGCCATGTGGACTTCAGAAGAATACACCATCACAACAGGAGTGCGCATGCAGGATTCACTGCTAGCCCTTGAATGGTTGTCCAGAAAGTGGTTGCTCAAAATCAATGAACAAAAAAACAACACACACTATTTTTACCTTATCAAATAAACCACAGCAAGCAAAGCTACAACTAAATGGGCAGGCAGTACGAGAAGATGAAACACCAACATACTTAGGAATCACACTAGACCGCCGAATGACGTGGAAATCACAGATAACCAAAATACAGCTAAGGGCAAAACTTCGCATGGCCATCATGATAAAGTTAGCTGGTACCACATGGGGTGCTGATGAGAATATCCTCAAAAAGCTGTACACAGACAGAGTCAGACCTGCTATGGAATACGGCATCACAGCTTGGTCGACGGCAGCAAAGTCAAATTTTGACAGAGTAAACAGATTCAAAAACCAAGCAGCACGTATTATAACAGGGGCCCTAAAGTCCACACAAATCAACCATATGAAAAACATTATAGGGCTACAGTCAATGGAGGATAGACGTGACAGAAGAGTCGTACAACAAGCTGAAAAAATTAAGACACTCGAAGGGTACCCCATGTTCCAAAGAATGAATAGGCTAGGAAGAGGCAGGCTCAAGCGAACTAAATTTGTGGCCCAAGGAAAAGAAAAAAATTAGCAAAAATACCATGCCAGCAAGCTCAGTTGCAAATAAAATTCCAACAAGCACAACTATTCCACTGTGGAAAATAAGATGCTTTTCTGGGATAAAATCTGATATTCCAAGCATTGAAAGTAAGGGAACACAGGCAGAAACACAAAGAAAATGTATAGCAACCAAGTATTCATAACCCTCCCCTCCCAAAGGAGCATAGGCCTTCAACAAACACATGCCAAGTCCTCCTGCCACGTGCCATCATCTCAAGTTCTTTCAACTTTCTCCTCATCATTTTCACCTCTGTTTCCAACTCTCTTCTCCATGTGCTTCTTGGTCTACCTCTGCATCCCTTGCCCTGGGGGTTCCAGAACAAGGACTGCCTTGTAATGCTATCAACAGGTTTCCTCAGTGTGTGTCCTATCCATCGCCATCGTCTTCTTCTCACCAAGTATATTGACCAAAAATTCCCAGCAAATCTTTGGACACATGCATATACTGATGGTTAAGCACAAAATGCAGTTAAAAATGGCGGTGCCGGCATTCTCATAAAATTAAAGAATAGAATCCCCTCTATGGCAATTGCCACTGGCAAATACTGCCATAACTTCAGTGCTGAAGCAGAAGCCCTGAAACAGGCAGCGGAGACTCTTATTGAATGCAAAACACAGGCAGAAAAGCAGATGGTAATCTTTACAGATGCCATCTCAGTAATATCAGCGCTGAAGAGCCACCAAACTAAAGGATTGAAAGATCTGATAATCTCCCGAGAAAGATTGGCCAAATGCTTCAACAAGTGCACTATCCAGTGGATACCAGCCCATTGCAACATACCAGGAAATGAGGAGGCAGACAGATTTGCTAAGGAAGGAGGTGCCTTACAACAAAATGATACAGGGACAACTTACGCAACTGCAAAGACTACTATAAAGGCTACATTCAAGTAGAAATGGGAAAGAGAGCACCCGGTCTATTTGAAAAATGATGCATATCATCAACTATCCAGGAAAGAACAGGTCATCATTTTTCGGCTACGCACTGGACACAACAGATTGAGATACCATCTATACCACAAAAACAAAATTGGTGCAACTGATTTCTGCACCTGCGGTACCAGCCCGATGACAGTCGAACTCCTGCTGCAGTACTGCCCAGCCTACAGAAATGAACGGAGTAGCATAAGGCAACAACCCACTTCTGTCAAAGAAAAACTGTTTGGAGATGTCGGGAACCTTGAGTTGACTACTGCCTTTATTAGAGTCATAAATGTGGAGGTCTGAAGGCGAACAGAGAAGAAGAAGAACTCTGGGCAAACCCATTTGACCTCAGTCTTCCTCATCAAACTTTGAAGGCTATTAACGCTAACAGTCCATGTAGCACAATGGTTGTATACACTACAGACGCATGTCCTCATGTGTCTATTCCTGCTGGTTTTACATTTAAAAAAGCAGACATTAAGCTAGCTGATTTTAAAAGACAAGCTAATGATTTTGACAGCTAAAGGATATCAAAGGAGATGTTGAATTGAGAGATATTATAGCACTCATACCTGTTAAAGTCCGGGACAGAGAAGAAATACCAGCATAATGAAAGGATGAATATCTGGTCAAGTAGCCAAAGAAGGTTGCACACATTGCAGGGGAAAAATGTATTATCAAGGACATAGATAATATTACGCATAAATATCCTTAAGGCTGACAGAGGACATAACCTAATGAGAGATGAACCAGCAGATTGTCAACGGACCAAATCCTGTGTAGATCAGATAGCTACATCGAGATTATAGTTAAAGAGCATTTGGAATTGAATCCACCTATTTACAGTGGATTTGTGGACTATGACACGTGTTTTGAGAGGTTAAACAAAGCATAACTTTTGAAACAAACTGGTCCAACAATTTAGAACCCGCTGGAAGAGCATTAACCTAATAAGTGAAACAAAGAAGATATGAAATGTATTATTCTTTATTAATAACACTTTAGAGGGTTGGTTAAGATAAGAACTGGATTGTGACAGGGATGCCTCTTGTCTCCATTTCTCTTCTTTACTGGTTATTGACTTGACATTTGACATCAGACCACAGGTATGGAATTCACAATACACACACACACACACACACACACACACACCACACAAAACAGCTTGAAGATCTAGAATTTGCCAGCAACCTGGTCCCTCTATCTTATAACCGTAGCAGGATAAAAGACACCTTGACAATATTTTAAGAGTTGTCACATCAGAAAGGTTAGAAAACACACAATGAGACGAAAGCAGTTATGAGAATTAACGCAGAAAACTATTACATAAATCAACACCCTTGTGTGTCGTAGAATTATAAGTACATCTTTGCCGTAAATATAGACAGTCGGAGGGTGAGACAGTGATATCAAAATAAGAATAATAACGACAAGATCAGCTTTCATGGCATTGGCTCCATTGCCAAAAAAAAATCAGATTCTTCCACTCAAATGTCTAGTCAGTCCTAACGTAAAGCTTTGAAACACATGCACAAAACCTTCAAAATAGTTACGTGCTTTCAAAGATGTGTGCCTCTGTAGAATAGTAGGAACTGATATGGTGTGACAAAATTGTCATTGTCAAACTGAGAACAAGAAACAGACAGATGCCAATAGAGCTGGGTATGAGAAGAAGACGCTTTTGATGGATAGAGCACATATTAAGAAAACCTGCTTTTCAAGAGTCGCACAGCGATCTTCTTTAATGCTTTGAGTTTCACGAGCTCTTTCTATTTCACTGTTCCCTCTGCCCACCATCTCAGCCCTTCTGACCAAACAGAATGCCACAGCCCAACAGCATCATTTTCACCAGTCTATTATCTACAACCAGACACCGATCGTGGTTCTGTGTAACGCTTGCTGTTTGGTAATTCTTGGAAGGAATGTTAGTGTCATTTACATAGAAGTCAAGACAATACGCTGAGCGTAAAAGAAGTACATATTTAACATTCAAACCACACAAAGTTCCGCTGTCTGAAAATTTCAAAGTGAAAAATGCTGTGCTGTACAGATTAAATAAATCTTGCTCGTGGGTTTATAATAATTAGGCAAGCCATGAACATAGGTAACGAATAAACAGCCTTGGGAACAGGTTACTGCCATTAATTATGAGATTTTGTTTGACAATTACGCTAATATGTAATTATCCTTATATTTAAATCCGGTGACTCATTATAAAGTCCGCCCATCTGTACACGGGGGAGGGGGACCGAATGCGAGCAATACTCAGGTGTCCTCCTGTTTTCATCATCACAACTGTTGTTAGAAACGACCAGGGCTGAAATGGTGCGCCACAATGCCAGGTACGTTAGCTCCGTATAAGATTGACGACCACTTGCCACCCCTATCGACACCTGGTATTAAAGTGCAAGATGTAGGTGTCTTCTCTGATTTTAGGATGTTGCTGTGTATGTGGTAGTAGAACAGTTCACAGGGTATAACACAGGCAACATGATGTGTAGAGTCATAGAAATGGTAACTTCGTTGTATAATTTTTTTCCATTTATTGCACGCCACAAAACACACAGGATATTTATATCATCAACATAGTTCAACGAGTTCAGCATTCAAAATCATAGAGTTCTAGTTCGTGAAGCTGTATAAATAATATATATAAATTCTGCAACAGTGTCAGCTGCAGATCATCACTGTTCATAGACAATAATAAATATTCCCTTTCTGATGCTAGCAGATCAGATGTATACAATCAGTCCGTTTACTGTCTGCACGTGAATAGCATACATGGATTACAGGTCAGCTCGACCTTTATAATGTTTCTAAGTCTAACCATCTGACTTGGACGTGATCTCTGATATAACGAATCCTGGAACACAGACAATAGTCTTGTTGGTCTAGAGCGACCCATATATATATAACTAGTTCAGGTATAAAGATACCGGTGACTTAATCCTAGTCAAAGTACCTCTCCATTTTGAATCACACAGGCGAGCAAAAAGGCGACAAAATGACGAACCTCTAGATGATAGCATAAAGTTCGATACAAGAGGAATTACCTTATTTCGGAAAATCAACCATGAACATATGCCTCCAGGCAGGCTTGAATAATACTGGGAAATAGTCTAGTTAGCTAACTAACTCACAAAGACAATGTATTTCCCTCAGAAAATCACAAGACGCAGGTCGCGTCTGCTCGCTACTTAGACCATTTCTAAACTCCCCGAGCTGGCCGGAACAACAAACGAAAACCAAGTCGAGACATGCGCAGAACGACAATCTCTGAGTCGCCGTTCACAATAAGACGATTCTAAGAACATTCGAGATAAAAGTCTTACACAGTCGCGCCTTTTATGGTCATGAAAAGAAGCGTTAAGACAGGTTTTCAGACATCTACCATAGTTGACTGGTACTACCAAATAAGGAGATGTGGTCACGCTTCGTTCAAGAAATTATAGACCGAACGTGTCTCTATACAAGAGGAGGTAAACTCCTAAAAAATAGCAGTATCAATATTTCGGGTTCTGTCCCTTTGACTGTAAATATATATAATATACATTTCAGTCAAAAAATGATCATACATACGAAAAATGTTTATACAAACGAAAAATAATAATGATCCGTGCGTAACATTACCGCACCCTCCCGGGAAAAAAAAAAATGAAACATTTTTTTTTTTTTAAATCCTGGAGCCGGAAAAAAAAAAATCTAGGCTCCTAACGCACGTATGATGCGCGGATATATACCTAACAAATTAGCTCAACGCATGGAGCGACACTGAGATCATATCTCAGATCCTTAGAGAAAAAATTTATCTAAGTATACGCTTATATATTCCAGGAAGGTGCCACCAACACACGCCACAATGATGGCAACATCATAATGAAAATCAAATTATTCTCATACCAATATATGAAATTAAATATATTATTATGGTATCATACAATGTGTTGCAAATAGCGGTGTAATTTACTAATATACCGCACTATATTATTACATTATATAAAGCAACAGTAATTAATAAGTAATACATGTGTTGATCTTCGTTGACATAAAACATTCAATAGAAGAAGATGTGGACATCATCCGCTCCCAATCTAGGACAGGACTTGATATCCTCAAAGTTCCACAATGGACATAAACTCGCAGACTTCAATGATGTGCTGCGAAAATATCAATAACACAAATCTTAAAGACAACTGGTAAATCTCCTAATACAATCCTGAAAATAATTTATTTAAATGTGGCCGAGTGATCTTTTGGCCCGTATATCACTAACTAAGCCTTCTTAGATAATTACATGGTACAATGTTATAAATTCCCCCCCAAAAAAGTGAGAAAAAAATCTACTAACATGTCATTATAATATTGGCTTGTATATCAGGAAATATATATGACAGAAGAATCATGTGGAATCGTGTGGGCATCTGGACAGAATGTCTGCCATCACATTATCCGAACCACGGATAGCTCGAACCGAGAAATGAAATGGTTGAAGAGCTATGGCATAACGAGTGGACCTCGAGCTCTTCAAGTTTTTGCTCTGAATAGCAGTAAGCGCTTTCTGGTCGGTTTCCACAATGAAATGTGCGCCTAGAAGAAATCTTTGTAACTTCAGAATAGACCATACCATAGCCAATAACTCACGGTCTAAAACCGAGTAATTCTTTTCTGCAGCATTTAATTTCCTAGAGATATACATCACCGGATGCAGAGTATCAGAATACTCCTGCATTAGTGCTGCCCCAATCCCAGTTGACGAGGCGTCACTCCGAAGAACAAAAGTCTTCTCAATAGTAGGTAACCTAAGAATAGGTGGAGATGAAAATAGGGCTTTAACCTGGTCCAATGAGGATTGACATTCTTTAGACCAGCGGATCAGATTAGGCGACCCTTTCTTCAATAAAGTAGAAAGCGGTGCCATAATGGAGGACAGATTCGGAATGAATCGTCCGTAGAATTGGATCAAACCTAATAGACTCCTTACTTGTTTCTTCGTCTTAGGGACCGAAATGTTAAGTATTTTTGAAACATTGTGGTCCTCTGTCTTTAAAAGACCACGACCAACACGATGACCTAGGAAAGAAATCTCACTAAATCCTATAAAGGCTTTAGAGGGTTTTGCAGTCAAGTTATACTCGCGAAGAGTGGACAGTAATTCGTATAAACCCAAATAGTGATCTTCCCAGGAATCACTGAATAGACAGATATCATCTAGGTATGCTATGACATCTGTACGATATGCGAGAATTCGCCGCATCATGCGTACGAATGTAGCAGGGGCGTTCATAAGACCAAAAGGCATGAAATTCCATTGGAATAAACCCCTAGGTGTAGAAAAAGCTGTAAAAGGTTTGGCACGTTCAGTTAGCGGGACTTGCCAATAACCTTTAGACAAATCTAGTTTGGTAAAGAATCTAGAATTAGAAAGTTTATTGAGTAGCTCTTCTAATGAAGGCATAGGTTCAGCATCGAACTTCGTAACTTGGTTCAATTTGCGATAATCTACGCAAATGCGAATGTTATTATCCTTCTTTCGAACAATAACCATAGACGAAGAGTATGCTGAAGTGGATGGTTCAATGATTTCCAAACGTATCATTTCATCCAATTCTTTTTCGACTTGAGACTGGAAATGGATAGGTATAGGATAAGGTCTGACTCTGATAGGATTGTGATCAGTAAGCACAATGTCATGTTCAATGACATGTGTGTGTCCCGGGATGTCTGTAAGAACATCCTGAAATGTTTGCAACATCGAAGAAACTTGTCGATGTTCCTCAGCGGAAAGATTTGGAGAAACGGTCACGTTTTTCCAAGATTCCGTAGAATAAAGTGGGACCATAGAAAGAGGAAGATTGACATCAGAAAAAGCAGTTTCCTCATCCTGTATAACTGACAGAGATGAGTACTGACCATGAGTTGCTTGAGAATTGTCCGTAGCCTGGAAAATAGGCTGCAAATAGTCAGGTCTTTCATAAAATTCCGTGAGCATATTTATGTGGAAAGTTTTATGCTTTCCATCAATATCGACAACATAGTCGACATCAGAAATTTTGGAGACTATTGCATATGGACCTTTCCATGCAATTAGAAGTCTGTTCTCCCTTGAAGGAAGTAGAACGAGAGCTTTGTCACCTGGACAAAGTTGTCGTAGACATCTATTCTTATTTGCAAACTGCCTTGCCTTTTCTTTAGCAAATTCGGAAGACGAAGTTGCTAGTTTGCATGCCTCGATGATCTTTTGCCTAAGAGCAATGACGTACTCATAAGAAGATTGAGTCTCATCGCTAATATTATCGGCAGTGATTAGATCGTGAAGTAAAGACATAGGGCCGCGCGGTTGCGCGCCAAAGACAAGTTCAAAAGGGGAAAACCCCGTATGTTCATTGGGGACCTCTCTGTACGCAAAGAGAGCCGCGGGTAAGACCCTGTCCCAATCCTGAGGATGATCCTCAGTTATTTTACCAAGTAAAGTTTTCAGAGTCCTATTTAAACGTTCGACCAACCCATTAGACATTGGGTGATAGATACTGCTGAGAGACCTTTTAATGTGTAGCATAGACATTACCTGTGACATAGTGTCTGATATAAGTTGAGTGCCATGGTCTGACAATATTTCTCCGGGAAAACCCAAGCGAGAAAATATCAGCCAAAGAGCGTCTGCGATATCAGCAGTTGAGATGCTCTTGAGAGGTATTGCCTCTGGCCAACGTGTGCACATATCGACACATGTAAGAATAAATTGATGTCCTCTAGCCGACTTAATTCTAAAAGGACCGATAATATCTATTGCCATTTTTTGAAAAGGGCGAATAGGAATGTCAGCAGCCTGGATAGGCGCAGCATGTCGTGGTCCTTTAGATTTGACCTCCTGACATACTTTGCAAGAGCGACAGTACATTCGTATGTCCTTGCTCACAAATGGCCAAAAGAAAGCCGCAAGAACCCTCGACTTTGTACGGGAAAAACCCATATGTCCAGCACATTGCGAGTCATGAGCATGTTGCAATATTTGCAATCTCATGCTCTTGGGCACAAGAATTTGTGAATGAGTGGACGTAGTCGAGTCTTGTACCATACGTACAAGTACGCCGTTCTTCATAGAAATCCAAGATTTTCTATTAGTATTTTGATTAGGATCACCTTTTTTTGCTAGAATGAAGAATTTTTGTAAAGAAGGATCTTCTTCTTGCAATTTGATAAATGAGTCACGTGTAATAGTCAAGTGACTATCTTGGTCATTTACTTCATCATTATTAGTTAATGAAGTTTGAGGTGGATCCAGAGCATGTGCTCTTGTGACCACCGCATTGGTAGCTTCAATGTTTTGCTCTTCCCAAACAGCAATCTGCTGTGGGGTACATTCCCTAACTCCGTGAATACGACCAATAATAAGGTCCGCAATAGGGTTTGGAAGTAGACACGCGTGGACCTCTCCCGTGAAGAAAGGAGTAGCAATGTGTATTATAGCAGTAGGATACTTTTCCAACGTGCCACCAAATGTGACACATTTGATGACCTTTCCTGTAGCACAGGATGGATCTACAAGAGATTGCCTAACCCCGACAGTAGTACATCCAGAGTCAAACAACACTGAGACTGGATTACTATTTACAAGCCCCTTATGTAATATAAGAGAACCTCTCCCATCATGAGCAACATTAGCAGGAAGAGCGGGCAAAGGATGACCACAGCTTAAAGTACTAACGGTCTTTGGGTCAAATAAAGTACTGCATTGGATACATTTATTTGCTCTACCAAAATCAAAAGATGAGCATCCGCTAGCATTATGGTCTTTATTATCATTAACCTGTTTATCTACTCCCTGAGATTCTTGTTGAACAGAGTTTGTCTGTTGATATTTTTTTCTCTTATGTTGCGATCTACCGCGACCATTATTGCCTCTGCAATTATCATTAAAGTCCCTACTGTAATTTTTATCCTGGTTTGAGTTCCAGTTTCCATAACTGTCATTACCATCTCTATACTGTTGAGAACCTCTATTATCCTGGTATTGAGGTCTCTGAGAAAAATATTTTCCTCTATACCGATTACCTTTGTGAAAATTTCTAAAGTTAACCGGAGTAGAATAACGTGTAGTATTAGGATGTCTCCAGTTCTGGGAAGAAGAATCACCCTGGAATTGATTACTATGATTCTGGGCATAATTACGGTTACTCTTTTTATTGAAATTTTGCTGGCTACCCTGAAATTTACGCATAAAATTTGGGCCATAAGGTGCTGCCGAAGCAACTGGCAGACCTTCTTTTACTTTAGAGTTGCTAATGGTTATGTGAGGATGCGCAGTAACATACTGGCTACAGTATTCTTCCATTTCTTTTATGTTTTTAGGCTTACGCTCATGAAGAAAAGAAAGAAAGGATTCATTAACAGAAGACATAACCTTGTCTCTAAGTAGTAAGTCCGTAAGAGCTTCAAATGTACTCTCTGTCTTAGACAACTCAACCCATCGTAAAAAAGTAAGACGGATGCCTGAGATGAATTCAGAGAATTCAACTCCAGTTTCTGGTAACATGTTTTTAAATTTAAGACGATATCCGTCCTCGTTAAGTTGGTACTTCTTTAACAATGCTGCTCTGACAACCTCATAGTTGTTTTTGTCAGGCACATCTACCATACTCAACAAAGTCAAAGCATCACCTCTAAGTATCTTGGACAGATGATAAACATATAATGTTTTATCTATATTATGCACATTACATGCACTTTCAAATCTATCTAGATAAAATGTTATATCATCGATTGAGGGATTAAATGCTGGTAGATTAAGCTTGAAATCCTTAGCATTAGTCTTATCTGACACCTTATTTGCATCATTAGCATTACCAGCGTTCAATAACTTTAACTTCTCTAACTCTAAAGCTATGAGTTTTTCTTCATGCTCCATTTTTGCTTTTCTGTCATCAGACTCTCTTTGTAACCTTCTTTCTTCAGCCTCAGCCTGTGCCTGCAATTTTCTTTCTTCAACCTGAGCTTGTTTTTCTAATCTTTTATTTTCAGCCTCTATTTCAAGTCTCTTATTTTCAGCCTCTTTTTCAAGTCTCTTATTTTCAGCCTCTTTTTCAAGTCTCTTATTTTCAGCCTCTTTTTCAAGTCTCTTATTTTCAGCCTCAGCCTGAAGTCTCTTCTCCTGAGATTCTGCTTCTCTTTTTTGTTTTTCCATTTCCATTTGTAATCTTTTCTCATCCACCTGCATCTGCAGTTTCTTTTGTTCTATCTCAGCATCTATTCTCTTTTGTTCAGTTTGTTCTTTCATTTTCTTTTCTTCCGACTTCAATGCCTTGGCATATTGAACAGTCGCAAATTCTTCTAATTTATCACCTGTCTTCCCAAGGGCTTTACCCTGCTC
The DNA here is from genome assembly GCA_024509875.1 of Oreohelix idahoensis. Classification (NCBI taxonomy): domain Eukaryota; kingdom Metazoa; phylum Mollusca; class Gastropoda; order Stylommatophora; family Oreohelicidae; genus Oreohelix; species Oreohelix idahoensis. Next base: position 119,845 of record JAMPIV010006770.1, on the reverse strand, counting down.
AATAAAGTACTCAAATGTAGACATGATGTCTAAAATGTGAGTACAGAACCTGAAATAATTAATTATCTTATTTCAATCTTAATAGCAACAAGACTTAATAAAGTGCTTGTATAATCACTATGTTTACTCCAATCTCTGTGGGAAACAAGACTTGACACCAACTTGTATTATCAAATGTATAATAATATCACAAGTCACCTCTTAATTATCAGTGCACTACCCAAATCAGTGCATAACCATCAGTTATTTATCATAACTGCACTACAATAGTGCATAAGCAAAAAAACCCACCAGTTAGTTATGATAAGTGCACTATAGACCAATAGTGCATGAGCATATATGTAACAATAGTGAAAGCTAACTATGCAAGAACTATGCAAACAATAACAAGACAATGTAAACAATAACAAAGGTCACCAACAATGTAAACAATAACAAAGATCAAAGTCAATGTAAACAACAACAAAGATCAAAGTCAATGTAAACAATAACAAAGATCAGAGTCAATGTAAACAATAACAAAGATCAGAGTCAATGTAAACAACAACAAAGATCAAACAATACGAAAACATTCGCATAAGTCAAATAAATAAACAGCGAAACTAAAAAGAAATGTGATGACAAAATGCGAAGATATGACAAACAAATGACGCTACAGTGTATACACAAAAATATACGTAAAGAACTGAATAATAGAAAAGGGGAGACCTACAAATACAAACCATCGAAATCGAAACTAAAAAACAGAAAGAAAGAGAGAAAAGAAAAAGAAAAAAAAAAAAATATACAAGAAACAAAAATAAAGCACAACTCGTCACAACTAAACAGATATAGCAACGATTGTCGCTAGCAAATTTCACAGTAGGAAATTCGCACAGTCCCTAACGAAAACGCTAACAGTAGAACCTCTGTGACGTGGTATCTTCTACTGAAAGACACCGCCCAACCGAGAAAACCCGCAGAATATAAACATATAAATATACAAATACAAATAACATATAACATGTAACAAATAGCAAAAAATGTGAAAGAATTTAGAAGGCTCAGCTAGAACATAAGGGCACAGTTCACAAACAAAACAGGCCACTTAACTTCTATGTATCCACAACGTCAGCACAGTTCAGAACAGGATGTGATCAGCATTCTTAGGACAATGATCCAACGTTGATCCATATCTGCTCTCGTAAACTGCCATGACGAAGGAAATGAGCTTCTAACAGGAAACAGCTTCTGAACTTGACCTTCTGAATCTGCAACAGTACCTCTCAGACCGGAACAGTTGTTACGGCACTTGTCCTTCTTCTTAACAGATCAGGAAATCCATTCGCTCGGTACTTGTCCTTCTAGTTGTAGACAAACTTCAATACTGCCGAGCAGCGCCGGGTAGTTTCAAAATATCAACAACTGTCAGTAATGCCGGGTACTTTCAAAATCTTTCATCAAAAGTAGCTTTTCTTGAAGGAAGTGAGTTGAACTGTAATTTTGAAAGCTTGATGATGATGTCTGGGTTTGTTGACCCCCTTGATAGCTGGTATCAGAGTAAACCAACCTATGGCCACCAAAAATGATAAGGGTGGATTTAGGCTAAATGATAATGGTGCGCCACAATGCCAGGTACGTTAGCTCCGTATAAGATTGACGACCACTTGCCACCCCTATCGACACCTGGTATTAAAGTGCAAGATGTAGGTGTCTTCTCTGATTTTAGGATGTTGCTGTGTATGTGGTAGTAGAACAGTTCACAGGGTATAACACAGGCAACATGATGTGTAGAGTCATAGAAATGGTAACTTCGTTGTATAATTTTTTTCCATTTATTGCACGCCACAAAACAGTCAGGATATTTATATCATCAACATAGTTCAACGAGTTCAGCATTCAAAATCATAGAGTTCTAGTTCGTGAAGCTGTATAAATAATATATACTCAAATTCTGCAACAGTGTCAGCTGCAGATCATCACTGTTCATAGACAATAATAAATATTCCCTTTCTGATGCTAGCAGATCAGATGTATACAATCAGTCCGTTTACTGTCTGCACGTGAATAGCATACATGGATTACAGGTCAGCTCGACCTTTATAATGTTTCTAAGTCTAACCATCTGACTTGGACGTGATCTCTGATATAACGAATCCTGGAACACAGACAATAGTCTTGTTGGTCTAGAGCGACCCATATATATATAACTAGTTCAGGTATAAAGATACCGGTGACTTAATCCTAGTCAAAGTACCTCTCCATTTTGAATCACACAGGCGAGCAAAAAAGGCGACAAAATGACGAACCTCTAGATGATAGCATAAAGTTCGATACAAGAGGAATTACCTTATTTCGGAAAATCAACCATGAACATATGCCTCCAGGCAGGCTTGAATAATACTGGGAAATAGTCTAGTTAGCTAACTAACTCACAAAGACAATGTATTTCCCTCAGAAAATCACAAGACGCAGGTCGCGTCTGCTCGCTACTTAGACCATTTCTAAACTCCCCGAGCTGGCCGGAACAACAAACGAAAACCAAGTCGAGACATGCGCAGAACGACAATCTCTGAGTCGCCGTTCACAATAAGACGATTCTAAGAACATTCGAGATAAAAGTCTTACACAGTCGCGCCTTTTATGGTCATGAAAAGAAGCGTTAAGACAGGTTTTCAGACATCTACCATAGTTGACTGGTACTACCAAATAAGGAGATGTGGTCACGCTTCGTTCAAGAAATTATAGACCGAACGTGTCTCTATACAAGAGGAGGTAAACTCCTAAAAAAATAGCAGTATCAATATTTCGGGTTCTGTCCCTTTGACTGTAAATATATATATAATATACATTTCAGTCGAAAAATGATCATACATACGAAAAATGTTTATACAAACGAAAAATAATAATGATCCGTGCGTAACAATGTCTTACAACATTGTTTTGATATCTTACAACATTATTTTAAGTGTTGATTGTCTTTTTAACTGGTCATAAATCATGTGTTTATACATGTATTTGTGTATCAATTGCTTGACTGTTCATCTCGAATCGCAGGACTTACTTCCAGAGAGTCAGTGTGGTTTCCGAGCAGGCCACGGGACCATCGATATGATATTTGCCGCTCGCCAACTTCAGGAGAAATGGCAGGAACAGTACAATGACCTATACACAACATTTATTGACTTGACCAAGGCCTTTGACACTGTCAATAGGGATGGACTATGGAAAATTATGGCGAAATTCGGCTGTCCCGATAAGTTCTCAATTGTCCGCCAGTTTCATGAAGGTATGATGGCTCGCGTATTGAATGATGGAGAACCTTCTGAACCCTTTCCCGTCACAAACGGTGTCAAACAGGGATGTGTGCTCGCCCCGACACTATTCAGTATGATATTTGCTGCCATGCTGTCTAACGTTACGCATGGCAGTAGTGACGGCGTACACATCAGATACAGGACAGATGGGAAGCTGTTTAATTTGAGACGATTACAGTCCTTTACGAAGGTGAATGAAACAATGATCTCTGACCTTGTTTTTGCGAATGACTGTGCCCTCAACACCTGCACAGAACTGGACATGCAGAACAATATGAGGAGGCTTTCTGTAACGTGTGATGACTTTGGTCTTACCATCAATACGAAGAAATCTGAAGTAATGTTGCAACCTGCTCCTGGGAAACCTTACTGTGAACCAAATATCACAGTAAAGAACCGACGTCTCCAAGTGGTGGACAGCTTCTCTTATCTAGGCAGTACCCTTACCAAAGATGCGAATATCGACGCCGAGGTCAACAACAGAATTGCAAAGGCAAGTGCAGCTTTCGGAAGACTAAGAGTAAATGTCTGGGATCGACAAGGAATTAGTGCCGCCAGCAAGATAAAAGTATATCATGCAATAGTGCTCACTACCCTCCTGTATGCCTGTGAAACATGGATAGTGTATAGCAGACACGCCAAGAAGCTTAATCATTTCCACATGAGCTGTCTTTGCAGGATACTCAGGATCAAGTGGCATGATAGAGTATCTAATTTTGAGGTCCTCAACAGAGCACATATCTCAAGCATCTACACATTGCTGCAGAGGGCCCAAACTAGATGGGCCGGACATGTTGTTCGCGTGCCCGAAAAACGCCTCCCAAAGCAGTTGATGTACAGCGAACTCTCTATGGGTAAGCGAACAGTAGGGGGACAAAAGAAACGCTTCAAAGACACACTGAAAGCATCGTTGAGCAGCTTCAAAATTGATGTCTCCTCCTGGGAGACTATCGCACATGATCGCTCTGCCTGGCGGACAAACATTACTCAAGGCGCTTGCATTGCAGAACATAATTTAGCTGATAAGGCAGAAGGCAAGCGTGCTGCAAGAAAAATCAGAATGCACAGCAACACTACCATCGACTCTAACCATGTGTGCCCTGTATGTGGCATGGCCTGTAGGGCCAAAATAGGACTAATTAGCCACATGAGATCACGGCACTGATGTCTCTCAACTCAAGTCTGAAGCTGTCGCCATCTTCGCTTGCGATGGGCAACTATTATTATTATTATTATACATGTATTTGTGTATAATTAGCCAGTTTTGGGATTATTCTTTGCCTTGTAAACGGGGACTTTGTTCTGTCTCTTTCGTACAAGTCAGTACAACGTGTGTGACGATGAACGTCATATACGTATATATCTAAATACGTTTTCGCAGGAAGATTTCACACATCACAAAATCTCGACGTATCTGTGACAGTACGAAGACGATGTGTGAAGAAGATTAAGAATTCGTGTGTAATGTTGTCGATAACTCTCTCTGGCCTAATTTTACACGCGTTCCGCAGTCACAGAAAAACTCTCTGGGTGACAGGTGTCAGGCAGCAAATGAATCATACAGCAAACAATGTTGACCACAAGTTTACTTTGTAGGTAATTCCTATGCAACACGTAATAACAAGCTATTTAGGTACTCTTTACGTAACATCATATAACCCAGCAAAGGCTGCTGAACTCTCTGAAATAAAATGAAACAAAATAAACTAGCATCGTAGTAATGGACAAACATCATCTACATAATAATACATACATATATGTGAAAATATGCAAATACATGCTCTTATATGTCCATGGGTGTGTGTGTGTGTGTGTGTGTGTGTGTATGTTTCACATGTGTGAAAATATGCTATAGTGCGTTTCACAATGTTTGCCGCTGTTTAATATTCAATATCTCTGCAACCACTTGATCGTAATTGTTGCAACTTTGCATATGACCTAATGATCGCTATGTCCCGAGGGGAACATCTTTTTCCTCGTTAACAAACTTATGGTTTTAAATTTTCTTTATTTAAAGTATACAAAATCGACCACCTCCTAGTCCAACCGTGTATTGAGAGGGCTTACCACTTCATATTTGTGCGCTATTTCGATTTAACATCTTGAACGCAAGTTTACGTGATTTTCCCGTGTTTCAGCTCACTATCGCACTGTTTTGAACATTACATTGATCCTTCCGGTGCGTTCAGTTACCGTTCTACTGATTGTGTATTTCAGTGCATAGGCGTATCTTGCGGTATTCTAGGTCTGTAATACAATGGGTATGAAAGTCAAGTTTCTTACACTGCATACAATGGCATTGAAGATGTATAGCTATTTATGCAGAGAAGCTAAGCGAGGTAAACTGCATCGGAGTCTCCCAAATCCTGAAAAGAGAACTATTCACGCTTTGGGTTTATATAAATGCTCATTTCATCAATTACTCAAAGCTAATGGAATTTTCAGTTCAATCAATACCAGGACGCAAGGAAGAAAGGAAGTAGTAGATAGTTTTGACAGGGATGTGATTAGAAGAGAGATTTGTAGAATGTTCAATTCCAAAGAAACTGTGACACTAAGAAAACTGAAAATTCGGCTGAGAACACACAATGACATTGATGTGTCGAAATCAACATTATGGAGAACTGTTAGAAGCATTGGCTTTACGTTTAGGAAGTACCCTAGTGGAAGAAACGTCATCTGCGAGAAGCCGCACTTAGTATCTATGAGAAGTAAATATTTACGTGAAGTACGGGAAATGCGTAATCAAGATTATGATATTATGTATGTAGATGAAACTTGGATCATTGCACACCACATAAGTGAAAAGGAATGGCAGTTATCAGATGGAACGATTAAAAAGATGTGTACCCAGTGGAAAAGGACAACGTCTGATTAATGGCACATGCAGGCAGCAGACATAATGGGCTAGTGAAAAATGCTGAACTTATTTTTACTTCCAATTATACGGACAACCGGGACTATCATACCGAGATGAACGGTAACATATTTAGAGAGTGGATTGAAAATACTCTTCTTTCGTCCATAGACAGACCATCCTGTTTGATAATGGACAACGCATCATACCGCAACGCTGTGGCAGAAGAAGACAAAATCCCGACATCTTCGAGTACAAAAGATGCTATAAAGATTTGGCTTAGAAAAGAAGACATTGCATTTAACGAGGGGTTTCTGAAACCTGAATTACTGTCCCTTGTTAAGAAATCACAAAAGACCAAGATATTCCATATAGACAAGTTGATTCAACAGCATGGTCATATGTGTTTGAGACTGCAACCTTATCATTCACATTTAAACCCAATTGAACTCGTTTGGGCAAAAGTTAAAGAACAGGTGGCAGCTGAAAATAAAACTTTCAAACTATGCAATATGAAAGAACTAACATATGCCGCCCTCTCGCAGATAGACAAAGATTATTGGTGTAAATGTGAAGACCATGTCTTAAAAGAGGAAAATGACTATTGGAAAAAAGATGGACTGTCGTTCGTTCAGCCGAGAATAGTCATCAATATGTTAGACTCGTCTGACTCAGAATAAGTGTGTAAATACCTTATATGTTTTATATGTTTTCTCCTCCATCTATGTGTATATGTAAACCAATTCATTTCCTTTTTATCTCCACGATTTCACTACTATTTTTAACATACATAGTACTTTCACCTCTTCATGCATCCATTCACGTTTTAGTATAAAAAAAGTAACATTTTACACAGCGAATAGGGTGTTAATATTCTCTCAAATATTTTCGAAGAAATAAAAAAAGGATCTCACGTAGTAATCAATTAACAAACCCCTCTAACATTCGAATTGTATAGACGCCTATGCCGAAAATATGCAACTTCCGTCATTTACGGTAAATTATTTTGTTCCAGGACAAAATAATTACTTCGTTAAAATAGATCAAAGGAATTAGCCGTTGCAAGAAAAGAACACTACCTGCAACATTGAATTTTATAAAAACTTTTGGACATTGACAATTTAAGACCACATGCAAAAAATCATGTTTATCAGTGCAAGGAATATGAAGATATTTTAAGTCAATCGTCGACCGATCTTTTTGAAACGCACTATAGTAGTTGCGCTTAAATGAACATGTGTGTGTGTGTGTGTGTGTGTATGTGTTGTGTGTGGTGTTTGTATGTATGTGTAATCAACAATAAACATATCTCAGTCAACAACAATGCCTTCATACTCCTGCTAATTACTAACTACATCATCACGCGAGAGAAAACTTTAATTAAACACTTCTATCTATGATGAAATATTCCACACAGCACACTGGTCTAAATGACATCAATTTATAAGTATGTGTGAGGCCTAGCTGCTCTAAAGAACAAGCAGATATGTACTTTATTCTTACAGCTCTATACTAAATGTAAAATCGAGGAAGTTGAGGGGAACTGTATTAAGACGTGGACAATGGATGGGTTTGAAAAAAAATCGAAAAAAGGTGATTCATCTTACGAGGACAAAAGTCAAAGAAAATAGTCTACGTTACGGCCACAATGCCTTCGTCAGGAAAAGAAAGAAAGTGAAGGCTTGTTAGGAGACATAAGAACTTAAAATAAAATAAAAATAAATATAAAAAAATAAATAAATAAAACCTTGGTACTTCCCTGAAGGCGAAGCATCAAAATCCTATCACGCTTGTTTCCCTTTTTCAAACAAGCGTGATAGGATTTAGATGCTTCGCCTTCAGGGAAGAACCTAGGTTTTATTTATTTATTTATTTATTTTATATTTATTTTTATTTTCTTTTAAGTTCTTATGTCTCCTATCTAGCCTTCACTTTCTTTCTTTTCCTGACGAAGGCATTGTGGCCGTAACGTAGACTACTTTCTTTGTCTTTTGTCCTCGTAAGACGAATCACATTTTTTCGATTTTTTTTCAAACCCATCCATTATACTAAATGTAATAGGCATAGGCTACTCACGGAACCAGAGGGTACGCTAATCTTCCTCTCACAAAAATCACTGATGTAAAATTAACCACACTTACGGCTCACACGAATGCAACATAAATATTACTTAACACTACACAAATAATAATAATGGTAATAAGTACACATTTGTATACAGCGCGGTGCGTCACTAGAATTCCTCTTATAAATGCACTTAGTACTTGACACATTTAACACACAGTCTCGCGGTTGAAAATAGCGATGGGATATACGTGAAATTACGCTAGATAACACATACATCGCAATTCAGTTTGTATCAAACTATAGATAGACAAACGCTAAAATAAGCATTAACATCTAAACCTGAAACGTCTAATATTACTAAATCTAAAGTATTACAAAAATGTACTCAAATGCAAGTATATCTCTATGTTGTTAGTTCTCTTAGCACATACGAAATATATGCGATATCAAATCCTCTACCTAACTAGTGTATCGTACTGAAGATGCATACCGCACAAGAAGACTCGACTCTCTCACTGTTTCAGTTTAAATCTACATATCCACTCCTGTACCACATGATAGCCACGTCAAAATGTCATGCAACGCTCTGCCCAACCCTCTAAGGAGCAAATCAGGAGTCCTATACTCAGTTTGGATGACATGAGATCACATCTTGGTAAAGATTATCTTCCTAATCGTCTACAACTCGAGGTCCGCGCACTAGAGGTAACATTCCCACGATATATGTTGCCAGAGTCACACTTCTTACGGTTTTGTGCTCAGAAGATGTATTATTAGACAGCGCCAGGATGTTTAACAACCGAGGGCTGTCTCCCATTACATTTTTCGCGTCTCACACGTTTGTCTTCTTCACGGATGGCAAAGGTGTGTTTCGTTTAGATCGCCCATTCCCGTGTGAGAATGCCAGCATGAGCACAAATATACACCGTAGACCAGATAGAAAATTAATAACGCCGTCTAAAACTACATCTTTCTGGCCACACTGTCACATATCCATTAAAGCCATCCTGCCTATAACCATTTCTTACTACTTTACGAGCGCAATCTTGGTGACATAATCGATTACAAGCATAATTTTTGTCATCTTTGTTATCATTGCGTTACAAACACTGCCACGTTAAGTCCGCACATGCCTTAAACACTGAAAAGATGATGGTGCCTATATACAGCGTGGTCTGTCTTTGTTCCCTTAAGCCATTTTCTTAATTGGTCTACAGCTTTGCTGTCTACGACACATACAATTGTTTTTATGATTTCATAATTTCTCTTGTTGCTATCACGTCTGCCTCCCAGTAGGTATCAGAGTATCAATTTATTATCAACTATTATATGACTTTGTATCCCTAGTATGCTATTGTCACAAGCACGTGCTTACTGTGCTCAATCACAAACACTTTATACAGCACCACTCAACAGCAAAAGAATACATGCACATTTTGATCTTGTGGCAGTAAATTGATGCTGCGTGTGAGCGGACACTCTTAGAAGTGCTAGTTCTAGTTAAACAACAACAGCCATAATAACAACAACAGCTATAATAACAACAACAGCAATAATAACAACAACAGTAATAATAACAACATCAATAATAACAACAACTGCAATAATAACAACAGCAGCAATAATAACAACAACAGCAATAATAACAACAACAGCAATAATAACAACAACAGAAATAATAACAACAACAGCAATAGTAACAACAACAGCAAAAATAACAACCCCAGCAATAATAACAACAACAGCAATAATAACAACAACAACAATAATGACAACAACAGCAATAATAACAACAGCAATAATAACAACAACTAGGCTTATCCGGCGTTTGTTACAAAGCAAACCTTATTTTGGACCAAAACATGATCTAGAATTCCCAAGGTAAGAATGAAGACCAAAACATGATCTAGAATTCCCATTGTAAGAGTGAAGACCAAAACATGATCTAGAATTCCCATTGTAAGAGTGAAGACCAAAACATGATCTAGAATTCCCATTGCAAGAGTGAAGACCAAAACATGATCTAGAATTCCCATGGTAAGAATGAAGACCAAAACATGATCTAGATTTCCCATTGTAAGAGTGAAGACCAAAACATTATCTAGAATTCCCATTGTAAGAGTGAAGACCAAAACATGATCTAGAATTCCCATTGTAAGAGTGAAGACCAAAACATGATCTAGAAGTCCAATTGTAAGAGTGAAGACCAAAACATGATCTAGAAGTCCAATTGTAAGAGTGAAGACCAAAACGTGTCCTGGAGTTCCCAAGGTAAGAATGAAGTCCAAAACATGATCTAGAATTCGAAAGGTAAGAGCCACAAACAAAAAAGCCACAAGCGGACGAAAACTGGTGACATGAATAAAAGACATAAAGAACATATTTAAAGATATAAATCTTTTGCAGAGGACAGGGCAACCTGGTATGGATTTATTGACAAGTTATGCTCCTTGAGGAGTATAATGGTAATTATAATGATAATAATGATAATAATGATAATAATGATAATAATGATAATAATGACCAATATTCAAAATACCAGAATGTTTTATAATCGTCAATTCAGGAAGTTGTAATATTTTGGCATTCTCAATGCACGTTCTGTTAACTGTACCTAGGTTCTCAATACACGGTCTGTTAACTGTACCCTAGGTTCTCAATACATGTTCTGTTAACTGAACCCTAGGTTCTCAATACACGTTCTGTTAACTGTACCCTAGGTTCTCAATGCATGTTCTGTTAAAAGTACCCTAGGTTCTCAATACACGTTCTTTTAACTGTACCCTAGTGTTGCGCACATATTTTGGTGGCACGGATTACGCATACAAATGGAAAATGTATTTTTTTGTCTGATAAAAATATATTTATCTTTGAATGCACGTTTTTCTGTTTAAAGGGACAGAACTCAGATTAGGCGATGGGTATTCATTCTGTGAGTTATCGCTCCTGGTATCGTTCCTAAAAATCGAACTCAGCGGAGGAATCTAGATTTACTTGGATCTATTCTATGTGTGGTTAGGAATAGATTGTTATTGCTTCAGAATGTCTATGGCCCGAATCTATGTGTAGTTCTTGTCTATGTAGGACGAGTATGTCCTATAGCTTGATATCTTTGTATGTTTATGTCGGACTATTTTTCTTGTACTGTACTTTAGGGGTCAGGTGCTTTTCGGCGGATGAAGATACGTTAGGGAGTTCTTCGGTGATGAAGCCTATAGCGGGAGTCATGTCGTAGACCTGCCCAAAGTTTGTGATCTCTTTTTTATTATGGGAACGAAGATAGTTTTTTCTGGGATTGTTAAATCCATGAGTTCCCTAGTGTTCATTCCATAACGCCAGGAGAAGAGCGTTTGTGCTTGCTAGTGTATTCCTATGTCAAGGTAAACGTACTTTTGCTGAATTCGTTCATTCCTAGGCTTAAGATGGGCAGACGTTTACATGAACCTACCTATGTCAGTATGTCAGAACGACATATTATCTAGCAGCACTGATTATGTTTCTATACAGCAATTATGAGGACAGATTATGCTGGTGCTGGTGGACACTACACTTTGATATTCATGAATTGAATCTTTACTGAAGCTTTGTCGAGCATCGTTATGGTGAGCGATGTTTACAGGACCAGGAGCCATCTTGGAATCCTACCTATTGTCAGTCATCTATCCGAGAACAGGGATGCCCCTTATTATCCGATGATGATCAAGAGATCACACTTATGAAAGGAAAATCTATTATAGGTGATTTAACATTCGCTCAGAAGATATTTGCCGAATGCTATTTAAAGAAATCTCCGCTAGAGTGCAAGCTACACTTATTAACTGACTGAAAAAGAGGTTCTGTCTAGGAGTCACCGTAATTGTGACATTATTGATTAACCGTGGGTCAACAATGATGCTATTGATGTCGACCTGTGCTCTTGTAACTGTACCCGTCCTGTCAAGTGTGTGCGTCAAATTAAAAAAAACCTGTTGAAACGTTCACATTAGTCTGTATCATTAACTTCTGATACGTATGAACCCAAATTAACAGTCCCTGCCTTTTCAGAAGTAACAGTGAAGATACTGATACAGCTTTGATTTCGTTTGTTTCCTTGACGCCTGATACGACACGCCAGCAGTGTTAGTCTACACTTGATAGACAGTTCCTCACGTGACCTATAAAGCGATTACTGTATCTAGGTCACCGCTGTTGACCCATTTTTCTTCGTACAGGCATAATTACATAGAAACAGACAGCGTAGCACGGCAAGTTGTTTTTACAAGGGAACATTTAACTGTGTTAGCGGAAGTACTATTGAACTTAGAAGTCTACTCGTCAACGGTGGATTTTCTTGTGTGTTCATATTGCAGAACTGTGTAATAATTTAAAACAGAGAGCTATTATTCAATAAAGTGACAGTTTAATTTCATTGAAAACTGAACCATATTAATGTAATACTGAGCCTTCTCTGCAGACACTTCTACAACACATTGCACTATATTGTATGCTATTTGTATTTATGTTACATGTTACTTGTTTGTGTATTAAATTAGTTTATATTTCTGCGGGTCTGGATGGGAGGTGACTAGTATAAGGTATACCGAGTAACATTGGTCTTATATTAGCGTTCTATAGGGAGCAATTTTCTTGATTGAAAATTTGCTTGCAACATCTGTTGCTATTTTTGTTAGTTGTGATGAGATGTTCTTTTCTTCGTTGTTTTTGATAATAATTTTGTGTTCCTTAGTTTTGTTTGATCTGTTTGTATTTGTAGATCTCCCCTTTTCTGTCAATTTTTTAATACACCATTTATGTTTATACACTGTAGCGTTGTTTGTCTTGTTGATTTCATTGCAGTTGTCGTCACAGATTCTGTGATTTTTTTCATTGATTTCTCTATTTGACTTAGTTGATTTCTGCAATTGTTTTCATATTGTCTTTTATGCTTGTCCTTTGTTAATGTCTTTAGTTGACATATCATATGAGATAGTTGAGTACACGTATGTTATAGTATAGACCAGTACTTTATTATTATTATTGTTGTACAAGGAAGTATACAAGACCTTTGTAAGGCTTGTCTCCCACATATTTTGGGATTGTGAGCTAATTAATCAAGTTCATTGAGAACTTGCTCCTGTTTATTTGGAAAGAGATTACATTTTTGTGTCAACTGATTGCTATCATTATTAGACATCATGTCTACAATGGAATACTTTATTGAGTTAGGGAAATCCCTAGGCAAGACTGGAGATAAGTTGGAGGAGTATGCTACCAGTCATTATGAAAAAGCTCAAAAACTGAAGGCCGAGGAGAGAAAACAAAAAAGTGAAGATAGAAAAATGGAAATAGAATTTGAACAAAAGAAATTGCAGATGCAGGTTGAGGAAAAGAGATTCAAAATGGAAATGGAAAAACAAAACAAAGAGGCTGAACAAAAGAGATTAGAAAAAGAAGCTGAACAGAAAAGATTAGACAAAGAAGCTGATGCTGCATAGAAAAGATTAGACAGAGAAGCTGAATAAAAGAGATTAGAAAGAGAGGCTGAACAAAAGAGATTAGACAGAGAAGCTGAACAAAAGAGATTAGACAAAGATCATCATCAGTTGCCATCTCCACAACGGAGGTTGGCTGTAATGGATCTCCAACGTCTTCTGTCTCTTGTCTTGGTGGTACACTCTGATAGACTCTTTCCCGTCCATCTCTTGATGTTATCTTCCCACTTATAGCGCTGTCTTCCCCTTGCACGTTTACCTTCAACTCTCCCTTCTGTTATGGTCTTCTGCAAGGTGTTATGCCTTTTTATGTGGCCAAAGTATTTTAGCTGCCGAACTTTGACCTCTCTCATTAGTTCTCTTTTCATACCTAGATTTTCTAGGACCTCCTTATTTGTTTTCATCTCTTTCCATCTCTTTCTAGACAAAGAAGCTGAGGCTAAACAAAAGAGATTAGACAAAGAAGCTGAGGCTGAACAAAAGAGATTAGACAGGAAAGCCGAGGAGATAAAGGCAAAAAGAGAACATGAACATCAAAAAGAACTTTTGGCATTTGAGTTAGAAAAATTGAGATTGACAGATATGAGTAATGTTAATCAGTCAAATGGTAACAGTGGTAAACCCTTTACTTATAAGGTCAAGGTACCAGCGTTCAATCCTTCCAGTGACGATAATACATTCTGGCTGGATCGTTTTGAACGCTCCTGTCGAGCTCATAATGTGGATAAATTACAGTATGCTAATCAATTGTCAGAAAATTTGAAAGGTGATTCTCTGACTAGTTTAAGTTTGGTTGAAGAGTTTGACAAGGATAATTATGATGTTATTGGAGCAGCTTTATTGAAAAAATACCAGTTAACTGAGGAAGGTTACCGTATTTTGTTTAAGAAAATGGTACCTGAATCAGGGGTAGAATTCTCAGAATTCATTGCAAGGACACGTCTTACATTTAATCGTTGGATTGAGTTGTCCAAAACAGAAAAGACATATGAAGCCCTTATGGACTTGTTGCTCAGGGACAAGATTATGTCTTGTGTTAATAAACCCTTCTTGGAATTCCTACATGAGCGTAAACCCAAGACACTAAAAGAAATGCAAGAGTATTGTGACCAATACGTCACTGCACACCCTGACATAACTCTTAGCAACACTAAGATTAAAGAAGGTATGCCAGTTGCATCAGCAACACCATACAACCCTAATTATTCACACAAATTTCAGGGACAACAAAACAAGGTTGGAAAAAAAGGTAACCATAATAGTTATCAAAACCAAGGAAACCAATCATCTCAGGGTTCTTCTGCGAAGAACTGGAGACAAGCTGACAGCCCTCGATACAGAGGTGGTCATAATTATAGAAATTTCCGCAGAGGAAGTCAGTATAGAAACTATCCAAGTCATCCATCATGGAGACAACAAGACCATAATTATAGAGATACTCACTATAATGAATATGATAATGGTAACCATGAGAATTATGACTCAAACCCAAATAGGGGTTACAATAGAGGGAATAATAATGATTATAGAGGCAATAATAATCGAGGTAGATCCCAATACAAAAAAAGATAAATCTCATTATCAGGCAAACTCTGCACAGCAAGAGTCACATGAAGCCTATAAGCAGAGTAAAGATAATAATGATGCTAATAATATGGCATGTTCCGCTTTTGATTTTGGGAGAGCATCTCAGTGCCCCCAATGCAAAACATTATTTGAACCAACTACGGTGTCCACTTTAAGTTGTGGCCATCCTCTTCCCGCTCTTCCGGCGTCAGTCGCGCATGATGGAAGAGATTCTCTTGTCTTGAATAGAGGTTTAGTTGATGGTACTCCAGTCGCAGTTCTTTTCGATTCGGGGTGCACCACCATTGGAGTGAGGCAGTCACTCGTAGATCCTTCTCGTGCCACTGGAAAGGTGGTCAAATGTGTAACATTTGGCGGCACATTAGAGAAATACTCTACTGCTATCATTAGGATTGCTACTTCTTTCTTTACAGGAGATGTACACGCATGTCTTCTGCCGAATCCGATCGCTGATCTTATCATCGGTCGTATTCACGGAGTCAAAGAATGTACTCCACAACAAATTTCCGTTTGGGAAAAACAGAATATGCAAACCGCTAATGCTGTAGTCACTAGAGCTCAAGCTCTTAATGTGCCTCAATCTTCACCTACTGAAGTGCATAACCAAGATGATCCCTTGGTAATTTCTCGTGACTCGTTTATAAAACAGCAAGAAGAGGATCCGACTCTAAAGAAATTCTTCACTCTTGCAACGAAAGGTGATCCGAATAAAGATTCAAAGCGTAAATCTTGGATTACAATGAAGAATGGCGTACTTGTACGTATGGTGCAAGACTCCGACAAGTCAAGTCATTCTCAGATTCTTGTGCCCAAGAATTTGAGAGTTAAAATCTAACAACACGCACACGACTCTCAGTGTGCGGGACATATGGGTTTTTCCCGTACAAAGTCAAGAGTTCTTGCGGCTTTCTTTTGGCCTTTTGTGAACAAAGACATACGGATTTATTGTCAATCTTTTATGGTATGTCAAGAAGTCAAATCCAAAGGTCCACGCCATGCTGCACCTATTCAGGCTGCAGACATTCCTATTCGACCATTTCAGAAAATGTCGATAGACATAATTGGTCCATTTAAGATCAAATCTGCTAGGGGACATCAGTTTATCTTAACGTGTGTGGACATGTGCACACATTGGCCAGAGGCTATTCCTCTGAAGAGCATTACTACTGCAGATATTGCAGATGCTCTTTGGCTTATATTTTCTCGTCTGGGATTCCCCGGAGAAATATTATCAGACCATGGCACCCAACTAATATCGGATACCATGTCTCAGGTGATGTCGACTCTGCAGATAGAGAGATCTTTGAGTAGTATCTATCATCATATGTCCAATGGGATGGTCGAACGGCTAAATAGAACACTTAAGAACTTGCTAGGGAAGATAACTGAGGATCATCCTCAAGATTGGGATAGGGTTTTACCCGCGGCCCTCTTCGCCTACAGAGAGGTCCCCAATTAACATACAGGATTTTCGCCCTTTGAACTTGTCTTTGGCGCGCGACCGCGCGGCCCTATGTCTTTGCTTCATGATCTCATAACCGCTGATAATATTGATGATGACACGAAATCTTCTTATGAATATGTCATGGCGCTGAGGCAAAAGATTATCGAAGCATGCAAATTGGCAACTTCTTCTTCTGAATTTGCTAAACAGAAAGCAAGACCATTTGCCAATAAGAAAAGAACCTTACGACAACTTTGTCCTGGTGACAACGCATTTGTTTTACTACCTTGTAGGGAAAACAGACTTCTTATTTCTTGGAAAGGTCCGTACGATATAATCTCGAAAATTTCCGATGTTGACTACATTGTCGATATTGATGGAAAGCATAAAACCTTCCACATCAATATGCTTACGGAATTCCATGAACGTCCGGATTATTTACAGCCTATTTTCCAGGCAACGGACGGTTCATCAGTCCAACATGGTCATTAGTCATCACTGTCTGTAATACAGGATGAGGAAACAAGTTTTTCGGATGTTAATCTTCCGCTTCCGATGATTCCACTTCATTCTAGTGAATCCTGGAAAAATGTTACTGTTTCTCCGGATTTGTATCTAGGAGAACAGCGACAAGTTTCGGCTATGTTACAAACATTTCAGGATGTCCTTACTGACATTCCTGGATAAACTCGTGTCATTGAACATGACATTATTCTAACTGACCATAATCCTATTAGAGTCAGACCATTTCCTATTCCTATACATTTTCAAGCACAGGTTGAGAAGGAGTTGGATGAGATGATAGATTTAAAAATAATTGAACCATCCACTTCTGCGTATTCTTTGCCGATGGCTATTGTTCGGAAAAAAAGACAATAACATACGTCTTTGCGTTGACTATCGCAAATTGAATCAAGTCACGAAGTTTGATGCTGAACCTATGCCTTTACTAGAAGAGCTACTTACTTGGCTTTCTAAATCTCATTTTTTCACTAAACTAGATTTGTCCAAAGGATATTGGCAAGTTCCTCTATCTGAACGCGCCAAACCTTTTACTGCTTTTTCTACACCTAGAGGCCTTTTTCAATGGAATTTGATGCCTTTCGGCCTTATGAACGCACCAGCTACATTCGTACGCATGATGCGTCGAATTCTATCTTATCGGTCAGATGTCATTGCGTACCTAGACGACATCTGTCTTTTCAGCGATACTTGGGAAGATCACTATTCGGGGTTAGTTGAATTACTATCTACTCTACGCGAATATAACCTGACAGCGAAACCCTCTAAAGCCTGTATTGGTTTTAGCGATATTGCTTTCTTAGGTCACCGTGTCGGTCATGGTTTCCTAAAGACAGAGGACCATAATACAAGTAAAATACTTCACAATTCTATTCCTAAGACTAAAAAGCAAGTGCGAAGTCTCTTAGGTCTCATACAATTTTATGGAAGATTCATTCCGAATCTTTCTTCGATCATGGCACCTCTTTCTTCCTTGCTAAAGAAAGGGTCTCCTAATATAGTCCATTGGACTCAAGAATGTCAATCCTCTTTGGATAAGATCAAAACTATGTTTTCTGCTGCACCTATTTTAGTGTTACCTACTACAGATAAGACATTTGTTCTTCGTAGTGACGCTTCATCCACAGGGATTGGAGCGGCACTAATGCAAGAGTACTCTGGAACTCTGCATCCTGTGATGTATATTTCTCGAAAACTAAATGCCGCAGAGAAGTATTACTCGGTCCTAGACCGTGAATTATTGGCTATGGTTTGGTCAATTCTTAAACTTCAAAGATTTCTTCTTGGCGCGCATTTCATTGTAGAAACAGACCAAAAAGCTCTTACAGCTATTCAAAGTAAAAATCTGAAGAGCGCGAGATCAACACGATACGCGATTGCTCTTCAGCCTTTTCATTTTTCGGTACGAGCTATCCGTGGATCAGATAATGTGACGGCAGACATTCTGTCTAGATGCCCACATGATTCCACTTAACTGTTGAGTCTTGGACTTCTTAACACTCCCAACTCGTCAACAGATTTTTTTTCTTTTCTATATCAGGATAGATACACGTTGTAATTCGTAATGATACTACGTTCATTGATATGTATATTCACCGGTACTCGTTGATGATTTTTCTTTTTGTCAATCATGTACTTAGAATGCTTAAACTGAAATTGTTATATGCATTGTGTCATTGCAAGTATAGTAGTATGCGTTGGTGACACCTCCCTGGAAACATTTATGCTTAAGAGAAATGCTTTCTCTGAGAGATCTATATTTCGACTTTGCATTAATCTGGCTTAAATAATTCCAGATATTTCTCATCTGCGCAGTATTTATGCGTTGGGAGCCTATTGTATAGTGCTCTCAGATGGAAAAAAATGATTTTCATTTTTTTTCCCGGGGGGTGTGGTAATCTGTTGCGCACATATTTTGGTGGCACGGATTACGCATACAAATGGAAAATGTATTTATTTGTCTGATAAAAATATATTTATCTTTGAATGCACGTTTTTCGGTCTAAAGGGACAGAACTCAGATTAGGCGATGGGTATTCATTCTGTGAGTTATCGCTCTTGGTATCGTTCCTAAAAATCGAACTCAGCGGAGGAATCTAGATTTACTTTGATCTGTTCTATGTGTGGTTAGGAATAGATTGTTATTGCTTCAGAATGTCTATGGCCCGAATCTATGTGTAGTTCTTGTCTATGTAGGACGAGTATGTCCTATAGCTTGATATCTTTGTATGTTTATGTCGGACTATTTTTCTTGTACTGTACTTTAGGGGTCAGGTGCTTTTCGGCGGATGAAGATACGTTAGGGAGTTCTTCGGTGATGAAGCCTATGGCGGGAGTCATGTCGTAGACCTGCCCAAAGTTTGTGATCTCTTTTTGATTATGGGAACGAAGATAGTTTCTTCTGGGATTGTTAAATCCATGAGTTCCCTAGTGTTCATTCCATAACGCCAGGAGAAGAGCGGTTGTGCTTGCTAGTGTATTCCTATGACAAGGTAAACGTATTTTTGCTGACTTCGTTCATTCCTAGGCTTAAGATGGGCAGACGTTTATATGAACCTACCTATGTCAGTATGTCAGAACGACGTATTATCTAGCAGCACTGATTATGTTTCTATACAGCAATTATGAGGACAGATTATGCTGATGCTGGTGGACACTTTGATATTCATGAATTGAATCTTAACTGAAGCTTTGTCGTGCATCGTTATTTATGAGCGATGTTTACAGGAACAGGAGCCATCTTGGAATCCTACCTATTGTCAGTCATCTATCCGAGAACAGGGATGCCTCTTATTATCCGATGATGATCAAGAGATCACACTTATGAAAGGAAAATCTATTATAGGTGATTTAACATTCGCTCAGAAGATATTTGCCGAATGCTATTTAAAGAAATCTCCGCTAGAGTGCAAGCTACACTTATGCTAAAAGAGGTTCTGTCTAGGAGTCACCGTAAACATTATTGATTAACTGACAAGACTAGTCAGTAAGGCCTGATGAAGATTCGTCAAACATTACATATTAACTGACATGATCAGTCAGTAAGGCCTGATGTATATTTATATAAGATATGGAACTCTGAACACTTGTTTGCTGATGTTCCATTGTGATTTTCCTCAACATGAATGTCAATTTGTTATTGTACACCGTGGGTCAACAATATGCTATTGATGTCGACCTGTGCTCTTGTAACTGTACCCGTCCTGTCAAGTGTGTGCGTCAAATTAAACTGTTGAAACGTTCACAGTAGTCTGTATCATTAACTTCTGATACGTATGAGTGGGTATTTGTACTTCCAGTCAACTTTACAGAACAGTTCACACATTCGCGTATTAACAGTCACTCTACCACTCATGATCCACATTACATCCTTGTTGAGTCCTCAAGACGTTTGGAGCAAGATGACCTGTACACATGACACTGTGCTCGGTTGTTTGAGTTGACTATTCAGTCCAGATACATTGTTACAACGTACACTGATAAAACACAGTATACAGCTCCCAAGAGTAACAGCCTTTATCACTATCAACGTGATCCCAAAAAAGGTGTTATCACCTAGGTTCTCAATACTCGTTCTGTTAACTGTACCCTAGTTTCTCAATACACGATCTGTTAACTGTACCCTAGGTTTTCAATACACGTTCTGTTACTTGTACCCTACGTTCTCAATACACGTTCTGTTAACTGTACCCTAGGTTCTCAATACACGTTCTGTTAACTGTACCCTAGGTTCTCAATACACGTTCTGTTAACTGTACCCTAGGTTCTCAATACACGTTCTGCTAACTGTACCCTAGGTTCTCAATACACGTTCTGTTAACTGTACCTTAGGTTCTCAACACAGACAGAAAAAAACATATAGTAATGTTCTTCTACAAAATAATCATTTTCGTTGTCCTTCTAGCTGTGACCAATGGAATTTTTTTATGGCGTAAGTACAATTGATTATGTATTGATTAATTTGGGAATTATTGTTCTTAATTTATGCTGCATATTTAAGTTCACGTTATACAAATGTCCTTGCTAAAATCTTTGTGTCGCGTTTTTTAACACTTTTATGGAACTTGGTATTAGTGATGTTTGTATGTTTTAAATTTATGACTCAGCCATTTCTAATTGTTTGAAATTTTCTTTTTTTTTTCTTTCTTTTTTTCTGTCAACACGTTCTTCTCTAATGTAAGCCATAGCTTAAAATTATTTATTATTACTAGTCTTTTTCAAGAAAAATCATCTGTGTACTAGCTTTGTTGCAATTATCATACATCAACTTATTCAATCAATCATCAACACAATATGTTTACAACATGTCATTGAAATAAATTTTCAATATTCCCATTTTTTCTGTCAAGACAAGGTTCCTGGCACTCTGGCTACTATTGTATCCCTGTTATCTTTGGTTCCATGTATATAATGTAATATTTTTCTTCTTTTTTATAAGAACAATGTATCATTTATGGCGTTCCAAAATTCCATGCTTTGGGGATCCTGTCTAGTTCTCCTGCTATCACTAGAAATGCATCCTTAGTGAACCTTATGAGCTGTGTCTGTAAATATTTCTAAACAACACATCATACAATCATTATAGAAAAAAATCAAGTCGAATATCTTAATTCAGTAACAATATATAACAAAAATATTTTTTTTTTATATTACAATATTTGCATTGTCAACACCAGTTCTGCCTTCGCAGGTCGAAGGTTTTTCAGAACTATATGGTGTTTATAACATCTGCTGGCTGCTACAGCCAGGTGATCAATTTAAATTTCTTAAATTCACAATAATTTAAGTTAATTATTATTATGGGGCATGAGGGTATACGTATTCCCATGTTAATCCATGACGCAGCGATATGTATGTCCCATCTAGGTATTTTTTTATAATTTTATATCCATCTATTGTATATGGATCTATGACACGTCAGTCCGTGGAGTTACATTGTTCTTGGTCCATATATCATAAGGGCGATCCAATCTCAGTATTGTCACAATGTGTCAATCATATTTCAATCCTCTGGTTTGTTTTATTATTTAGTTTAAAATACCAGAAACATTTCAATATAAGCATTAGCAAGCAATAGTCAAGTGCATTCTATCTTATTATAATCAGGTTCTCAATATAGGCAAGTGGCAAAAATATCAAAAAAATTATCTTCTCCCAAAATGTGGAGATATTACACAATCTTTCGTCTCTTGTATATAACACATATTTAATCATTTCATTCCATTATTATATTATTTTGTCCATAACCTCTGTGGTTCCATGGCTATTCATACTCCATTTGTATATCCTTTGTCTATGGGTGATCCATACTCTTATGTGGCAATCATTTTTCTCTATGACTTGTTTGTCACGTGACCGATAATTTATTTTACCATTTCGTTCCATATGTTATTAACTCTTTTAATGTTCTGTTTTCCTGGACATTTTGTATTTCTTTTCTTTCATTTTTTCACCGGTTCAAACCCCACCCGCGTTTGGTTACGTTTGGCTGGCTGTGGTGGTTTTGATGTTATTAAGTGTGGTTGCTATGTTACCTAGTGTACTTAATGAGGTCAGCTGTGAAGGTCCCTGAAGATAAAAATTTATGTGAGTTTTACAGGATACCTTTCTGCTACCACCTATGACCTCAAACAGACTTATTCTGCTATTATGTATGTTAGCTACGTTTATTGTCTAGGGTACTGAATTGTGGTGTGCAGGTAATTAAGTACACAGACACACACATATAAACACTAGGTCTAATACTAAGCTCTATGATCAAGTAAATTAACACTGTGTTGAAATTTAAAATTTGTTTGTTTAATTTATTTAGTCCTGAACCAAGTTTTCTTCTGGTCAGGACGTGTGAATCAAGATGAATTTATATCAATAAAAGAGCATATAATTGAATAATTACATGAAAAGTTTGTACATAGATCTATAAGTGAAATTTGCTAATATGGATACTAACTACAGAGTCTTTGGGTAAATTAGTACTGGATGACGGGTCGTGATGTTATCATCATATCCAGTCTTTGTTATACTGTTCATTGGTTTTTTAACAGGGTAACTGGTGGCAAAGTTTGTTGTATACAGTGGTTTTAAATTTAATTAGGGATGTTGATGAATCCGCAGCAGGCCAGGTCTTCAATACTTAACTGGCCTGTGTCGATGTAGTCAAGATGTTCACTTGGCCCACTCCTCACAGTTGCTGAGGTAAAATGATAGGCTACTCCTCACAGTTGCTGAGGTAAAATAATAGGCTTCTAGTCATCCACCGTTTGATCTCTTCTGAGCATCTGGCACTAGCACAGTGCCAGACAAAGAAACTCTGAAACCACAAAATTAGGCCATGTGTTAACACACTGCCTACTTCACCCTGTTTACATACAATAATATATAACACAACAAGACAAGATCAGATCTCTCTGACCGACCCAGCAACTCTCATCCAGGCTGTCATCAAGGAACACCAGTTTCCCATTCCTCTATGACTGCACTGCATCTGAAATATGATAATTAGTCTCTTTTTCTATCTTGGCATTCCAAGAGTTAAAAGAAAAACTCACTAGCAAGCCTATTCTCAAATTGCCTGATTTGACTCAGGACTTTGTGGTGAGAACGGACGCAAGCAATGTAGGCCTGGGGGCTACTTTGTTGCAAAGGTCCTCTTTACCCAATGGGGCACTGAACCCAGTCGCTTATGCTAGCCGCAAGTTGAACAAAGCGGAACAAGGCTATTCCATAAGCGAAAAAGAGTGTTTAGCGTTAATCTGAGCAATAAAAAAGTTCCAAATCTATTTGTATGGTAGGACTTTTGTGGTCCAAACAGATCATCAGCCTCTCGTATTCTTATCTCAGGCCAAGCATGAAAATGCTAGATTGTTACGATGGTCTTTATTGTTACAACCATATCAATTTAACATTGAATATATCCCGGGCTCACAGAATGTCGGTGCAGATTTCCTCAGTAGGCACCCCTGTGATCAAAATTAGAGTAGTTAGCAGGCGTAAGGAGTTAATTTTATCTATGTGTATCACTAGTTTTGGAACTTGCATTAGTGCATGTTCTCAGGTGGGGAGATGTGTGGTGAAAAAACAGTGATACGTTGCAACGCTAAAATTCCTCCATTTATAAAGATAACAGTTAAAATAAAAGGTAGGGATAAAATTTGGATAAGATACGCTGCTACTTCTTCGCCCACTCCATCGTTTTCTAGTGTCATTGAAAACCAACCAGTTATAACATGAAGACTAACGGCCTATTCGTTTAGACGGGGTTGAAACGGAGATAAAAAGAAAAAATGGTTCGGTCAGCACACGTGTTTGAATCTAAAGCCTAGAAGACGCAATTTGTAGTTTTAAAGAAAAAATTACGCCACTAGTTGACACAATGTAATAAATGGAACACGAAAAACGACCTTAGCTCTTGTCAGAAACAGACGTATCTTGGACGTTTTACGGTAATTAGTCGTTTTAATTTGAATATAGCGGCAAACGCCGTGAACGTGTAGAAAAACAAATTTCAAGACTAACATGGGAAAAATTATGTATTTTCTTAATAATAAGTTTAGAAGAATAAAAATTAGCTAGTTTGATAGTCCATCTTTCCCTGAGAGATAATATACTTTTAATTACAAAGACTGACAGATAACACGGAAGATATTGACGAAAGACTGTATTGTTCAATACAGACGAGCAGACAGTTATTTGTGCATACTTCTCACTAAAGTTACTTTTGACACGTCCTTGAGACTAACGCAGAAAAACAAATTACATGTGGACAAGGGGCAGACAAGGAGGGTAGAAGCTAAAAATAACTTAGCATAGAAATCTTATACGTAAGTGAGACAAAATTTGTGTAGTTTTTATTTTTTTTTGTAGTTTGGTCCAAAACCAAGTGTAATTTTGGGAAAACCCAAGTTCAGACGGACAGACCAACAGAAGTACATTTCACACTAGACCGAAACTAGACTCAAATTAGACATTTAGGTTTAAATATTTAAACTGTAGAGGGGACGTACTCTGATTGGACGAACGAGTAATATTGTTGACAAATATTAGCCGGCAAGTGCCATTTGTTGAAGACTGTCCACAGCAACAGATCGTTGATGCTTAGAACTGTGACGCCCTGTAAAGATATATGATATTACAAGTGGGACGCCATAGTATAGCCAGCAGCTCAGCTGAGTTTGAGCTAGTACAACGTATCTGTGTGTTTTCATTTTGAATTGTGGTAAGGGAAAAATTATTAACCTTTTTATTTAACCATTCTGAGTGATTGATACTGCCATGTCATGAAAAATGATTACGACAAGTGAGTACTTATTCTAAGTCCCCAGCGACAGTCCAGGGCCTAGAGGCGAATGAATAATATGGGAAACCATATCCAAGAATGTAGAAGACAGATCTTTATTTCAGGAGATCAGTGGGAACATATCACCCCCCCCCCCCTTATTAGATGGAAAAAGAGACTAATGAGCATATTTCAGATGCAGTGCAGTCATAGAGGAATGGGAAACTGGTGTTACTTGATGACAGCCTGGATTAGAGGTGCTGAGTTGGTCAAAGAGATCTGATCTTGTCTTGTTGTGTTATATATTATTGTATGTAAACAGGGTGAAGTAGGCAGTGTGTTAACAAATGGCCTAATTTTGTGGTTTCAGAGTTTCTTTGTCTGACACTGTTCTAGTGCCAGATGCTCTGAAAAGATCAAACGGTGGATGACTAGAAGCCTATTATTTTACCTCAGCAACTGTGAGGAGTAGCCTATCATTTTACCTCAGCAACTGTGATGAGTGGGCCAAGTGAACATCTTGACTACATCGACACAGGCCAGTTAAGTATTGAAGACCTGGCCTGCTGCGGATTCATCAACATCCCTAATTAAATTTAAAACCACTGTATACAACCAACTTTGCCACCAGTTACCCTGTTAAAAAACCAATGAACATTATAACAAAGACTGGATATGATGATACCATCACGACCCGTCATCCAGTACTAGTTTACCCAAAGACTCTATAGTTAGTATCCATATTAGCAAATTTCAATTATATATCTATGCACAAACTTTTCATGTGATTATTCAATTATATGCTCTTTTATTGATATAAATTCATCTTGATTCACACGTCCTGACCAGAAGAAAACTTGGCTCGGGACTAAATAAATTTAAAAAATTTGTAAATTTTAAATTTCAACACAGTGTTAATTTACTTGATCATAGAGCTTAGTATTAGACCTAGTGTTTATATGTGTGTGTCTGTGCACTTAGTTACCTGCACACCACATTTCAGTACCCTAGACAATAAACGTAGCTAACATACATAATAGCAGAATAAGTCTGTTTGAGGTCATAGGTGGTAGCAGAAAGGTATCCTGTAAAACTCACATACATTTTTATCTTCAGGGACCTTCACAGCTGACCTCATTCAGTACACTAGGTAACATAGCAACCACACTTAATAACATCAAAACCACCACATCGGGGCAAACCAATAGGTGCTCAGTTTCCCTCAGCAAATGTCGAAAAGTTTGAATGCAAATTGTACTTGTAGCATTCTGGTTGTACATACGACGAATGCATCCTTTCTCATGTCCATCTCTGCCATCCCAAGTTTGATGCCAAACTCCAACAGTCTCAGCTTTGTTGATTCATCCGTTGCAGTGTCATTATCTAGCTGGTATCATTAATTGATCAAAATGGGCTCGAGTTATGCCTGCCTCTTCATGGGTCACTTTAAATATTTGGGGCTTCAAAGTTACGATGGACCATTACCCGAGTTTTACCGTCGCTATATTGACGATGGTATTGGTGTCACAAACATGTCTGAAGCTAACCTCCGTAGATTCATTGACTATGTTGGCAATTTCCATCCTGCAATCAAATTCACTTCTCAGATTTCTACCACCTCAGTTAACTTCCTTGACCTCACTGTCAATACTACTCCTACTGGCCTTACTACCTATGTCTTTTATAAACCTACTGATGCCCATGGTTTCCTTCTTTATACCTCTTCTCACCCTCCCAGCTGTAAAAATTCCATTCCCTACTCTCAACTTTTACGATTACGTCGGATATGTCACGATGAAGATGATTTCCGTGAACGAGCTCAAGAAATGCTCGAGTGTTTTCGCCGACGTCACTATCCTGAAAGAGTCTTATCTGATGCCCTTAATCGCATTAGTCTCGTTACTCGTCAGGTTACACTTACTGCTAAACTTACTACTACATCTGACAGATTCAAACTTGTCTTAACTTTCCACCCTCACCGTTTGGCGGTTTAAAAAATTCTGTTCCGTCATCTGCCTATTCTCCACTTCGATCCTGATACCAGACAGTTGTTTCGTGATACCCCTTTGTTGGCATATCGTAAGGATAAGAATTTTAGGGATATTCTTGTTCATAGTCGCTTGAGACAAACTAGTCCTTCTCACTTTGGTACTAAACCGTGCCAACGCCGCATATGTAAGACCTGTCCTTTTGTACTCCAAACGCAGTCAGTCTCCTTTCCGAACGGTAAATTTACCATTGGGGAGTCTTTCACGTGCGAATCCAGAAACCTGATTTATGCTATTATCTGCAAGAGGTGTGACATGACCTATATTGAAGAAACTGGCAGACGTTTGGCAGACAGGTTTCGTGAGCACTTGAATGACATCCATCATGGCAAACATTTACCAGTGGCCCTTCACTTCAACATGCCTGACCATTCAGGTAACTCTGACATTCATGTCACTGCCCTCCGTTCATGTATCGGCGACGACCGAACTCACTTTTCGTTGGAGAATCGCCTCATTTTTCAAATGGGCGTTTTAGCTCCTGCTAGGATTAATGTCCAGCATCATTTTGCAAAATTCTGGTGCCTTCTGTCGTTATTTTCCTATCCTTGTTTTTGCTTTGGTTCGTTTCGTTTCCTCAATTTTCTGTTCTTAGCCGTCACTAGCTCCTATGTCACTTGCGCATGACGCCTTAGTTTTTCAGCCATTTTGAATGTTTCCTTCCTCGACACAGCTAAGTGATTTTTTACGCATTTTATTAGTGTTGTTCATTCCTGTCTTCGTTTCGTTGATTATTTACTTTCTTGTTTCGACATGTCTCTCTGGTTTCACGAGTTTCTTGCATTATTATTGTTATCGTTTCGCTCATCACCGTGGTTTCATCTGCTTGTATCGCTCATTTGACGTTTTCCTCATCATCATAGACCTTTGTGGTACCTATATGTAGTTCTTGTCCTTGTCACCTGTTCGTAACTTGGGGCTGACGAAGGGTAAAACCCGAAACGTCCCTTGTCTCATGTGTACCGTTTACTTGTAAAACTGATTTCATACCATATTATTTTTTAATTTATATATTAATTGATCTTACTATCTCTCCCTTATCCATATCCAGTGTCCTCGATAGCAGTCCGAGCATGTATCTCATTGTCACAGATGGGGTATCACGCGTACAGCCCAAAACTAGTTGCATCCCTTCATTTTGAATGCGCTCCAGTCGTTCACATTGTGATGCTGACAGCGTGAGTATTCCCAGCCCGTACTGGATTACTTAAATCACGAGCTGTTGATGCAGGAGAAACAATAATCTCTGTTCCAAGCGCGCAGCAGCCATTGTTTTTAAGGCTGCCAATCCTCGCTTGCACTTCTGTATGATCAGTTCGACATGATACTTGAACGATAGCCCACGATCAAACGTTACTCCCAGATACTTCAGCTTGTCTTGCCTTTCAATGTTCTGCCCATTGAAAGTGATGTCTGGAAGGTCTGCTTTCACTATGGAGTTGTTCAAAGATACCAAATCACACAGGCCTTGTTGAGATTGACCTTTGATCCGCTTTCCTGACACCATTTAGAAACCGCATGCAGTGTCTCTTGAATGCCTTGGACCATTTTCTGTCTGTCTGAGCGAAAGTTAATGTTCGTCCCAGTCCTGTTGGTTTAAAGGTTGCTACTTTTGCTGTGTAGATGTTAAACAGGACTGGTGATAGTGGAGACCTGGGGTAGTCCTGGGCAAATGAGCATTGGTTTTGATGTATATGTTCCAAAGCGAAAAGCAACTGATCCCTCCATGAAGGCATTCAAAAATAAACGTATTTAAGGTTGTGTTTATCTATAACGACTGTTCTTCCTCCTCTGTAATATTTATGTCCGTGCGCAAGGTTGCCACTCATGTTCTAGAGATAAACCAAGATTTTCTTCTTAACACAACCCAAAAATACCCAGATTATGTATGCCTCAAATACACGGGAAAGACGATGCTTACACAATTTTTTAGAGCAACTTTAGCACAACTAAGCTGTGTGCTACCAATTTTTATTTATTTCTTCATTTTTATTTTACTTTTTATTACCAAAAATTCACAATTATATAAAAGTGGTTTAATAACACCCCAATATATGAATTCTTGACAATGAGAGATTTTAACAGTAACATACTTACAGTAGTTACATTAACCAAATGTTCCTCAAATCAAATATAAAATGTTAAGTGTAACTTGTTACTGTTAAAAATTGTCACTTGTCAGCTGTCTATTAGCCATTCCTCACAAAAGCCTGCTGATACCATGACCACTTTTTTATGCGGTGGCGTGTGTGTCGTCATGCTGCTACAACTACCTAGCTTACCTTCATCATCGCTCATTTGATAATATTAATTTCAATTATTTTTTGACAAAATAAAAACAATATGCTGTTTATCTGCTTAAGTCTAAAATTAAAAAAAAAATACTTTAAAACATATCGCAAAAATAACTGAGTATTGTAGATGACAGCCATTAACAACGTCACTGATGTGGTTAAAAACAAGAACTAAATTGAAGTGGAATAAAAAATATATAGCACATAATTTATTACATTTAATTATAATATAAATATAATGTATTATGCTCAGTGCATTGAATATACATACATTGTAAATGCCAATTGTCAAATATACCTAGATTAATGCAGATTTGGAAACAAACTACATAGATACCCAGACGGAAGCCAAAAAAACCCAGATCTAGTAAAAATACCCAGCTGTGGAAACACTGTCCGTGCGTATAAATAATAGCGCATGTAGTAAACATATTTGTCTGGAATGGATCTATTCTCAAACAGAATGTTCATCATTTGATGAAGAGCACGTTTCAGCTGTGACGATACATTTTGATGCACAAATCTACTAAATCTCTTTGGTGCGTTTAAAAGGAATTAGAGTTTAGAGTGATAGACGATATAAGTAATCACTACTTAATAAAATGTAATTATTAAAATTGTTTATAAAACTATAAAAATAAAATACATTTTACAGATAATAATGTTACAGAATTTAAAAGCAATAAAAGATCATAATACCTAACATCAAATTTATATTATTTATAAAGTTAGCTGGAAAAGTTGAATGCTTCTAAGTACGGTTTTTTTATTATATTTTATTATTTTTCTTAATTGTGTTCTGTCCCTTGCAATAGAAAAGAAAATGTTACTTCCCCTTACAAAACTGTGGCAAAGAAAAATTATCTTCTGTTGTTTCTTCTCTCTCTCTGTTGTGTTGTTCATCATCAAGCTTTTGTAGTTCTTCAGTTCAACATGGTTTGTAATTCTGTCTTGCCTCTCTGTCCTAATATACTCAGTTTCTGCTTGCAGAATCCTTCTGTTCAGGCTTTCAACCATTTTTTAAAACTAATGTGTGCGTGAATGTGTACGTATGTTAATACTTTTACAGAACCTACATGTCAGCATTTGTGTTGATATAACAGGGAAACAATTTTTTTTGTGTTAGACAATTTTTTTTTTTTTTTTTTTTTAATTAATGAAGAAAAATATCCCGTTCAACCTCTGATGGGATATAATTAGGATAGATATTGTTTTCAATTCCAAATAATATGAACAA
Source organism: Oreohelix idahoensis (assembly GCA_024509875.1). Taxonomy (NCBI): domain Eukaryota; kingdom Metazoa; phylum Mollusca; class Gastropoda; order Stylommatophora; family Oreohelicidae; genus Oreohelix; species Oreohelix idahoensis. The sequence continues at coordinate 88,747 of JAMPIV010006770.1, read as the reverse complement.
CTGCCGATATGAGAAAGTGGCATCACATTTGTCAAATCATTGTAAATAGGGACAATCAATTATGCTTATACGTTAAAAAATAATAAAAAAATAATAAAAAACAAACAAAAACAAACAAAATCAAGAAGAAACTCTGAACAAGAATAATATTAAAGTGGAGGGGTGTAAAGGCCTGATAGATCCAGTTATAAAACTGACTTTAACAGATATGTAATTGACTTTCATCTGTTAAAAGTCATTTGCATTGTATTAACCTTTGTTCGTGTTAAATATTGTTTGACTATATTATGCAGTTTTAAAAGAAGCTGTTATTATTCTGGATACAACGGCTTCCCATTCAAAGAGTGCTGTCTGTGCTTCTTTAGATAACATAAGAGCTACCCCTTCACTGTGATGTGAACTTTCGTCTTCATGTCCTGAGGACAGCAACAATTCACCTGTGATGAGTTTCTTCCTGTCTACCCCCTTCCACTTTGTTTCACACAGTCCCAGAACCTCGATTTTATATTCCCTCATCTCTGCTGCTACTTGTGCCACTTTCCCTTGTTCGTTTAATGTCCGAACATTCCAGGTGCCAAATCTGGAAGTTCTCCTAGAAGAAAGAAGGTTAGTCAGCAACACAGACTTCTTTCGGCTTTCTCTGTTTTGCATCATGCGCCTCCCTGTGAAAACAGGGCTAGGAATAATGAATGAAAATGGGGAACTATTCTCAAACTTCTGTGCTTCAAATAAACTGACTATAGAAGGAAGCATGTTTTCACATAAGAGAATACACAACGCAACATGAATATCACCAGACCATAGAACAGAAAATCAGATTGATCATATATGCATAAACAAGAAGTTTAGATCATCATTGCAGAATGTAAAGGTAAATAGAGGAGCAGATGTGGCATCAGACCACCACCTTCTGATAGCCAAAGTAAAAATGAAACTCAAGAGATATGCAGCAATGCAAAAATGTAGATAACAATTTAATGTAGGACATCTAAGAAATCAAGAAACAAGAGAAAATTTGCGGTCACAATATCCAACAAATTCCAGGTGCTCCAACAGCTGGAAGATGCAGAGAATACAGAAGACTGTTGGCAGCAAATCAAAACAGTATGGAATGAGACATGTGAAGAAATACTGGGTAAAAGGGAACGTCGACAAAAAGCATGGATAACAACAGAAACCATCAATAGGTTAAAAGACAGGAAACACAAGAAAGCAGATTTAAACACAAGCAAAACCAGAAGTTCCAAAGCCAAGGCTCAAGAAGTGTACACAGAAGCAAACAAAGAAGTAAAAAGAAGTATCAAAAGAGACAACAGGAAGTATATAGAGGAGTTGGCAAGAGAGGCAGAAGATGCTACAGGCCAAAGGGAATATGAGAGAACTGTATAGCAGCACAAAGAAGCTGACTGGGAAATACAAGCAAACAAGTTGCTTCATAAAAGACAAGAATGGAAAACTGCGTAGCAATATACAAGAGCAAATGAAGAGGTGGACAGAATATTTTGAGGACCTTCTCAAAAGACCAGCTCCACAAAACCCCTCGGACATCCAGCCAGCAGAAGAAGAGCTACAAATTAACGGTGAAAGACCAACGAAGGAAGAAATAAAGAAACCCACAAAGCTTCTAAGAGATGGAAAAGCGTCTGGACCTGATGGCATTACAGCAGAGGCCATCAAAGCAGATATCGACACGGCTACAGAGATGTTATATAAATTACTTGGTAAAGTCTAGGAAAAGGAAGAGATACCGGGATAATGGAGATGGGATATCTGGTTAAGTTGCCTGGGAAGGGAGGTTTGCAAGAGTGCTCAAGTTGTAGAGGAATAATGTTACTAGTAAATTAATATGAAACAAATATAAAGGTATGTTATCAGGCACTCGCAGGAAATAAAGAAGTAGAACACCAGACAACAGAAAAATAACAGACATGAGTGGCTTACCCAGGATTTGAACACTGGACCTTCCGTGCGACAACCCCGCCTAGCCATGCAAGCGAATCACACTATCCGCTCTGCCATCTACGCATCATCAAAAAATGATGTTTCAATGGCAGGTCAATAGTGCGAACCACAATACACGACACCAGAAGTCCTCCTTGGGCAGTTCAGCCTATTAATGACGCAATCACTTCTGTTGTATTTCTATCAAGCAGTATAGGCCGAATCCAACAAGACCCTTAGGACCTTAATACTGTGTCCAGTAAATGATAGTAGACTAGAACAGTGAGAACAGGATAGTGGGTAGGTTTTGGTATTGTACAAACATTTATTACAAATAAGGGAGGGAAACCTGAGGCCTGTAAACAGTAAATTAATATGAAACAAATATAAAGGTATGTTATCAGGCACTCGCAGGAAATAAAGAAGTAGAACACCAGACAACAGAAAAATGTTACTATCAGTGCCAGGAAAAGTATTAAACAGGATTATCCTTGAGAGATTAAGGGAGTCCATAGACAAGGAACTGAGAGATTTTTAATTTTTTAATTTTTTATTTATTTTTTTTTTCGTTCGTTCGCTAATACTCGAGGCGAAATCTCAGGTTATTATTTTATGTCTAACCTGACATTGATTTTACGTGAGTATCCCTTTATTTCTTGTACAGAGACAGGTGTCCCTCGCCATTCAGGCAAATACTCGCCGATTTCGGAGGTACCCATTGCAGCTGGGTCGGCTCAGGAGCCGCCAGTCCCTGGTCGACGACACTCCAACTGAGAGATGAACGGGCAGGTTTTCGACGGGACGGATCCTGTACAGACCAGATAGCCACTTTGAGAATAATAGTTGAACGGAGTCTGAAATGGAATTCACCACTATACATCGGATTTGAGGACGGCGAAAAGGCATTTGACAGTGTGGACAGAGAGTCACTTTGGAAATTGATGAGGCATTATGGAGTTCCCCTGAAGATCATTAATTTCATAAAGAAAACATGTGAGGACGTGACATGCGGAGTTCTTCATGAGGGACAGCTTACAGAACCGTTTGGGATAAGAACAGGAGTGCGACAGGGATGCCTCTTGTCTCAATTTCCTTTCTTGCTAGCAATAGACTGGGTTACGAGAAGATCGACAACAAACAACAGAAATGGAATCCAGTGGACTCTGACTAAGCAGTTGGATGATCTGGATTTTGCTGATGACTTAGCTCTTCTGTCCCATAACCGTAATCAGATGCAGGACAAATTGAAAACACTCGATGAGAGGTCACAGCAATTGGGTCTGAAAATACACAGGGAAAAGATAAAAATAATGAGAATAAATGCAGGTAATGATAACAGGGTTGAACTTGAAGAAACACCAATACAAGATGTAGAATCGATCACATATCTTGGCAGTAATATAGACAAAGTTGGAGGGACAGACAGCGATATCAAAATAAGAATACAAAAAGCAAGAGGAGCTTTCATTGCATTGGGAAATATATGGAGATCAAGAGAAATCGGATCCAACACGAAAATAAGAATCTTCAACTCAAATGTGAAGTCAGTCCTATTATATGGCTCTGAGACGTGGAGAACAACAAAGACAACAACCAAAAAGCTACAGACTTTCATAAATGGATGCTTGCGTAGAATAGAGGGATTAAAATGATATGACAAGGTTACCAACGTGGAACTGATGACAAGAACTAGACAAGTGCCAATGGAACAAGAGGTGAGAAGAAGACGATGGCGATGGATAGGACACACACTGAGGAAACATGTTGATAGCATTACAAGGCAGTCCTTGTTCTGGAACCCCCAGGGCAAGAGAGGCTGTGGTAGACCAAGAAGCACATGGAGAAGACAGCTGGAAACGGAGGTGAAAATGATGAGGAGAACGTGGAAAGAACTTGAGATGATGGCACGTGACAGGAGGACTTGGCATGTGTTTGTTAAAGGCCTATGCTACTTTGGGAGTGGAGTGTTATGAAATGAATGAATGAAAATATTATGCAGTTCCTTAGGTCTGTACATTCTTAACACCTCTTCTATATTTATAGGTAAGTTAGATGCTTGCAAGAAATCTACAATTGGTATTCTCATTTGTTCATACCTCTTACATTTTAACAGGAAATGTTCTATATTATTGTCTTGAAGACATCTTGCACAGTAAGGTTAATCTATTCTGAAATAGCCTTTTTCCAGCTCTAGTCTGAGAAGTTTCTTATTACTGGGAATTTTCAATTCCCTAGATATCTGAAATTTTCTTGTTGGAGCCTTGAACATCTTATATGCATGTCTTCCATTCAGATTTTTATACTACTCTGCTTCCAATTCATCTGTTATTAAATCTTTAATTAAGCTCTTAATCTCTACTCGTCCCTACATTTATTATTTTTTATCAGATTTACCTTCTTTCTTGGCTTCTTTATCTGCCTTTTTATTTACTTCTATGCCAACATGGGAAGGTATCCAAATAATTAAGACTGAAACTCCTCTGGAATATAAGTATGTAGTAGCCAGAAATATCTCCTTTGCTATTACAGGTCTACTACATTCTCGTAAGGTTCTAAGTGCTTTAATTGTTGAAAGAGAATCAGTTAAAACTGTAAGTTTTTTGAGAGGGTTAATAGAGAATATTTCTAGTGCTTTTAGTATTGCCACCATCTCTGCAGTGAAAATGGATGTATTTGCCATGATGCTATATTCTTTTGCCATTTTCCATATTGGAATAGTTATATTCCTACCCCTAATTTGCCATTTTTTCCTTTGGATCCATCTGTGTACTCAGTAATGCTGTCTTTTGATATTTGTTGTATGTATTTTTTGGCTGCGTTTTTAATGTTTTCTATATTATTTGTTTTCTTAAGTATTTCTGCTAGGTGGTAGTCCGTTTCTGGTTTCTTGATCTCCCAGGGCGGAATCACTGGCTTGTATTCACAACTGTTATTAATTGATGTAATTAATGTACCCAGATGGACAATTTCCTCCATACACTTCCATCCTGTAGGTTATCTAGTGGTATTCATTGGATTGGCCTAAGTTGCTAGTTGGCATCTTGTTAAAGCTGTACGAGCTGGGTGAGACTTATCTAACATAATCTACAGCTACACGCGGAATCAATACTAATTGAACATGTAACAGAACACAAAGTTCTGGGAATCACGATTGACCAGCACTTAACGTGGAACTCCCATGTACGGAATTTAACCAAACACTTAGCACAAAAGACGTACCAGCTAGCCAAAATAAAACACTTCTTAGACGCAGACACTAGACTATTGTTCTACACCTCACATATATAGACACATCTAGATTACTGCTCTACACTATGGGATTATTGCCCTGCTTCCACCTCGAAGAGACTGCACTCCCTGCAAAAGAGAGCAGTACGTCTGATCACCGATAATCGCACGACACCACACACAAGGATAGGAAAAGAACCCAAAATACTGTCGCTAAAAAAATGTCTTCTTTACAACAAGGCCAAGTTGACTCACACAATTCTATCTAACAACGCCCCGTCGTACCTAAGATCATTGTTTCAAACCAGTAGAAGGGAGGGACAACGTTTACATCAGTTACGTCTGCCCAAACCTAGGATCGACCTGTTCAAAAAGAGTCTATCCTATTCTGGTGCAGGCGCCTACTTATGGAACAGCCTTCCACACCACCTAAAAAGCCTACCTACACAATATTCTTTTAACAAAGCACTTTTCAAACACTTCCTCAACACTGATTATCTACCCCCATAGAAACAGCATTTGCCTGTCAACATCTCATCCATAGGTCAACATTTCTTTTCCTCTTCCGCTCGTTTTTTTGTGTGAATAATTTGTTTTATATCCATGTAATATCATTATTATATTCACTTTAAAATATTATTATATAATGTAATGTATGTGTGAATGTACCCACATAATACTGTACTTTAGAAATGTGAGTCGTGAGAATGTACCCGCATACCACTGTACTTTAGAAATGTGAACTGTTTTTTTATTTTTTATTTATTTATTTTTTTTGTTTTTTTAACTGCTAAAAGACTTTTCCTGCCACAGAAGTGCGTAAGAAAGTGTTATTATTATTATTTCATTTTCCACAAAGAATGTATGGACATAAGCGAGAATGTGTTTATGTAATTTTTGTATTGATGATTGATGACACATTCAAAAATACAGATTAATTGTAGACGGATTGACCGCATGAGTGAGTGTCGGTATACAGAATTTATTTATTGTTATTTATTGTTTTATTTATTTTATTTTATTATTACTTTTTTCCCCCAATTGCTAGCTTGTTTGTTTCAAAAAAAAAAAACCGACTCATTTTTTGTTTATTATGATTGCATACTGTAAATGAATGCTGTTATGGTAACTTTATAATGTTGCATGCCTTTAAATTAATGCTTAAAGCATCATGTGGGAATGAAAGGATATAGTATGCAAGATTAATGAGAGTGGAAGGGCAGAATGTTAGACAAGCCTGCGCGCCCAATTCTTTACCCTTCGAAAATAAAGTTCGTTCGTTCGTTCATGTCTTAACTCCTTTCTCCGTAATTATAAGGGTAGAATTCCTAAAGCCACCTCTATTGATATTGATCTGATTGCACCTGCTATTGTACATAAAGTCTGATGTTGAACTCTGTCTAATTTAATCTTGTTACTGTGTGCAGCAGAGTCATATATTATGCTTCCATAATCTATGTTTCCTCTAATAAAAGATTTTTTTAAGGGAGCATTGTCTTAGTGCTTGCACCCCATCCATTACCTTTCAAATATCTTAATAAGTTAGTCAATCTTCTGCAAGACTCCATAGTTATCTATGTGTTTATTCCAGTTCAGTTGTTGGTCCAATATCATTCTTAGATATCGAGTGGTTTGCACTGTATTAATGTTTTGCCCTTGGATATTTATGTCTATAATTTTATTTTTTACAACCATACCTTTACTGAAGATCATTCCCAATGTTTTATTTGTATTCAGCTAAAAACCCCATTTCGTCATCCATTTACATACTTTATGTAATTGCTTCTGTAGATCCTTAAATAATTTTGGCAGATGTTTCCCAGTCCTCCATATAGCAATATCATCTGCAAACTGTGACAATTTATTTGTTACATAATTAAATTCCTCACCTAAATCATTTACCATTATTGTAAAAATTGAAGGAGATATTACTGATCCTTGTGGTATTCCATTTTGTTGTTCATACAGTTCTGATCTATTATTGTTTACCTGAACAATGAAATATCTATCTTGCAAAAAATTCTCTAAATATTTATATATTTATCTTCTTCATTTTAAAGAGAGCACACTCTCTCCAGCATTCCTCACAAGACCTAGCTATATCTAAAAATACTAACACAGTTTTTTTCTTTCTTTTGAATTCCTGATTTTACTTCATGTTCCAATTTATTTATCTGATCCATAGTGCATCTGTTCGTCCTAAATCCTGACTGAGTTTGATTATATAAATTATTCTTTTCCAAATAAAACTTTAATCTTTTATTTACTATGGTTTCTATTATTTTACCTAGATGGGAAGTTAAAGAAATTGGTCTGTATGAACTGGCATCATGGGCATCTTTTTCTGGTTTTAGTACTGGAATAATTACTGCTGTTTTCCATGTTTTGAGAATTTGTCCAGCATTCCAAATTTATTAAAAAAACGGATGTTATAATTTCTATGGTACTTTTTGGTATGTGTTTCAAGATTTCATAACTCAAGATGTCATGCCCTGCTGAAGTATTTGTTTTGTCCTTTATTGTATTTTCAACTTCTTACATTGTAATATATGCATTTAAATATGATACATTTTAGTATTATAAGTAAGGTGACCAGACGTCCCGGTTTTTTCCGGGACAGTCCCGGTTTTCGACCATTTTTGATAATTTGTCCCGACTTTTTTTTCGATGCAATCCGGGACGCCAATTTGTCCCGGTTTTGGACGAATTTGCCAATTTGGCATAAATCTCACAGATTAATTTTAAAAAAATAATATTATACCGTGGCTGACTTGAGGGAATTTTTAATTATTAGTGAACTGGCGCCGAAACAGCACAAGAGGTTGTCAGGACCGCGAATTAGTTTTGTAGTTCCAATGTGATATTCGCAGTTATTTGAAATTTTAGGTAGTGGTAAAGTACCAAGATTTTGCTTACGGTATACGTTTATTTAATTTAAATGGTGAACTATTTGTGCATATTTTGTTATTGTTGTAAGAAAATGGTACCAAAGCGTAAATGCAGTTTCAATGAAGATTTACAAAAGGAATATCCGTTTATTAAAAAGAGTACATCAAACTTCAATGTACGATGCAATATATGTGCCTCCGGGTTTTCGATAAGCCATAGTGGACGTGGTGATATTAAGAACCACATAAGCAGTGAGAAACATAAGAGAGCCGTCGTTACAGCTGCATCAAGCTCGTCGTTAACCACTTTCTTCAGAGCTGATAAAATTGGTGACCAAGAAGAGCAATTAGCTGCTATAGAAGGCGCCTTTGCATACCATGCAGTGCTACACAATCATACTTTCAGGTCTATGGATTGCACATCAAAATTACTTCAGGTTATTTTAGAGCCAAAATGTGTATGTGCACGTACGAAAACAGAAGCCATTATTCGAAATGTCTTGGCACCCCATATTCTAAATGAGTTAAGGTGTGACCTAGAAAAGTCTACATTTATTTCTGTACTGACAGATGCATCCAACCACAAAGAATTCAAGATTTTTCCTTTGCTTGTCAGATACTTTGATCACAGTAATGGAGTGAAAATTAAAATATTAGAGTTAAAGTCATTGCCAGGTGAAACATTGTAAGTAGTTTTCTTAATGACTGCATAACTGAAAATGGTTTAGACAGGAAAGTAGTTGGATTATGCGCAGACAACACAAATTCCAATTTTGGAGGTGCTGAAAGGAAAGGACAGAACAATGTTTTCAAAAAACTGCAAGAAAACCTTGGACATGGTCTTATAGGAGTTGGGTGTGCAGGTCATATTTTCCACAACACTGTTTGAACAGCTGCAGATGTACTGCCTGTTGATGTCGAGTTGATTATTGCTAAAATTTATCTACTCTTCAAATCATACACAGTACGAGTTGAAAGACTCAAGGAGTTTTGCCAGTTTGTGGAAACAGACTTCCAGATGATCTTAGGTTATGCTCAGACTAGGTGGCTTGCTCTGCTGCCTGCTGTTGAAAGGGTTCTTCAGATTTTCCTGCCTCTAAAATCATATTTTCAATCTCAAGACAGATGCCCAGTTTTTATACAGACATTCTTTGAAAATCCTCTATCTGAGGCATGGCTTGTTTTTGTTCACAGTCAGGCCTCTCCATTCCACGAAGCAGTGCAAAAAATAGAGGGACAGACGGTCACTGTGTTTGAAGTCATTGACAGCATCAACAGGTTGAAAACTATTTTGAAGTCCAAACTGGAAGACTGTTTCTTGCCATCAAGAGTTAAGCTAATCCTTGAAAAGCTTAAAATGGAAGGACTTCCAAAGGAGGATGTGAAAAAGTTTCATGCTAGCGTTTCTTCGTTCTATGAAACAGCTTTCAATTATTTGAATAAATGGGCTGCAAAAAATTTTCAAGACCTAGAATCCTACAGCTGGGTAACGCTGAACAGAATACCAATTTGGACAGATATTGAGATATCATCATCACTAGTGATTCAAACATTACCTTCAGCCCACTTTACAGAAACTGAAATTTATGATGAATATGTCTATATGAAGCAGTTTGTTACTTCTCAGAAAATTAGTGAATGGAGTGCCAAAAAACATTGCCACCACAACGTTGGATTGAAATGGTTTCCCACTTCAAAAACAATAATGTGACATTTTCAAATATTTTGAAGTTGGCAGAGTTTTTTTCCTGTCTACCTGGAACAAATGCTGCCACAGAAAGAGTGTTTTCTTTGATGAACAGCTTATGGGCAAGTGATAAAACACAGCTAGGTGTTGAAACTTTGAAAGCTATGTTGACAACCAAAGTGAACTGTGAGGAAACATGTGTCGAGTTTTTTAAGATGCTGCTTGCAAAGAAGGACCTATTGATAAAAATCCACTCATCTGAAAAGTACAGTAACTCAGCTTCATCTTAAGTAAGGATTATTGATGTTTTTCTCTCTTATTAGTTTTAGTTAAACTTATACAGTAAAATGTATGTTATTCAAATGTATACATAAAATGTACATTATTTTAAATCGACATCAACTTGATTTTTCCGGGACATGTCCCGACTTTTGACCGTTTCTTTACCCCTTTGTCCCGATTTTTTGCATTGAAATAGGTCAAATCTACTATTTTGTCCCGAATTAGGGTTTTGAAAATATGGTCACCTTAATTATAAGGTACTTCTTTGCTGAGTTTTTTAAGAAGTGTTGCTCTTCTGTTGACTTCAGCTTGTCCTAGATTTTCCTTAGAACTAACTCTATGGTAGTATCTGGCCAGCACGTCTGCTTTCTGCCAGTCAGCATCTGCCCTTTCAGGTCTTTTTGTATTAGGTATTATCATATGTTTATTTCTGTCTTTAATGGCTTTTAACATATCCCACACATCTGTTGTAGAGTTAATTTAGGGTTCAGTGTTTGGCAGAAATTTCTCCAATGATTTTCTGTTGCCTTAAGTATTATTCTGTTTGATTCATTTCTTATGTTCTTATAAATATCTAAATTATCTTCAGATCTATGCTTTCTATATTCTTGTAGAGCTTGTTTTCTTTGTTTTTGAATGTCTGTACATCTAACTGTCCACCATGGTACAGCGTTTTTGTTCCAATGTTCATTCTTTTTGTGTTTCCTTAATGCGGTTTGGAATTAAGTGTTCTGGCATATATGCATTTGATATATGTTTAACAACTATTAGTAATATTTCTTTTGTGAAAATATGCTTAAAAGATATAAGAACAGAAACAATAAACATGGATATCAAGAAATTGAAAGATGAAAATTGAAAATTGGAAAACAAGTTAATAAAGTGTCTTGAGAAATTGTCTCATATCTTACTTAAAAATGAACCACGTGTAACAAATATTACACTTGACATGACTTGACATGTCCCATAACTCTTGATCACCACAGACGATGAGCGCATGCCTTGTAGTCGATACTTTTATATTTTGAGTGTGTCTTTTTAATTCCGTGACAAGTAGACATGTCCATTAATCGTTTTTGTCAATGTATTTCTTTATCTATTTGACCTGTCTTCTATTACTTAATACTATGCTGTGAAGAAACATATTTGGTAGCCTATATGATATTGATATGTGGCCATTTTACATGTCAGCTTCGTCTCTTTACTGTTGTGAGGCTGCCATCACGTGGTCTAATAGTATTCTCAACATTCATTTCTACATTGTTTTTTGTTGCAGGCATGCCCAAATATACAATGCCTAGTGACCTAGTTAAAATGCTTGTATGAAAACCAGAGAGAGTCAAGTCTGATGTCATGAACGATCGAATGAACAGTAATATCAGAGAAGATAACAGTGAAAGCTAGACCTCGACAGACATAAGACTTTATCCGTACAGTGATACAATGTTTGAACTGCCAGACGTTCTCTCGCATTAAGAACTCGTGTAGAACAGGGATGTACTGAAAAGGGATTGATGTAGACTCGCACTGTGTCTGCCACGTTTAAAATACAGAATGTTCCAGAGATTAATACGAGCACTTTTCGGATCTGACGGAGCATTGTATTGTGAAAGTAAGATTATTGGCAAGATATTAGGATTGAGTTACTGTAGAGCAATTATATTTACTACTTTAAAAATGAGATCTAATGCCTTATTTGAGCATTAACTTAGTATATACACGAAGACAAATCTAAATACATAACAAGTACTACAATTAATGACATTCATAACACTATGTTTTGTATTTTATAGAATAGCACAGACTATTTTGACATCTCTACATATATCTCTACATATATTTATCTACATGTATGAGGTAGCTTAAAGAAGTTCCCGGAATAGTCGACTAGTGTTTGAATGAGCGATTATGTCATGGAGATTATAGCTGTAAGTAAGTAAATTAAGGGGCTGCTGTAAAACTGGTAATGAATATAAGTTTATAAACTAATGAAAAGGTATTGCATCAGTTTTTCAAATAACAGTTCACATGAGACAAGGGACGTTTCTGGTTTTACCCTTTGTCAGCCACAAACAGGTGACAAAGACAAGAATTATATATAGTAATAGGTACTACAAAAACATACGATGATAAGAAACAATACAAAATGAGCGATACAAGCAGATGGAAAAAGTAAAATGATAACACAGGAAAATCGAAAAACCTAACAGAAATAACGAAGCAAGAAAGTAAATAATAAACAAAACGAAAAAAGAGAATGAACAAAACTTCGGAACAAGTCACTTAGCTAGAACTGTAAATGCTAGGAAAACACAAGATCGCAGTTATACGCAGTACTCTCTTGGAGTCCTCATCTCCCCGGACACAGAAATTTCGTTTTGACAAAAGCAAAGGAAAAGTTATGTTGGAAGTTTTTTTTTATTCCCAGGGTATTGTCTACAATGAATTCATTCATGAAGGCCGAACGGTTAACAAGGAAATGTACGTTGATATCCTCCGTCGTCTAAGAGATGCGATCAGAAGGAAACGCCCAGAAATATGGAGAACAAACAGTTGGGTTCTGCTGCATGACAATGCGCCAGCACATCGATCCCTACTGGTGAAGCAGTACCTCGCAACGCACAATGTGACTGCCCTGGAACATCTTCCATATTCTCCCGATCTGGCACCGCCTGATTGTTTCTTGTTCCCTCGCATAAAATCGGCACTGAACGGCAGAGATTCGTGGATGCTGAGGTATCACCGTTGCGACAAAGCAGCTGAGAGAGGTGTCAAAGAATGGGTTCCAGGAATGTTTCCAACAGCTGTATGGACGTTGGCAATAGTGTGTAGTTGCCGAACTGAATTATTTTGAAGGAAATGTAGTATAAATAATTGTATTGTTACTTATCTCTATACAATACACACATTCCGGGAACTTTTTGAAGCTACCTCGTATAAAAGGCAACGTATATCTGTCTGTCTGTTACTTGAAAAATCGAGAACGGCTGAACCAATTTTGATGCGGTTTTCTCCAGCGTATTGAGCATTTCATTTCGCGGGGAGGGTTTTAAGCTATCATCACGGTACGACATCAGGAGGCTGGACAGTGAAGACATATTACGCAAGTCTAAAAAAATCGTGCGAGTGGCACATTCAATTCGATACGACGGCTAAACTATAAGAGATATATCGAAACCATGTAAGAGAGACTCTTAGGGTTTAATAGTTCTAAAATAGTCCTCGAGGGCATGCATCACAGATCAACAGATAACTCACAATAATCATTTTTATGTTTTCCTTTTCCGCGAAATTTATAACGTTCAGTTTGCTATTGAATGTCGTCGTAAACCTTAAAGATGTACGAAAACTACTTACATCCATGGCAAGAGCATTTCCTAATGAAAAAAGTCCTTTACACCATAAACCTATGATTTATAAATCAGGAGTGAACATGAATTAATCGATGCTGTGATGGATGACGACCACGTATCTGATCCAATTGTCTGTGTTGCTTTCACACAGAAACAGTATGTCAAAAGATATTTTACGCCGAATTCTCCATGAACAGTCTATAAAAAAACTTGCCATACAGCGATGAAATATACAATTCTGCTTTAATTGAACTAAACATATAGAGTCTTTCTCAGAAAAAAACCTCTCAAGATTGTGGTCTTCCACAAACAAGTGATCCAGAATCTGCTGCTTTTGATCGACTAGATCTGCAAGAAACGATATATGACCAGCATGCGTTGTTACAAACTGTGAGTAGAGATGACAGCCGCTTGAACACTGATCAATTTACAGTTTATGACACCGTTCTCGCGTGTGTTGAAAATAGTTCAGGACAGATATTATTTTTAGATGCTCCAAGCGGTACAGGAAAGGCCATCTTTATAAACTTGCTTTTCGCCAAAATAAGATCTCATGATGATGTTGCCCTGGCCGTGGCTTCTTTGGTAATATCTGTGACGTTGCTACAAGGTGGCAAAATGGCCCATGCAATGATTAAGTTGCTACTCGATTTGTGTCATTATTATCAAAGTGTTGCGTGTAATATTTCTAAACAGAGCGCCACAGCAAATATGCTGCAAATGTGTTCGCTCAATGTGTGGGATGAGAGCACACCGTTGCATTAAAGTTCTATCGAAGATCTAGATATGAATTTAAAAGATATAAGAGGCAACAACCCGACTCACTGGTGGTGAGGCCGTATTATCTGCAGGCGATTTAAGGCACACTTTACACGTTTTCCCAAGAGGTACATGGGCAGACAAGGCGAATGTGTGTTTAAAAAGATATTTCATTTGACCTTACGTTGAAACCTATCCTTCTCTAAGAATATGCGCGCTCAAATTTTCTGGAACATCGATAAGGCTCTCTTCGAAGGTTTGCTTTTAAAAGTTGGAAACGGGTACTTACCTGTACAGGGTAGAGAAATCAGTTTGAAAAATACTGAGCTATGTACGGTTCACTATATCTATGAGTTGTTAAATTCTGTTTATCCGGACATAATAATTTTACGAAGTAAATCTCAATCATGGTTTAAGGAACGGGCTATTTTGGGACCTAAAAATGATACTGCAACTAAAATAAATAATCTTATATTAGATCAGTTTGACTCTCCTCCCCGTACATACAAGCCAGTTGATACCATATTGGACAAACAAGACTCTGTACATTACCCGGTAGAGATTTTACTGTTAACATCCGTCTGGGTTACCGTCTCACGAACTACGTTTAAAAGTGGTGTACCAGTCATTTACTCAGCAATCTTAGTCCGCCAAAACTGTGTAATGGCTGTGACAGACGAACGCAGCCGACCTGAATGATATGATACGACTCTTCGTAACGACCCATTGGATAACATCAATGCCCCCGAAATATTGTAACCTTTCGTCAAACGGAATTTTTCTTTTCACCTGGACTCATTAGCTATGCAACCTTTCCACGCAGATTGGCAACACGCTTGCTGATTAATATTTGGACAGCTTATCTACCGTCCATTCTGGTCATCGCATTGATTTAAGGAGAGATTAAATCACGCCCATGGTCATCTCTTGAGCAATCATATGCAGTATTTTCATTAACTTGGCCCAGAGGGGGCGGCGCCAGAATCAAACAGATAGCAGCGACCACGATCAAAGACACGGACTGGGGGGAATCTCATGAAAGCTAGCGCCACGATCAAAGACAGTAGTGGTCCCTGAAACGATTTCGCATCTCGGTGTTAAACACGGAACCGATCGCAGTGGGAGCGAACGGGGAAAGCCGACGCAAGCAGCGAGCGAAGATACTAGAGGCCAGGGGCGGCTTCTCCTTTTAGTCTGGCGGTCAGATCCCCAAAAGTCTTCTGAGATCAAAAAAGGTGTCAAGTTTCTCATGTCCCACTCATCTTTCATTTCATTCTAGATATATACAGACCACGTAGAAATACACCTTTTCACTCGCTGGCCAGAACTTAACAGAAGCACTAGCTATATTTGAAATCATGCTAGATTATCCGCATGGATTTTTATACATATTTGCAGTGAATTCTATTCTGTGCAAAGCGGTAATATATATATTGTGTAAAGTGATCAGTAGTCTAGTGCATTCATTCTATTTCACTGGATTTTGTGTTAATTTAAATCTATTAAATTAAACCATCTCAATAGTTCCAGTTGTAAATGTAATGATATACCTGCTATATTATTTCCAAAAGATAATAGATGTTAAATGCTTAAATTAACTTTTAAAGTCGCGAAGGAATTTATAATTAATAAATTTAGTTAAGTCCTATATTTATAAATAGTCTTAACGGGACATTCATCGCGCTTTAGAAGGTTATTTGTTTTCGGTATATTACATGTCTCTTTTTCTTTCATACAGAGTGATCGTAACCTGTGCGATCCCAGCATTAAGAAAGCAATAAAGAAATCATCTTAAAAAACTTCCCAGACATATTGATGAAACATTTTTTAAATTTAATCTTGTGGCGGTTCAATGCGACATAGCTATTATAATTATATGAAAGAAAGCCTACCCAAGAATATTTCAAGAACAATGATCATATTAAGATTACAAATCTGTAAGATAACCTGGAAGTTGAACAGTGCCAGTAGCGATACCTGATTTACTGCCTTACTGTGAGAGAATACATATTTTCCTGAACGGTGACGGCTTAAAGTTTTTTCCTCACTGGATTAATAAATTTTTCCGGTCAATTACTATCATCACGCATTTAAGGAATTTTACCATAGCGGAAGATTAAAGAGACCACTTCATTTTCACCCTTGTGTCGAACTGTTTCAGTGCCATCCCATAGACTCCTTTTATATAAATAAAACACAATAACTCTTAGGCTTCAAGTCCAGTGATATAGTGGGAATAGTGCTATCAACCAACCTCGCTACATTTGGGGCGGGACATCGAAGTACTAGACAGTTCACATGTCAAAAGTGTAATTGCTGTTTATATATTTCTATTGTATTGTCTGATGCTGCAATCGGTAAGTGTGTGAGAATATATGAGTGTGGATCCTCACGCGTGTGCATGAATGACAGGAAATTTAATCTTTTTTTGTAACCATTTTGTTAACTTGCTTACCTGGTAATATATATCTTTTCTGTATACCCTACATTGTTCCTTTAAGTGGGAGAGTTGATAATTTGTTAACTCTGTTTAAACGCCCCTCCTTTCCTTTTTCTTAGTAAAAGGAAGAACAATTGGGAAGAACATGATTTTTTTCTACCACCTATACCTAATTTTGAAACACCTCTTTCAGAGTAATTAACTTCACTGTTAGGTTAACTTACCTATGTTCCTAATAACTATCTATCTTTGGACTGGGTTTATCTTTGTCTAATAAACGGGACAGGTTTATTCGATACCAATCTTCTTCACCCCCTCCCCACCTTGTTATTTATATTTTCTGTACTTATGATAATTTTATGTAACACTTGATATGTGTTTGTGAGTTGATTCTTTTTTGGTTAATAAACATCATAAACTTAATCGTTACGGTGTTGGACTACCCAAAGCCCATAAAATTCCCCCTATTTGTTTAAGATAGTTGTATCCACGTCGTCTGTGTGTCTGAAGCACCAAAACGGTGTGAGAGCAGGTGTGTGTCTTGAAACTGGCAAATAATTGTTTGACCAGTGGAGCCTGAAGAGTAGATTGAGAGAAACGATTTGTCGTAAATAAGTCTGTCTTTACTCTCCTCCAGCACTCTGTGAAGCAAGCAACTATTTAATCTCTACATTTCTATCACTGAGTTTTTTTCACCATCATTCTACACTCTAAACCGGACTACTATTTCTAAGACTCTTTCTCTCAAAATAAATTTACGACAATGGCACTGGACTCCAAATTGCATCTTTGAAGAACTAGATAGTGGAGGCCACTATCCTGACAGGTTGTGGTAGCGAGGAGAAAGTCTGCATACCAAAAATCCCGATGATTCCCTCCGATCTGCCGTTCTATTTTAAGAAACTTCAAATTCCATAATAGAGTCTGTTTTTCAATGATCATTTATAAAGTACAAGGTCAAACGCTTCACGTGGCCGGCGTCGACTCGAGCGATGAATGCTGCTCACATGGGCAACTGTATTTGGCATTTTCATTGTACAGCGCAAATAACGCTGTGAAACCCAACGCCCTAATATCTGGCCTTTGGCTAGGATCATGTGTCTAGACACAGGGACCGGTACAGTGACATTCATGTGTCATTAGGTCCCTTGTGTGAGAACACAGAGGATCACTACAGTGACACAGTTTGTCATTGGGTCTTCTTGTGTTGGGACATGTGGTCTTGACCAGAGCCGGGTTTGGGGTGGGTGCCAATGCGACCTCATGCGAGGAAAAAAAAAAAAAAAGGAATTTTCCCGAGTTAGCGCGCCAGAACACCAATACGTGAATATGTGTTGTCACCAAATGACTCTACTATGAATGTCGTCTACAAAAAAAGCCCTAACTTAAATTATTTGTGTTAGAAGCACACATCAGTGCAATAGTGCAATAATATAGTTTAAGAAAAAAACTTGAACTTACTTAAAACGATTCGCAGCACAGCGGACTTTCACCCATTCCGACATTGATCCGAGCAAAGCCGGATATGACCGCTAGTTGTAATATAATTTGTAAACCCTTCGCTAAATGTATTTTATGTTTATTATCCAAATAATTTCCTTTGGCTTAACAACATGATGATGCTTTTTCATGAAGAATCTATATTTATTGTGTGAGTGACTCATGTCCGTGAGGCAGGTACATACGTCAACGATCTGGCACGGCCCATATGTCTGTTACAGAATTTTTGCAAACAGATTTGGAGCAGTTGAAATTTCACAGTAAAGATTACCAGATTTCTCATTGTTTCTTCATATTCGTCTTTCGTTCTCATAAAACGACATCTGTGACCCAAAAACGCAACAATAGAGAATGCAGTCAGCGACCCATAGCTTGACTGCTTGCGTCAGGGTCAGCCAACCAGAGCTGATCAAGACCCTACTCCACCTATAAGTGGTGGTCGTGGAAACAGGCTGAAACACTGCAGTCTGGTTGAAAGAGTAGGGATTGAAGAGGGAAGACTAATTCGGTCCCAAAAAATGCCGTGCGAAGTCGGATGTGTCGGCCAAAAGGCTCAAATATCGCATTTTTTTTGTAAACGGTGCAACGCAACCAACGTCCTTCTCAGGACGAACGAGGAAGAAGAAGAAAATATAACGACATTTATTTGTGTCGTAACGTTGGCAGTCTGTCTCAGGCTTCTCTCTTTGATCCTCACGTGGGTTGGTGAAAGCCACGTTGTCAGTCTGCTCTTTTTGTGGAGCCGACATTCATAAATGATGTGTTCTTCTTTGTACAGTCTTCTCCCTCACGTCCGCATGTCTGTCTGTTTGATTGTTAATTTGTTGAACAGATGGTATTTGATTCTACAGTAGCCGGCTCTTAATTTGAAGATTATTACTTGATCTCTTCTAGGTAAGGAGTATTATGTCTCTGTTATATCTGCCTCTGTGTGTTGTCTATGCCATTTGTCTTCGATGATATTTCGTATTATTGCTATTATCTCTAACTGTGCTTCCCTTCCTGAGTTTGTGTGACGGTATTGCCTACCCTGCTTGGCAGTAGTGGTCCTACAGTGGCCAAAACTCAAGAGTATCTATTATTGGCTTCATTGGAGTCTATCTTTACACAAGATTACTCTTGGCAGAAATGTCGATAGAACAGTAGTAAAGCTTCTATCACATGGGAGTCTTCACAAGATATTCAGATAAGCAAAAACGGTGCTGGCTGTCACTGAGCATGTTAATTCTGTAATCTGCCGAAATTTTTTTTTGAAGAATGTAAGCACTGGTTAATCTAGCTCATTAAGCCCCCACCGCTGAGTTTATCAGTGGAATTATTATTATTATTATTATTATTATTATATATATATATATATATATATATATATATATATATATATATATATATATATATATATATATATATATATATATATATATATATATATATATAGTTCTGTTTGGAATGTGTATTTAGTAACTTTGACTGAGACAAACATGTAGTAAATTTAAAAGGATTGAATCGAAGTTAAATTTGTAACATTACAAATAACAAAATTTAATAATCACGTTAAGTTTCAGAGCTTAAAAGTAATAATTTGAATAGTTATGGAAAGGATTTCGTCACTTGAAGGGGATTTAACTGAATAAAGGAGGTCACTTTTGGCAGCGGATATTTTCACTTAGCTGCCAATGGTAGTTTCTTCTCCCGCTGGGTAAGTTCCTTTCACTATGCTATCGCTCGTCTCAGGTCAAAGTTTAGGCGCCACACGTTCTCAGAACGTCAAGGAGTAACGGTCTAGTTGGTTCTGCGTCTGTTTATATAACCCTTTCACAAAGTCAGTCCACTTCTACCTTCACTTGGTTCCAGAGATAGTGCGTTCTGCTGGTAATACCAATACCCTAATCTGTGGCTACAGACGTTTTTTGCTCAGAGGAATAACAGAGAAGAATCGTTCTCTTACACGAGTCTGTGATGTCTTTAATTGTGCCATAGATTCCCCTCTGACTCCGTGTGGCTTCAGTTTCCTAGTCCCAGTGTTACTTTTTAAAATGTAGAGATTTTCTGTGCTTTTTTAAGTCTTATCTGGTTCTCCAATAAAAGGTCCGGTTAACAAAAAGGAATTATGAATCGAGTCTTCACTCTGGCGAGGTCTGAGGTTGTCTTGGCGAGCTGGAAATTAACAGTGAAAAAAAAATGCGAAATGGTCAGCCTATATTCTCCCTCAATGTTGTTATGAATCTAATCAGAAAGATCCAATCATTTAAAATCATGCAGATAGGGTGTAATATTTTAAAATAGTCCCACGTGAAATAAGGTGCGAACCTGCAAAGGTCACGTATTACCATATATGGACATCTGATGCCTTGCATACACTCTCACAAACACATTTGTAGACTCATATTGTCTAAAATGTAATAAATCCATGATTACTTTTTAACCAAGTGACCGAAACGATTATGTCACAATTGTCTGCCCACATGTGTGACACAGACAGTAATCTACTTATCTGTCGTGTGAGTACGCAGACTCCGTGTCTTATCGGTGATTAAGCCAATGTACGTGTTAATCTGCTGCGCCTATCACCAACAAATCTTAGTAGCGCCAAGCGAATGCGATGTATCATATCAGCCGTTCCTAGCAAATGTGATATTTATCACCTACAGGGTGCTTTGATTAAAATCAAATATCTGCTACTTAGTAGAAAATAACAAGGAAAGAAAGAAAGAAAGAGAGAAAGAAAGAAAGAAAAGTGCGATAATTGACAGCACAAAATAAAAATCGGTACCACAAATGTATCGATACTGCCGGAGAGAACCAAAGATCGCTAAGACGTCGTCCATGTCGTCACAGTTTGAATATTGTGCCAGCTTTTCGTGGCCAGTCGGTCTGCCTTCACGCTTCCATAAATGTCTATTTAAGTAATACAATAATTTTGACTACACAAAACACATAAGCAATTGAAATTTTAATTAACCGATATACACATATATAAATATATGATTAAGAAGGATGCAAATAGCACTAGTTAAGTGTATTATCTTTAATATACAGCATATAACAAGTCTGGGTTTCTACACTACACTTGTGTTTATTAATGGAACAACAAATTGTCTTGTGGTACTCGACAATCTCTTGTACTTTCACTTTCTTGAATTTATATCAGGTTCCTATTAGAGCTTCTGAGAGACTTTCTAATCCGATATTTTTATGGTTCCTTACTCTCAACAACATTTCTGAAGGTCACAATAAAGTCAATGACTTTCATGTTGTCTTTCTCAGCCAGCCTTGACCTTCAGGCCACTTGTGGTTTCCGAGGTGTTTCTGAGGAGACAACGAATGTGTCCACTCATCTATCAAGCATGTCATAGAAGGAAACAAAGAATGTGTCCACTCATCTGTCAGGCATGTCGTAGAAGGAGACAAAGAAAGTGTCCACTCATCTGTCAGGCATGTCGTAGAAGGAGACAAAGAATGTGTCCACTCATCTGTCAGGCATGTCGTAGAAGGAGACAAAGAAAGTGTCCAGTCATCTGTCAGGCATGTCGTAGAAGGAGACAAAGAATGTGTCCACTCATCTGTCAGGCATGTCGTAGAAGGAGACAAATATGAGATTCAGCATAGTGCTGGTACCCTCACTACCAAAAATAAATTGCTAAAGACACAACTGCTGTAGTCTGTGATAAAGATCACACATTTATTAATAATGTCTTTATTTACTTGTTTCAACCTGACCACACAGTATTTACCTACACGGGCATTAGACTACTTATACTCACCTGCGTGGTGCACAACGCGGAATTTGACAACAGATTTAGATAGAAGAATAGAGAAATTAGACATAAGATGTTATAGAAATATTCTCAGACAAAAGTCCATTGACCGTGTATTAAAAGAAACACAATCAGAAATGCTATTGGAACATATAAAAAACGTACAGTTTAGATGTGAACACATTGTGAACACTCGAAAACCATTTATTTATAGACTTTCTGTGTCGTGCTAATTATACTGGAACCACATAATAGTGATAACATATAACAAAACTCTACACAAACAAGGCAAATACTAATGACACACAGAAGAAACATATAAATACATCGTCAAACCTCCCGTATCCCACTT
Source organism: Oreohelix idahoensis (assembly GCA_024509875.1). Classification (NCBI taxonomy): domain Eukaryota; kingdom Metazoa; phylum Mollusca; class Gastropoda; order Stylommatophora; family Oreohelicidae; genus Oreohelix; species Oreohelix idahoensis. The sequence continues at coordinate 66,562 of JAMPIV010006770.1, read as the reverse complement.
AAAAATAGGTCTTTTCAAGGGAGGTATCTTTGTAGAACAAGAAACATTTATATTTATGAAAATAAATAAATAAAATAACAACTGACGTCATTGGAGGATTTTTATTTTCTTATCATTTGTTTCTATTGTCTTTGTTATTGTTATTGTTGATCAGTACAGACGTCATTGAACTCCGGGAAAACCTATAGGTGCTCAATCTCCCTCTACAAATGACGATGGGTATGAATGTTAATTGTTCCTGTTGTGCGCTGGTTGTATACACGACAGAAGCATTCTTGCATACACCCATCCTTGTAGTCTTGCGGTTGATGACTGATATTGGTCCCGAGTAATTCTGTTGTGGGTTCATTTTAGATTTTATGTTCATATTTCTGTCTTATAGCTAATCTTTATTGTCTTCCACTTATTCGACCTAATACGTTTTTGTAGCCAGCCGTTTGGTAGAAGTAGTAACATTTTGTATTTGTGTCAAAAGCTTCACATTTATTTCAAACTTGAACAAAACTTATAAACTGAGATACGTGATTCAACGCCTTGACTTGACGACCTTACGTTTATATTCAACGAAACGTGTACTTGAAATGAATAAGTTTACTCGACATATACTTTTATCAAATAACGACCAACGTCAATATCAAAGGACGATCTTAGTCCTCATAGACGCGCGTATCATTTCAAATAATATTTCTTTAATGCACAAATACATTGACATCTCATTTGCTTTATAAAGATACTCAATGAGTCAAGTATAATTATATTCATAACGTACAGTCCATTTCCACACACGTCATCACTTTTATAAAGCCCAGACGGCGTTTATCTATTTATGAGCTTCGTTCAAGACACTTTGGTATTATCTATAAATCAAGGCAATTCTCCTATAACTATATATGATTCTTCGTATCAGTTCATTGGGACATTTTTCATTAATACTAATACAGAAGATTATAAATCCACTCAAACACAATCCTGCATTCCAGAGACAGCTGTCTTCTAAACACTTGCTAAACACACTGACTACCCTGTTACTAATACAAACAATGCTCACGTCATGTGCGCGGATTACCACTCGTACCAGCTATGCCTATGTGCTGGAACCCACACTAGCCTCACACTACATCATCTGTTCCCTAGCGTTGTGTTAATTGCTATAATTTCTTCCTTTATGTCTGACCGGCTTCATTTACCTGGGTGTTCTTTTGCTTGTAGTGATGATAGTGAGTGTATAAATATCGTAGCAGCTTCTGGTGGGTTATCTTCGATTAGTTCTAAACTATTTAGAATTGCTACCATCTCTGCGGTAAAAATCGAAGCCCCTTCAGTTACACTGTAGTTCTTCTTAATTCCCCACTGTGGTATTACTACTCCTGCACCTAGTTGCCCACTGTCACCCTTGGATCTATCAGTGTAGACGGCCAGACTTTGTTTTGTTAGTTGATTTATTTACCACTTTCTACTTATCGTTTTAGCTTCCTTATCTTCTATGTTTTGTTTGATCTTTTCAGTAAGTGAGTAGTCTATGAATTGTGTTTTTTGTTCCCAAGGTGGTATTGTGCTTCTATACTTATTACTTTTATTAATTGTGTTTGACAGTGCTTTGAACCGTGTTAGATCTTCTATAGTTCTCCACCCTGTTGGATATCTGTCTTTATTTAAGGGGACGTCCGATACACCTTGTTGGTTTTTGACAAATGCCTTATGTGCTGGGTGGGTCACTTCTTGTGCTACTTTACTCCAATAATTTAATCTTAGTTCTTTCCGTCTTAGACCAAAGGGCGGTATGCTACTTCTATAGCACGTTTCACTAGCTTTGCCCAACTTCAAAATGCTATATCTCAGCGAATATATAACGCATATAAGTGAATTTTTGTGTGTGAATTTGAAATGGTATAGACCCTATGAATTAAATTTTTCATTAAAATGCGGCCATTGGTTTCAATTTTCGTTTCTTTGCGATATAATATAAAATCCTACTTGCCAACACACATCACACGCACACATATTGAAATGTCTACAGTAAATTATACGACCTCATTTGCACATTTTTGGTTTATCAAGCAATTGGCATGATTTTTGAGTGAAATTGCGTGAAATCGCACTTCTTGAACATAAAACAGTTTATATCCGGTGCAACGCACACATTGTCAATCAGAGGTGTGTCTACAAAAATTATTGTGTGGTTAAGAAGGACAAATGAGTCTGCGAGTACATTTTATGACATTACAGCAAATCACAAATAGGATTTTTAAGTATTTCTGCAATGAAGCTACTCGAGGAAAACTATATCATTCTATTTCAAACCCACAAAAGAGGACTATTCACGCCTTGGGGATAAGCAAACGATCATTGCACCGCTGGGTAGCGACATCTGAAATGTCTAATTCCAGTGTTTTACACACGAAAATTAGGCCAAGAGTGGTGGATAATTTTGACAGAGAATTGATCCGCAGAGAAATTTGCAATATGTTTCACAATAATGAGGCAGTGACTTTAAGGAAATTGAAAATTTGGTTAAGAAAGAATAATGACATTGATATTTCCAAATCTACGCTATGGAGGACTATTAGGAGTTTGGGATTCACTTTTAGAAAATATGTTGGTGGTAGAAACCTTATTTGTGAGAAGCCTCATATAGTTGCAATGAGAAGCAAATACTTAAGCGAGGTCAGAGAAATGAGAAGAGATTGTTATGATTTTGTGTATTTAGATGAAACTTGGATCAATGCGCACTACAGTAATGAACGAGAATGGCAATCATCTGATGGAACAACTAAGAGACTAGTACCAAGCAGCAAAGGACAGCGCCTAATAATTGCACATCCAGGAAGCAGCCATCATGGGCTTCTAAATAATACTGAACTCATATTTGTTTCAAAATCCACAGATAATAGGGATTACCATGCAGAGATGAATGGCAAGATATTTTAAGATTGGATTGTGAATCATGTACTTCCTTCCTTGGATAGACCGTGGTGTTTGATAATGGATTATGCCTCATATCACAACGTTGTGGCACCAGAAGATAAAGTTTCTAATTCACCAAGTATTAAAGATGTAATAAAGATTTGGCTGACCATAAACAACATTCCATTCAACGAAATGTCCATGAACCTGAATTACTTGGAATTGTAAAAAAAGACACCGCATACAAAGATATTTCACATAGACAAGGCAATCCATGAACATGGTCACAGATGTTTAAGATTACCTCCTTACCATTCTCACTTAAACCCAATAGAATTAGTATGGGCTAAAATTAAGGAACAGGTAGCAACAGAAAAAAGAACGTTCAAATTAAAAGATGTTGAAATACTTATAAAAGCCGCCATCTCCAATATAGCCAGGGATTATTGGAAGAAAAGTGAGAACCATGTGTTACAAGAGGAAGAGGAATATTGGAAGAATGATGGTTTGTCCTTCATTCAGCCGAGATTGATTTTCAATTTCTCAGAGACATCTGATTATGATTCGGATGAAGTTTAATTTCTTTAAAGATGACCTTACCGTTATTTACAAGCACATTAGAGGAGCAACGTTCCATTATGATATTTATGAACCGCAAAGAGATGATACCCATTGAAATAATTAGATCAAGGAAGGTCAAGTTTGGTAGCGCATTAAATGTCAATGACAAACAATGTCACGAGTATTTCGCATGCAGATCATTTAAGAAATCATCTTCAACACGTATTCAATTGCAAACGTGATGGCCACATTATTGTAATAGTAGACACGCCTATGCCTAATCAATTCACAGAATCTGTGCATGAAGTGGTAAAATTTCTTTTCTCGATACACAATAATTAGTATGCCGACAAAGATCAAAGGATTTCATCCGTTTATGGGAACTGGACAAGATGCACAGATATAAAGTATATATTTGTTGGGTCTAACCCAATATAACATCGTACGCAAAAAATGGCATTAATACGTTAGACGGTTAATCAGATAATTACATTTGTTTGAGGGCAAAGCTAGTGAAACGTGCTATAGTGCTTCTACTGATGTTGATAAAAATGCACCTGCAATGGTTCTGATGGCTGCATTTTGAATTCTGTCTAGTTTTGCTTTGTTAGAAGCTGCAGCTGTGTCATAGACTATGCTGGCATAATCTAATTTCCCCCTGATGAAAGACTTGTAAAACATATGCATTATTTTATTGCTGTTCCCCCCATCCATTACCTTTTACTATCCTTAGTATATTTTGGGGTCCGCTACAGCTTTCTACTAAATTGTCTATATGTTTCTTCCAATTAAGTTGTTTATCTAAAGTTATGCCCAGAAGTCTAGTTGTTGTGGAGGTACATATTTTCTGTCATTTAAGGGTTATATTGATTTTGTTACTTTTTTAAAAAATTTCCTTTGCTGAATGTCACACCTACTGTTTTGTTTACATTAATTTCGAAGCCCCAACTTTTCATCCACTATGAAACTTTGTCTATTTTTTTTGAAGTTTTTGGTATACATGGTCCAAGTTTTTCCAGATCGCCAAATGGCACAGTCATCCGCAAATTGTGATACTGCATTCTTAATGTCGTTAAATTCATCAGCTTAATCATTTACAATGGCAAACTACTGAATGAAAAAGTTGCCGAGAAAAATCACAAACAGCCAATAAAAGCTGTGGTTGATTGCCCCGTCCTGTAAAGGATAAGCAACTAACTTTTAATCATTTACAGCTATAGTGAAAATTGAAGGTGAAATCACTGATCCCTGAGAAATTCCATTCTGTTGTTCATATATTTCTGACTTACCATTGTTCACCTGTACAGCAAAATACCTGTCCTTTAAAAACGTTTCTAGATATCTATAGGTTTTACCAGTAATGCCAGTCTTTTTCATTTTGTAAAGAGCTCCATTTCTCCAGCATTCATCATATGCTCTAGCGACATCCAAAAAAGACTGCTACTGTTTTCTCTTTGCTCTTGAACTCTGGCTTTACATCGTGTTCATATCTTACAAGCTGGTCTATTGTACTTCTGTCTGCTCTAAAACTTGACTGGTTTGGGCTATATAACTGATTTTTTTTTAGGTAGAATTTAACTCTTTCGTTAACAAAAGTTTCCAGTATTTTGCCTAGTTGTGATGTTAAGGCAATAGGTCTATAAGAACTTGCATCATTGGCTTCCTTATTGGGTTTTAGGATGGGTACTATCATAGCTACTTTCCATGCCTTTGGTATCTTTCCTAAGCTCCAGATTTTGTTATAAAGGGAAGTTATTATGTTCATAGTTTTTTTTTTGGGTACTTTCTTACGGATTTCATAACTAAGTATATCATGCCCTGAGGCAGTATTAGATTTCTCGTGTATTGCACTAGTTACACCTTCCTCTGTTACATCAGCATCTAAATAGTTTGTTTCGTCTATCTGGTCTGGTAGTTCCTTTAAAAACTGTATCCTAAGTCTTTCTCTTCTCACATTTTCTTCCTTTCCTATATTACTTTTTGCACTGACTTTATAGAAATACTCAGCAAAGGATTGGATTTATCTTTATCTTTTCTGCTTTCTTTGGTAGTTTGATTGTTGGCATTATTGTTTTCTTATTGTTCCCTTTGATTGCCTCAAGTTTTTTTCCAAACTTCTTTAATTTGAATGCTAGGTTTAAGTGATTGACCAAACTCCTTCCAGTTAGTGTCTTTGGCTTTTAATATTATTATGTTAGATTCATTCCTAATACGTTTATACTCATAATAGTTTTCTTCTGTTCTGTTATTTCTATATTTTTGTAAGGCCCTTTTTCTTCTCTCATGAATTTCTGCACAGGTTTTATTCCACCAGGCAACTGCGTTTTTCTTTTCTTATTAATGTTATTTATTGGTGTTAGATGCTGTGGCATATTTTCATTTGGTATTTATTGTATTGCTATTTTAAGAATTTCATTGGTCAGTGTTTCTACCCACAAGTCAGTATCATCTGATTCCATGTCTTTATATTCCATCACCTCCAGCTCTGATTGGAAGGCTTCCCAGTTTTTTTAAAAATAGTTTCGCTGGTCCTGGGTTTGGAATGATGTTTTCTTGCATGGTTTTTACAATGGGCAGATGATCTGAGTTTGTGTATTGTAACACTTCCCAATTTACATTCTCTAGCTTGATAGTTGCTATACTTATGTCTATTGCTGAGTCTCCCCCGTTAGCGTGTGGATTAATTCTAGTTGCAGTTCCATCATGTAGTATTAGCAGGTCATTGTTTTCTATAAAGGCTATGGCCGTTGACTGACTTGTCAATTGTTTTATACTTGTACGTCGTGTTGATCGTATGTTAGGTTTCGTATCACAGCCAGTTCAGTAGACTGCTTGTATTAGTTGGTAAGAAATCTTCACATACGACGACTTCATTCTGAACAACAGTTGACAAAATGAACTATGATGACAGCAGGCGTTATTCACATAGAAACATGTACAACATGCCCGGTGCTGGCTCTTGACAGAATTCAGTAACATACTCAGCCTTCTTTATGCGGCTGGCGACTTGTACAACGAAATTGAGTATATAACATTCTGCCTCACTCTATATCCCTCTCTGCATAAACTGTCTATAGTGGCTATTAGGTTCACAAGTTGAGAGCCACTGTGGTTGTTGCTATACAGGGTGTCCATAAAAGATTGTAACCTTTTCAAAAAAAAATTATTCTCGGCCCCATGATGTGGTACGAGGATTCTTTCTATCACAAAAGTAAGATAATCTCTGCAATTTTTTTAAACATACCTAATAAAGACTCAAAACAATGTACCTATTTCTTTTTTTTTTCACCTACTTGACCTGTTTGTTGAGAGACATGTAACAATTACCGGTTGCAACTCAACTGCAAAAGTTTCACTTGAGATACCCGCGAGCATGCGGACATTTTACAACATATTTCTGGCAGCTAAGTACCCACTCAAAGCTGCCAATTGAACTCTTTCCCAAAGAACTGTTCAAATCTAGATTATCCTACCTGCCATCTAGGTATCACCAAAAAATGATGCTTCGATGACGGGTCATTAGTGCAAACCGCAAGACATAACACCGGAAATTTAACATGAGCAGTCCAGCCTATTAATGACGCAATCACTTCTGTTGTTTCCCTATTATACAGTATAGGTCAGTCCACACAAGACAAAGACATTAATACTGTGTCTAGTATATAATAGTAGACTAAGAACTTTAAGTATAGGACAGAGGGTAGGTTTTTGTTGTTATTGTATACACATTTATAACACATAAGGAAGGGACACCCGAGGTCTGTAAACAGTAAATAAATATTAGACGAACATGATGTTGTTATTTTATGGTGACATTTGGAATAATTGAGGGATGCAGCGTGCGTGATGGAAACAGAAGAAAGCAAGTACAGGATTCGTAGAAACGCTTGAAAATAAGAAAAACAATCAGTAAATAGATCAGAATATACACTAAGACACCCTAATATAAACAACATATCCCTGCACATAGTTAATGATTGTAAGTGACGCGTTGCGTGCAATCGTACTAAAAACTTAAAACAAAAATAAATACAACTCACTTCAAAATAATCACAATCTATATTGGACACTACAACGTGCTGCTATCACTAAAATCGATTATCACCAATCTGTAAAGCAGCGTTGTGTTACAAAACATTCCATATTGATTCACAAAATCCCGTGATGACTACCGCTATTTTAATTGGCGGGTCGGAAGAAGGAATGAAACAGTGTAAATGTCTTCAGATAATACTTAATATTGATCCTTGTGGAGAAAGAATAATTAAAAGCCAACAAACGTTTGAATCAAAATTATTTTTTCTGGAAAATATGTTCTCCTATAAGAGATAAGTGTAAGATATTTTGTAGGATGATAAACTAGGTTAAATGACCTCGATGTATGACCTCAGGTCAATGTTTGCCAAAAATGTAGATGGACTTAAAAAGTACTAAGGTGACCAATAGGAACATACAATATACTGTACATATACATACATTTCTTTACGTGTCACCATTTAAATGTTAGGGGAGGTAGCGTAAGTTTTTGTTTCTTTAATTTTTATGTCAAGGGAAATAATTTAACCATTACATAAATGCAAAAAGAAATAAAAGGTTCTCGTCCAGTTTTAATTGCATGTGGTTAAAAGTAAAAATATATAAAACAAAAAATATTGTGTTATGCCCACTTTAAGAAAAAACTGTTACATTCTATTTGTGAATGTTGTTATTAGCTGTTATTAATAAATATTAAACAATATTTTACTTGATGCATATGACGATGAAGTGAAAACGTATCTGCTCTGCTACTTTCAATGATAATTGCGTCCACGCCGTCCACTCCACTTCTGACTGCTTGAAGATCGGTTTTAATCAACAACTTTATTTTACCTAAATTGATTTAGATAGCAAATGTTCAAACCATTCCTAAAGAAATTATTTCACGAATAAACAAACTCACAAGAACATTCTTATTTCGCAACAATTTACATTGTATAAAACATAAAACGTTAATACAACCCAAAAATAGAGGAGGAGTATCTTTACAAGATATAGCAACAAAAAAAAAAAGCTTTAAGAATCAAGTACATGGGAGAAATCGTTAAAAATCCTGAACATTACCCACTTGCTCATTATTATATTGGTCTGAGATTATCTAACGTGCGTCGTTACAACAATAATCAACCTCATTATTATATTGGTTTAAGATTATCTCACTTGTGTCGTTACAACAGTAATCAACCTCATTATTTTATTGGTTTAAGATTATCTCACTTGTGTCGTTACAACAATAATCTACCTCATTATTATATTGGTTTAAGATTATCTAACGTGTGGCGTTACAACAATAATAAACCTCATTATTACATTGGTTTAAGATTATCTCACTTGTGTCGTTACAACAATAATCTACCTCATTATTATATTGGTTTAAGATTATCTAACTTGTGTCGTTACAACAATAATCTACCTCATTATTATATTGGTTTAAGATTATCTCACTTGTGTCATTACAACAATAATCTACCTCATTATTATATTGGTTTAAGATTATCTAACTTGTGTCGTTACAACAATAATCAACCTCATCATTTTGGCACTTTACCACGGTTTTTGCAAACAATGCATACAAAGCATACAAGGAAACACATCTTTATTACAACAAAACACACTTTCAATTTACAGGAATCTCATTACTGCACAAGAACCCTCATTAGTGACAAGGATAAAACGTGGGTACAATTATGTCATAACTGATTACCAACCTATTTTTAGGAGCCTACACGAGTTACCAGTTGTTCCATCCGCAAAGGAAGTCACCCTTAGATTATTATATAGCATGACACCCATTAGGCAAAGACGTGTTGCACAATGGAAAAATCTCCCAAAATGCAAATTATGTAACACCAATACACAGGAGACAGAAGATCATTTTTTTTTTTTTTTTACTGTAGTACAGTTACTTCTACAATAGAAATTTTGAAAAAAGGAATTGACAGTTTACATTCCATGCAGTATTGACATGTATAGAGCTATCATGCTAAATTCCCTTCCAAAGTGTACAAAACAAGTAGAACTTAAACTTTTGACCCTGCTAGTGGAATTTACATATTTAGTCTGGATATGTAGGAACTGCGCGGTGTATGAAGGGAAACAGTACAACGCCCACTTATTCTCACAATTATACCTACAAAAAACACAATATATCAAAGTGTGAAGGGATTGTGGGGGTGGGGGGAGGGGTGGCGGAAGGGGGGGGGGAGGAAACTAATTTCAACCCAGAGCTGACTGTACATATGTTAAATAATTATAGCCATGTTTGGCTTTATGGGTGCAATTTCCAATGTGTATGTGAACGGGTTTATATGAAAACTTTCTTGTAAGTGTGCCAGTGAGTGCTAGTACGCGTGAGTGGTTATATGTATTATAAAATTATACTGGTTTTAGTTAATTGAAAAAGAAATACAAATCAAGAATCAAAAAACGGAACGAAAGTATATATGTGCGTGTATGTATATATCGGTATATAGGTGCAGATTGAAGGCTTATTCTCTTCTTCATGTTCCTTCTTAAATGCTTTGACTCATGTCGGAGTGTCTAAACAGTAGTTCAAGTGTACATGTGAAAGTGTCAGCAAGTGTAAGTTTTTTTTTTTAATGTAAAATACTATGGACTAAGTAGGAATTTGCTTAGCTCTAAACCAATTTTGATTTTCATACTTCTTTAAAATTAAATTAACTTTATTTATTCCACTGTTACTCTTTAAACCTATATACATTCTAAATTATAAGTTTATAAACTTTATAAGAAAAACTTATAACTTTTACAGCAGCCCCTTAATTTATTTACTTATACTATACATTCTAAATTACTTATTATTTAAATTTTTTAAAAGTATTTGATTATTCAATTATTCCTTTTATTTTTTAACTTGTTTATTAAGTACACAATGGAAGTAAGAGTGCGCAAGAGGTTTCATATGTAATATGCAATGTTTTTTTCTTTTATTTCATGCAAAATGTACCTGTTTTTGTAAAGTGGAAAGAACGATAAATAAAAGTATTAAAAAAAAAAATTGATCCTTAGCCGACGACCGTCAAAGCAGTTAAAGGCCATCACGCCTGGTGGCGTCTTGTAGGGCAACAACAAATTGATTCCACTTTGCTCGGTCGGCGGCCATTCTTCGTACAGTGCTCCAACTCTGGTTCATTCTTTGCATCTCAGCCTCCTCAGTCCTTCGCCAAGTTGTTTTTGGTCGGCCTCTCTTTCGTTTTCCTTCACGATTCCATAGCATAGCTGTTCTTGTGATGACATCAGGGTCTCTTCTGATGACATGGCCAACCCAGCTCCAGCGTGTGTCAGCTATGATGGTGTGCATGTAATCTTGCTTGGTGGATTTCGATGTTATGACTTGTTGTTGTTATGTATTTCTATTGTACTGAATGAGGTCAGCTGTGAAGGCTACTGAATCTAACAATTATTAGGGTGAGTTTTTAGAGTGCCTTTCTGCTACCACCTTATGATCTCATTCAGACTTATTCTTGACTAGTATGTCTGATTGCTACGTATAATGTCTAGGTAATGTAAGGTGTGTTGTAATAATATCACAACAAATACAACTAAGAACTCTATGAAAAGTATTTAACAACACTCAGAGTTAAGTTTAAATGTGAATTAATTTTTTACATATTATTGTTCCAGTATCACAATTTTGTATATACTGGAATTGAAATTCAAAATGATCAATCAAAATATTTATATCAAAATGATTCAATTTATAACTGTATATATTATTGTTCACAAATTTAATTACATGTGTCAATCTGGGACAATGTCACTGTACTATAGCTCCTATGAATGGGTACTGTTAGGAAGAACGTCTAAGTTCATCACAATCTGAATATTTATTAAATACTTGGGAAATGAGAGTAATTTTTGGGTTGATATATCAAATGCCTGCAGACACTGGCTTAACTTTGTGGCTTCTGATGTGCAGGATGAAGTATAGTCACCCCACCAGCTTTCAATAACAAGTCAGGCTTCTGATCTTGAAATAACAAGGAGGCACACAGTTGATAATGCCTCACTTCTTTAGATGCAGAATTATACAGATCTCAGTTGACCTGGGCTTACTTCTAGTCGTGGATGAAACCCTGGAACAATATAAATGCGGCATACATCACCCTCTGATATACTCTCTCTCTCTCTTTCCCTAACTAAACATTGTAATTCATTCAGATTCAGCATGGTAACTACACAATTAGTTAGCGTTCTTAATTGGTTTGTTACCCCATTCATCGTCAAATAAACTTCAACCTACAGTTTGACACTTTCCTTGACAAAGGAAACATTTTAAGTTAATAATATCAAGTCATGTACAAAGACGGTGATTTGCTGAAGAAGACGGCCAGTGGTTTTCCTGGTCTTATGTCACAATACTGTTCAACAATTTCCCCATTACTTTTTAATTTTATTTTCTCCCAAAGTGTCAGAAAACCTGTCCGGCTTTTCTACAACCTATTACTATATTTCTTAACAACTATGTGAAACAACACAAAGTTTGATGTTGGCTTCACTTTAGATAATCTTTTTCCCACATTATTTTCATACAAATTCAATAATATATGCATAATAATAATAATAATGATAATATAAAGGTTTTCTTACTTACCGCATCAGAGAAATATTAAACACTAATAGTTTGAATTGAGATAATATGGTCAACTCCAGATCTCTTGCTGGTGCAGAACAGCTAAGCCAAGACAGTACTTTTATCTTGCTTTTAAACAGCTTTAGTGTCGAAAATCTCTATCACAAGTGGCCCCGAATACTACTATCCATTAGTTTTATTCTTCCCTTAGTATATTAGGCTACAGTCAATCAGGTACCGTTTGGCTGTGAGCGTCCTTATATTCAAACTCGAACTAAATTTTCAAATCAAGGACTAACTTCCCCCTTATCCCCACCACAGGGCAAACTGAGAAAGGTTCAAGTCTGTTCGTCCATCTGTCTTCGCCAATATCTCGGTTAATTCCTAACAGTTTGTAATTCTGACCAATAATTAGTGATCCTGTTGTTACCAGTCACACAGTGATTAAATTTTTATTCTTGTGTTCATTATATTCAATATTATCGTTTTTATTCATTTCCTCAACTAACATATTTTTCTATCTTGCCAAATCAAATTTGTAAATACTAACTCGTAGTACCACCAACTATGCTCCTTCCCTTCCCCGTTCCATACTGTATTTTTTTCAAAATATTCCACGTTAATCGTATTTTTTTCTTTTCTTTAAACTGCCGTTCTCATTCATTACGAGACAACGCTTGTAGTAATACGTCACAAAAGCAACAAAGTGCTGTCTGTACGCTACATTAGCCCTACTTTTACGCTAGAGATACGTGTGAGTACGGGTTTTGGGCTGTCTCGCATCCGATCATTGTGGTAATATACATTCGCATCTGCGTTACAGAAAAAGGGGTTTTTCTATCGTATTTTTGAAACAAGCTACGATATCGGCTTGCACTATCGTCTGCTCGGCTTGTGACGACAAGGCAGAACCAAACGCGTGTCGAAGTGTAGCATTTTCTTTCTCCCTCTTATGCTTCCTTTTATTCTTTCACTGTTTCTGTCTTACTATCTTCTCGGAATAACTAGGCTTTGGTTTTGTGTCAAAATATGTTACGTTAGCGTCCCAAGGTCGAGGCATGAAATCTTAGCACTGACTTGCGGCGTAGGAGATAACGTTCTCCATAACTTCGCTATTTTCTTCCAATGTTATTTTTACACTTATAAACACTATATATACTTTCGACATTTCCTTCTCTATAACTCTCCAGCATTCCACACCATACAGAGGCACAGAAAGCGCACAGCTCTGATATAATCTTAATTTTGTGCTGTACTATGAGGACTTGCAGATGTTGTTTAGATTAAAAGAGGCTGTTCATGCTTTGTTCATTTTGTTTTTGATGTCTTTGCTTGCTCCGTCGTCTGGTGTTACTATGCATTCTAGGTAAGTAAAGGTGTCTGTCTTTTGCAGTTGCTGATTCCTCACTGATATGGGCTCAGGGATGCGCACATTGAGCGTCATGACCTCTGACTTCTTTAGATTGATGTTCAAGCCCACCTGCTGGCTATATTTATTAAGTCTATCCGTTTTTTCCTGGATGTGTTGATGTGAATGTGCTAGTAGTGCAATGTCATCTGCATATTCCAGATCTTCCAATGTAGAAAAAGTAGTCCATCTTATTCCTGTTGGACTGCCCTCTGTTGTCTGTCACATATCCCAGTCTATGACTGTTAAAATAGAGTGGTTAATAAGGGGCATCTCTGTCTTCACCTCAAAGGTTAGGTTCCTCTGCCCAATGCTACACGTAAAGTTGGCATAGAGGATGTTTATAACTGACACTATGCAGCTTGGAATTCCATAAGCCCTCATTATATTCCATAAACTGTCCCTATGAATACTGTCAAAAGCCTTTTCAAAATCAACGAAATTAATGTACAGCTGTCTTTGCCATTCCGAGCACTGCTCTATAATGTTCCTGAGGGTAAATATATGATCAACACATCTTCTGTTCTTTCTAAATCCTGCTTGTTCTTTCCTCAGTTTGTGGTCTACTGCTTTTGAAATTCTCTGTATAATTATCCTGCCTAGTATTTTGCTGGGAACTGAGAGAAGAGTGATTCCTCTCCTACTATTGCAGTCTACAAGATCTCCCTTTATGGGCAATTTGACAATTATTCCTGTGTTCAACTCCGTTTGTGTTGTCCCTCTTTTCCACACTTTCCAAATAGTGGTTCTAATAGGGTCTGTCTTAAATAGCTCTGCATTTAAGTTATCATGGCCAGGATCTTTTCCATTCTTTAACCGTTTGATTGCTGTGATGATTTCTTCTTTTCGTGGAATGTCTGTATTAACATCTAGATCGTTTTCCGCCTCAGGAACATTCAATTGTGTCTCCGGTAGTTCTTTGTTCAGAGTTTCTCGTAAATACTCTGCCCATCTTTGTTTCCTGTCCCTCTTCTGTCGTGATGAGATTTCTTTGCTTATCTTTTACTAATGAAATATTGCTTGCACCTCGTTTTCCGCTGATGATTTTAGTTATTTTGTATACAGTGCTTTCTTCATTTCTCAGTGCTGCCTCTTCTGCCTGTCTTGCAAGATCGTCTAGTGTCACGAACGGTTTATAGAATGAATGTCAGTACTCATGCTCCGGTGGGAACTAGATATGTTTATGTAAGTTGCGAGTTGAAGTGAGTGAATGTTAAGTTTGACTGCGGGCATGAATGCATTAGTAGCAGTAAGCGCTAATGTCGAGTTCACGGGCATGGCTGAGTTGTTGTGAACGAAGTGGTGGTGAAGACTGGTCAGGTGTGAAAAGGGTCAGGGGTAAAAAGGTCATTCGAGACAGAGATGAGAGCGAGGAGAGATTACGTGGAGAGTGAAGGCGAAATGGTTGAAGAAAAATAGGAAATATATTAAGATATTGTGAAATTCGTTCCATGAGATGCTGTTCTAATTATGCACATCATACGTTGTGCTTTTCTTATGTGATGATTTATGGCCAAAGCGGCAGTCTGCCTGTGTTATTGTGTTATACTCAAGTTTGTGACATAAAGTCGTCGGATATCGTATCTACGTGTTGGAGTTTAGTGAGTTAACAATTAGCTGAGAAAAACGAGCCATGTTTGTCGCTCCATGTGTAGGTAATACATATTTGTCAATGTGTACACACAGCAAGCACTTGACATCTAGGAAATTCCTTTTGTTGGCTCTTGTTTGGCGTTTAACGTCCTTGTCCAGCTGACTGTACTGTTTGCTATATAGTTACTTTAACCTGGGGGACTTCGCTTCTGTTTTCTTTCTTTCAATTTCCTTTTTCATCGTTATGGTGTTTAATGTTTTAAGGTGTTATCCAGTCTTGCTTCTTCATTTCCTGGAATCCCAAGCATGATTTGCTGCTTTCCCTATATATTGTTGAAATGGTTTTGGATTTCTGGCCTATATCATCAGTCAATGTGTTTTCTTGACTTTTGGCAAATTGATATCGCTTCTTTATATCGGCCCCAAAAGCTTTTCTAGTAAGGGGGTCCTTCAATTTGCTGATGTCAAACATTCTCTGTGTAGTTACAGTTGGTCCAGCCGTTCTGAGTTTTACTTTCAGTTTTGCTACTACTAGTAATCACTTCCCACATCTGCACCTCTTCTTACCTTCACATCTTGTAATGCATGTCTCCATCTACCGTTAATCATAATGTGGTCTATCGGGTTTCTGTCCCGACCATGTGGTGATTCCCATGTTAATTTGTGAATTTCTTTGTGTGGGAAAAGTGTTCCTCCAATGACCAGGTTGTTAATGCTACAGAAACTTATTAATGTATCCCCATTTTTGTTTACTGTTCCGCTGCCGCATTTCCTAATTACTCTTTCATTATGTATATTGTGTGTTCCTACTTTTGCATTAAGGTTCCCCATTACCACGATAAGATCATATGTAGGTGTGTCTTTCATTTCTTTCTGCAGTTGTTGATAGAATTCATCCTTGACCTCTTCATCGCTGTCATTTGTTGGTGCGTAGCATTGTATTATTGTAGTGTTGATGAATCTCCCTCTCAATCTTATTCTTATCAGTCTGTTGTTGATGGGTTTCCATTCCAGTAGTGTCCTTTCTATTCCTTTCTGTAGAATAATGGCTATACCTTCATTGTGCTGTCCATCCTCTCTTCCAGAGTAAAGTACTGTTTCTCCTGTTGCTGTTTTAACTTTCCCTGCCCCTGTCCATCTGCTCTCGCTTATCCCTAGAATGTGTAATCTATAGATTCTCATTTCTGTTGTGACCTGTTTTAGTTTATTCGTCTCATTCATTGTCCTGACATTCCAAAATCCTATTCTTGTTTTACGTTTTGCGGTCAGGATGTCCCTTTTCGTGTCATTGGCTTCCTTTCCGCTTTCAGAACTGACAGTCATACGAGCCTCAGACTCCGGATGCCCGTCCCGCAGCAAAGGTTGTTCATTTGGTTTCGTTTCCGTATTTTCATTTCTTTTTACCTAGACAGGGATGACAGCCTGTCAGATAACTATTTATTATAGTTGCACACTGTAATGTGGGCTTATAATAATAATGATAATAACAATAATAGGCTCGCTCCCCTAGCAGTACGACTACACCACAATGGCTGACATAAGAAAATCAACACCTTCTACAGGTACTTCCCTTTAATATTATGCACACACAATAAGGACTCACACGGCCAACAAACGAGTGAAATACAATATAACAATGAAATGCATTAACCACTTAGGCTGTCCGTATCATACACGGCAGAATTACTACACTGATAAACTGCCATGAATATCACTCACCATGAGTGGCCCAAAATCTTCGACAAAGAAATACACAAATCTTCGGCAACTTATACCGGCCTGTAACAAAATCAATCCAGACACTACACTGTCCTTGAATCATAACTTAATAATAAAATAGGACTTGAACATAGCAGGCATTTATAACAAATAGTCCGTAGCATGGACTTCACAGCAAAATTGCTGGCACAGGGAATAATACATCCGTCCATTTGAGACACTGGCTATGAACTAACTGCCTGCTTTTGCGCCAGATTCTTACCGCTTCCGTCTTGTCACATGACATCGCCGGTCAAGTTATACCAGTGCTGCCAAAACTCAGTGTAGCCCGGCTAACTTTTCGTCACTGCGAAATAGCGCCGTGATGCAGCCCTATGCTAAAACCCCCAACCTGGAGGACCAGGGTTTCTGCTTTAGTCTGACCCCTGCCGGCGCAAACCTGTCCAGCTTGGTAGAACATTCCAGAAGTAAAACTCACCCTTGCATAGCTCTGGTGGTTATCAGGGTATGCAAGCCGCCATACCTCGACAAGGTATTGACACCGGTGATAGCAGTCTGCAAGTTGTGCACACCAAAATGTTTCATCGGCGCCAAATAGCTCTTCGACAATCTTGTAAACACATGCCATGGGTTCTCGTCCTGGGTAAGCCACTCACGTCTGTTGTTTTTCTGTTGTTTTGTGTTCTACTTGTTTATTTCTTAAGAGTGACTGAAAACATACCTTTATGTTTGTCTAATATTTATTTACTGTTTACAGGCCTCGGGTGACCTCCCTTATGTGTTATAAACACATGTTTTACTTGGTCGCTCCTCTTCTATCCTGAGGGCTGGAGTTGATAAGAGGTATGTCATCCGCCTCTAAATCTGAAGGTAATGGGTTCGGTTCCCAGTACAGGGAAGACTTTTAATTTGATTTTATAAGAACCAGTGGGTCCTAATAATGGCATACTCCTCCCTAATCCCCAGGGTAGTGAGCTTAGATGTCTAGACTTCTAGGATAATGGCGAAAACATAGGAGGTCACGTGTGCAGTTCACCCGTGTGTTACCGGGGCACAAAAGGGGAGCAAAGAATAGTAACACTGTACCCTACAATGCATGTCGAAAAACGCGACCAAGGAGTGTTGGGCATGGGGCTGGATTTCCTAATCCCGTAAAAAACTTTTTACTACAAAAACTTCAACAAACATGGACAAGTCAAATACAGAATAAAACTCAATGCAGCCGCCAAAGACAGAAGAAGGTCCTCTGGAAAGGAGGCGCATGAAGCAACTCAGAGAAAGATGAAAGGAGTCTGGGTTGCCCTTTTTTGTGTAGAAAAATCTCCAGGATTGGTACCTGGAATGTTTGCACTCTATGTGAACAGGGGAAAACTGCACAGGTAGCAGCAGAAATGAAATTACAGGATTGATATCCTGGGTCTCTGCGAGACAAGGTGGAAGGGCATAAAGAGGAGGAAACTGATCACAGGACAAATGGTGTTGTTCTCAGGACATGAGGTGGAAAGAGCGCATTACAGTGAAATGGGGGAGGGGGTTTCTAATGCTGTCAAGGGAAGAACAGAAGGCACATGTAGCGAAAGGTTTTCCTAGTATGATAATAGTGGTAGAGCAGAAGTAGAATCTCTCTCCAGAAAGTATGAAATTCCAGTGCCCGAGAAGTATACTGGTATCACAAGTGAGTTACAGCTGTAAATACTCTGAGCTGAACAATAGATTTAGGCTTCAGAAGTATAAGTTGCTACTTTCGCTCTAGTAACCCTATGTGATAATATAATTAAATTAGAAAAAGTAACTCAAAATTTAAGTTAAAAATTTACCAAGTCAAATGAGTATGAACTAACTGCCTGCCTTTGCGCCAAATTCTTACCGCTTGGATAGTTGATTCACAAGGGTGCTGAAAAGAGTAAGGGCAGTCTCTGACATCGGGTAATTTCTCCGATTTGCCTATCTTACGACAATTTTATTTATCTGAAGACTCCTAAACCTCTCCTGGCTAAACAATTTTTGCCAGTTACTCATGTACACACCAATTTGGTGCTACAAACACTACATAAAACATATATGGGGTAATGGGTCGGCCGACAGAGTAATTTAAGGTTCATGGTGTTTATTATCAGTTAAACCAAAATAACAACATTTAGCTTGGTACAGTCAAAATTCATAGTTACAGAAAAATACAATTTAACAATGTGTGTGTGTGTGGGGGGGGGGGGGGGGGCTTTGAATAGTAGTATCCCAATATGCCCTTCCCGCTTGTATAGACAAAAAACCCAGTCCAAAGACAAGTGGTTATCAGAAAGAGACAATTTAACCAAAAGATAGATTAATTTATTCTGATAGGGGTTATTACACTATTTACGATGGGGTGTAGGAACGGAGTCCTAGTATTCTCCAAGTTATCCCTTGACTAAGCAGATTAAGGGAGGGGAAATAAGAAAATGTAAACAATCCCCCTTAGAGAGGAAAAATACAATGAATGAAGTGAAAGGATATTTACCAAGTAAAGAAAATTATAAGTTTAGCTAATATATCTCATTCATTCATGCACGCTAGCGATGGCCATCACACCCATTCACACTTACCGATCGTTGAATCTGGCACTCCATAGAATAACACAAACAGGCAAGTAAATACTCAATAATTGTATGAGACTTTTCCTTCGTTTTCCAGCCCCAGACAAGCGGGTTTGTCGTTTAGCAAATTCTCCCGTAATCGCTGGAAGGTGAAGCATTAGTGTTCCTTTTTGATTATTATCTAAAGTTTCTATGGGATGGCACTGTCACAGGTATAGTGATGAGAAGGTAGTGGTCTCCTGGATTTCATCGCTGGTGGTGGGCAACTTCTATAGCGTGATGACAAAGACTGACCAGTGAGTTATGTTTTTCTTCGGGGGTTTAAATCCAGTGGAAAACAATAGGACTGTCAGTGTACAAGAATATATTCTTTTTCACAGCAGAGCAGTAAAAATTATATATATATATATATATATATATATATATATATATATATATATATATATATATATATATATATATATATATATATATATATATATCGCTTCTGGCAATTATTCTTCTCCAGTTAATTTACATAATTTTTTGCTTTATGAGTTTTAAATGTTCTTGGGTTGCTTTATCTCATGTAACTTTAGAGAGCGAGACCTCACCGGGCCGCCACAAGAAGATTATATTTAAAGGTTCATAAAATTCTGGATAGTAGAAGAACCGAGTCTGGAGGACTCTATAATTGCTGGGACGCAAAGGTATATAATCATCCTTTGTGAAAAAATAGAGAACGTGAAATCATACACTCAATACTAATAATATTCTGACGCGCGCTAAGTTTACAGTTAAGACTATTTTAAACACTAGCGTATTCAGTTATATATATTTAAGAAACTCTCCACGAGTCTAATGGTTAAAAACACACGTATATACAGAACTAAACTGTATTAATTGGTTATAAATCCCTTAGCGGCTTCAAAATAAATTTAAGCATTTATTATATTGGGAAATAACGTATAGATATATCATTTAATTTACAACTGGAAACTTTTGAGATGGGTTTATTTAATAGATTTAAATTAACACAAAATCCAGTGAAATAAAATGAAAGAACTAGACCACAGATCACTTGAAACAATTATTTCACCGCTGGCACCAACAGAATGAATTTAAGCCTCCAATATAGAAGATATCCGCTGGAAATCTTGTTCTATAAGCTAGTGCTTTTATTCAGACTCTCTGGCGTAAATGATAAACTACATTCTTCAGTGGTCTCAATATATAATTAAAGAATTGAAGGATCAGGGGGACACGCGAAATGTCACAACTTATTTGATATCAGGGGCATTCTGCGTTTCTGCGCCGCTGCAAAGCTTCATGACTTCCCCCCGTCTCTGTTCGACCGCCAGCGCTTTCCGCGCTCCTCTCTGTTTCGCACTGAGGTGCTAGACGAAGGCGTGAAACTGCTTCGTCCGTTCTGGGGATCACCACTGCCTTTGATCGTTAACCGCTTTCCCGATAAGCTTTGGGAACTCCTACTAGGCGGGGTGCCAGAAAGGTGTATAGAAATGCTTGATTATAATCGCTCTAGAGATGGGCAGTAGGCGTGGTTTAACCTCCCCTTTAAGACAAAGTGATTTCCTGGATGCACGCATGATAACTGTCTACATATTAATTAGCCCACGTTGTAGAATTCCACGTTGCTATTGTGCATGCCAAAGATATCGCGTGGAATCCACGTTGACTATTGTGTTACACACAAATCCAGGGGCTGCGATACTATTCAAGGCTACTATCCTTTATGATCCATCGATTCAGGGACTTCACTTTTCATACTCTACGTCACAATAACTACGGGTAGAAAAATAAAGCAGTCCACCAACAACGAACCAAAACCGTAGAACAAGAGAGAGAGAGAGATTATCACTGACATATGAAATAAATCAACACAGTCAAACAATAAACAATCCAATAGAAGAATTACTTATTGCTATTTTAGACACCATACGTCAAATCATCATTTCATTTTTTCATTTCATAACCCTCCACTCCCAAAGGAGCATAGGCCTTCAACAAACACATGCCAAGTCCTCCTGTCACGTGCCATCATCTCAAGTTCTTTCCATGTTCTCCTCATCATTTTCACCTCTGTTTCCAACTCTCTTCTCCATGTACTTCTTGGTCTTCCTCTGCCTCTCTTGCCCTGGGGGTTCCAGAACAAGGACTGCCTTGTAATGCTATCAACAGGTTTCCTCAGTGTGTGTCCTATCCATCGCCATCGTCTTCTTCTCATCTCTTGTTCCACTGGCACTTGTCCAGTTCTTGTCATCAGTTCCACATTGGTAACCTTGTCATACCATTTTAATCCCTCTATTCTACGCAAGCACCCATTTATGAAAGTCTGTAGCTTTTTGGTTGTTGTCTTTGTTGTTCTCCATGTCTCCGAGCCATACAATAGGACTGACTTCACATTTGAGTTGAAGATTCTTATTTTCGTGTTGGATCCTATTTCTCTTGATCTCCATATATTTCCCAATGCAATGAAAGCTCCTCTTGCTTTTTGTATTCTTATTTTGATATCGCTGTCTGTCCCTCCAACTTTGTCTATATTACTGCCAAGATATGTGTATGATTCTACATCTTGTATTGGCGTTTCTTCAAGTTCAACCCTGTTTTCATTACCTGCATTTATTCTCATTATTTTTGTCTTTTCCCTGTGTATTTTCAGACCCAATTGCTGTGACCTCTCATCGAGTGTTTTCAATTTGTCCTGCATCTGATTACGGTTATGGGACAGGAGAGCCAAATCATCAGCAAAATCCAGATCATCCAACTGCTTAGTCAGAGTCCACTGGATTCCATTTCTGTTGTGTGTTGTCGATGATCTCATAACCCAATCTATTGCCAGCAAGAAAAGAAATGGAGACAAGAGGCATCCCTGTCGCACTCCTGTTCTTATCCCAAATGGTTCTGTAAGCTGTCCTTCATGAAGAACTCTGCATGTCATGTCTTCATAGGTTTTCTTTATTAAATTAATGATTTTCAGGGGAACTCCATAATGCCTCATCAATTTCCAAAGTGATTCTTTGTCCACACTGTCAAATGCTTTTTCGTAGTCCACAAATCCGATGTATAGTGGTGAATTCCATTCCAGACTTTGTTCAACTATTATTCTCAAAGTGGCTATCTGGTCTGTACATGATCTGTTTTGTCGAAAACCTGCTTGTTCATCTCTCAATTTCTTGTCTATGGACTCCTTTAATCTCTCAAGGATAATCCTGTTCAATACCTTTCCTGGCACTGATAGTAACATTATTCCTCTATAATTTGTGCACTCTTGTAGATTTCCTTTCTTAGGCAACTTAACCAGATATCCTTCCTTCCATTCTGCTGGTATCTCTTCCTTTTCCCAGACTTTACCAAGTAATTTATATAACATCTCTGTAGCCGTGTCGATATCTGCTTTGATGGCCTCTGCTGGAATGCTATCAGGTCCAGACGTTTTTCCATCTCTTAGAAGCTTTATGGCTTTCTTTATTTCTTCCTTCGTTGGTCTTTCACCGTTAATTTGTAGCTCTTCTTCTGCTGGCTGGATGTCCGGCGGGTTTTGTGGAGCTGGTCTATTGAGAAGGTCCCCAAAATATTCTGTCCACCTCTTCATTTGCTCTTGTATATTGCTGAGCAGTTTCCCATTCTTATCTTTTATGAGGCAACTTGTTTGCTTGTATTTCCCTGTTAGCTTCTTTGTGCTGCTATACAGTTCTCTCATATTTCCTTTGGCTGCAGCATCTTCTGCCTCTCTTGCCAACTCCTCAATATACTTCCTCTTGTCTCTTTTGATACTTCTTTTTACTTCTTTGTTTGCTTCTGTGTACACTTCTTGAGCCTTGGCTTTGGAACTTCTGGTTTTGCTTGTGTTTAACTCTGCTTTCTTGTTTTTTCTATCTTTTATCTTATTGATGGTTTCTGTTGTTATCCATGCTTTTTGTTGTCTTTCCCTTTTCCCCAGTATTTCTTCACATGTCTCCTTCCATACCGTTTTGACCTGCTGCCAATAGTCTTCTGTATTCTCTACATCTTCCAACTGTTGGAGCACTTGGAATTTGTTGGATACTGTGACCGCAAATTTGTCTCTTGTTTCTTGATTTCTTAGCTGTCCTACATTAAACTGTTGTCTATAATTTTGCATTGTTGCATATCTCTTGAGTTTCATTTTTACTTTGGCTATCAGAAGATGGTGATCTGATGCCACATCTGCTCCTCTATATACCTTTACATCCTGCAATGATGATCTAAACTTCTTCTTTATGCATATATGATCGATCTGATTTTCTGTTCTATGGTCTGGTGATATCCATGTTGCCTTGTGTATTCTCTTATGTGGAAACATGCTTCCTCCTATAGCCAGTTGATTTGAAGCACAGAAGTTTGCGAATAGTTCTCCATTTTCATTCATTACTCCTAGCCCATGTTTTCCATGACTTCTTCAAATCCAGTATTGACTGTACCTATCTTTGCATTCATGTCACCCATCAAAATTGTGATGTCTCTTCTTTTTACTTTATCCATAATTTCCTGTAGTTTAGTATAAAATGCTTCTTTCACAGACTCTTCTTTGTCATTAGTTGGTGCATAACATTGGATGACATTTACATGAATTTTCTTTTTAGCTGTTTTGAAAATAGCTGTTATTAT
This sequence comes from Oreohelix idahoensis, assembly GCA_024509875.1. Classification (NCBI taxonomy): domain Eukaryota; kingdom Metazoa; phylum Mollusca; class Gastropoda; order Stylommatophora; family Oreohelicidae; genus Oreohelix; species Oreohelix idahoensis. The sequence goes on along the minus strand of JAMPIV010006770.1, from coordinate 42,549 downwards.
TCTGGGTCCCACAGCTTCCCATTCAATGAGTGCTTTCTGTGCTTCTTTAGATAACATAAGAGCTACCCCTTCACTGTGGTGTGAACTTTCGTCTTCGTGTCCTGAGGACAGCACCAATTCACCTGTGATGAGTTTCTTCCTGTCTACCCCCTTCCACTTTGTTTCACACATTCCCAGAACCTCGATTTTGTATTCCCTCATTTCTGCTGCTACTTGTGCCACTTTCCCTTGTTCGTTCAATGTCCGAACATTCCAGGTGCCAAATCTGGAAGTTCTCCTAGAAGAAAGAAGGTTAGTCAGCAACACAGACTCCTTTCGGCTTTCTCTGTGTTGCATCATACGCCTCCCCGCGAGAGGACCTTCCCCTGTCTTGGATGGCTGTGTTTTATTTTCTTTATTTGACTTGTCCATATTTGTTGAAGTTTTTTGTGGTTTAAATTTTTTTTACAGGATGGGGTAACCGGCCCCATGCCCAACCCTCCTTAGTCGCCTTCTACGACATGCTTGGCAGGGGACAGTGTTACTATTCTTTGCTCCCCTTTCGGGCCCCGGTAACACACGGGTGAAATCATCATTGATTAAGTCATAAATCAGCTGGAGTTAAGGAAGACACGAGAGGAAACGAAAAACACACATGGATCTTCATTTCAGCTAGTAGTACTTATAACGACACGTCGGCGCACTCGCAATAATAGATATAGAGGTAAAAATCATTACACTTAGAAATAATAAATAAGTATAAACAAACAAGCAGCAACACTTGAATAAGCTGATGACGTGACGGCCAAACATCCAGCCAGCAGTCCTTCACAGAAATAAACCTTTTCATGGTTAATAAAAGTGCCCCCCTCCCTCCCCCCCCCCCTCTCCTCCTCCACCCACCCCCCCCCCCCCCCCCCCCCCCCCCCCCCCCCCCCCCCCCCCCCCCCCCCCCCCCCCCCCGCTTTACAAATAAATTTAAAAAAAGGACAGAGTAACAGTACAGCGGTCAAAATGTTATAAAAATTTACACAATATACCCCGAGTTATAACCGAGAGATCACATTTCTTGTCAGGTTTTGACGTGATGTGCAATCTCGGAAATAAGTGAAAAAAAATAACAAAAAAACTTACCCATGTGATACTTTAAGCAGTACAGATAACGAAGTTAGGGGAACGCATCCATTTTAATTCCAAAGGGAAACAATTCAACTATTATTAAAATATTAAACTAAATAACAGATTTTCATTTTTTATTTACTTTTTATCAATTCAGTGTACATATTTATTTAAGACACAAAAATATCTCTTATTTTCATTTGTACATTTGTTAAGTTGTTAAAAAAACTTGTGTTTACCATGTTTAGAATAAAAATTCTTAAAAATAATATGGAGTTGGATCCGCAAGCTAAAGAAGTTAATACTTATTTCCTCTGCCACTTTCAATAATAATTACTTCATTTGCCGTTTTTGATGCAGTCGCAGATGTGCACACCAACATGTTTCATCGGCGCAGAATCGCGCATTCGACAATACTTTCATAACATTTTCTTACTTGGTCGGTTCTCGCCTATCCCGGGGACCGGAGTGGTTAGGAGTCATGGCGTCCACATCTAATTCCGAAGACACCTGAGTCGATTCCCAGTACATGGAATATTCTTGATGGAATTTTTTTCAGAACTAATAATGTCTTACTCCCCCCTGATTCTCTAAGTAGTGAGATCGGATGGCTAGCCTTATTGGATCAAGGCGAAAAAATTGTAGGTCCCATGTACAAGTTTCGCACTTTAAAAATTATTCGGCAGTTGTAAATCATAAAGAGTAGGCCATACGGCCGCTGTCTTGCCAGAGTTTACGCAATTAAGAAAACCTACCCGATACAAAAATATTTATAGAATGTGTGATTCATGTATACACACATTGGGACGCTCGCCGATGCTTTGGAGTTCGTGCACTGTGCTGAGATTCTCCTTGTGAGCTAAAGGAGGAGATCCGAGCACTGATGGAGTTTTCCGTGTACAATGTAGATGGTCCTTAAAACAAAACAAACAAACCTCTTCTACTTTGGTGTTTAGAGCTTAGCCAGAGAGAGCGCCATTGTATCCTGTAAGCTGTATATCTTTTGGCCTGGTTAATTGTTAACTTATATAGGTTCGCCGCCTTTTATGAAGAATTAAGCAAAGGTTTTAGCCCGTTCAAGCCCCCAGCTGGTGTAAATCTAACGAAATTCTTTTCTAAGAATTAGCTCTATATATGTAAATATATGTCTAAGTGTAAAAATATATTAAAGAGTCTTGCACATACGCTTGCTTTCATACATATAATAAACGATTCAATTATTATTGTTGTGTTGTAAAATAACATGTAACAAATTTGATAATCAATTAGTTTTCACAGGTTGATATGACTGTGCATTTTTTTATGAAAGTGTTATCTTCATAGAGATTGGATAGAGGAATGTTAATCTTCTTTGCTGTTCTTTTATTAAGCACTTAGCTTAGCATCGCTGACTACTGCAGCCGTGGTTTCAACAGTTCTTCAGTAATGATGACACTTCACAGTCTGATAGCTTTGTTCTATGAACAGTCTAATAGCTTCGTTCTACGAACCGTCTGAGAGCTTCGTTCCACTAACCAAAAGCAACTTTTGTTAACACAATTTCCTGGCACAGTTTAGAATGGGCACTAGCAACTTAGGTTAAATGCTTTCTAATCACTTTGTCTGGGAATGTTGTATTCCTCTTATGACGGGTGACCTGATTCCTTAGGTCTCCAGTCTTGGTATTTATAAATGCGGTTTTACTTTTTTTAAGTGTTAAAGTTACCCAAATACTTCTATCCTGGTCCTTTAAGGTTCCAGTCTTTGTATTTATATATACGGGTTTACTATTTAAGTTTTAAAGTTGCCAAAATACTCTAATCTGTCATATAATTTTGGAATCTTTTGTCCGCTCGTTCTCTTTCCGGCTCTGGTGAATTGCTAGCTTGAGGGGTAGATGCACTCTGATCTGTGACTCCCATTTCGCTAGATTATATTTTCCATTCTCAGTTCAAAATTCCAGAATGTAATTCCGATGAATGTGTCAATGAGAACCATTGTGTATTCTGGCTCTCACTTTACACCAATCCAATCTCTTTTGCACTATGTGGGTAGGGGTGTTTAAATCATAATACCTGCACGTGTTTTAAAATATTACATTAAAAATTCCATCTCGTGACCTCTTTCTAATAATGCTGTAATACTTCCGTTAGCATCTTTATGTTAAACTTATAACCACCATCTGTGTACTCATTCTTGAGTAATACTTTCAGCCCAGATTGTCTCCTCTGCCAGGTCATCTGTAATAATTACACAGTGATGCCCCACGGAAGCGATTATCAAATTATCACCTGTGTTTTCGCCCATCCCTTAGACGGGTTTCTCTGGCAGACAATATGGCGTTCTATTCATCTATCGTACGAAACCATAATTGTGTCCACAGAAATCGACACCTATCAAATTTGGCTAGGCGACTCAAATGATAAAGGTTCTACCGCTGACTTGTGTAAACAACCTGGTATTATTACGATTCACCTGGCGAAAAGTAAACAAGTCTGGGAGCGTCTTTGTAGCAAAAATATGAATGAAAATGCATAAAATATGCCAAATAAAAAGCGGATGAAGGAGTGAGAGAGGGGCTCAAAAGTCCCATGTACAAACGTTTTGTCACATAGCTGTTCTTCTCCAAATCTACAGACGTGACCAAACCGTTGTACTGTAACTGGGACTGTTCCACTCGGGTCTGAACAAACTGTATTACAAAACATCACAGGAAGCGGGTCTACGACCAGCTCTATTGTAAATACGCACAAATACAAATTTGACAATGAAGAAAAACATCAGTTACAGAAAAACGCATTCGTAATGAAGTTTTTGTTTTTGGAAATATGACATCTTTATTTACGGATTCTCGTAATTTACAGGTTGGTCCTCCAAACACCAAGAGATGTTTAACCCGACAGCGTCTTGTGACGGTATTGCCTACCCTGCTTTGCAGTAGTGGTCCAACAGTGCATAAAACTCAAGAGTATCTGATATGGGCTTCAAAGGTGTTTCGTACCTTCGCTCAAGATTACTCTTGGCAGACATGTAGATAGAAGGGTGATGACACTTCTATTACAAAGGGAGTCTGCGAGGTATAAAGATGACTTGGAGAGCGTAAAATTCAAAGTGAAATAAAACTGCAAAATGGTCAGACTATATTCCTATCTTCCCACCCATTGTTGTTAAGATTCTAATCAGAAAGATCCAATAATTTCAAATCATGCAGATAAGGTGTGATGATTTTAAAAAAAATATTCACGGGAAAAAAGGTGCTTGAAGCAAAAGTTCACGTATTACCATATATGGACATCTGGGGTCTTGCATACACTCTAGCAAACACATTTATAGACTCATAGTATCTCAAATGTAATACATTCATGATTACTTTTAAAAAGTGACCGGAAGCGATTATGTCACACTTATCTGCCCACGTGTCACACAGACAGTAATCTAGTTATCTGTCGTATGAGTATGCAAAAACTTAGTGTCTGCCCAACTGAGTTACCAAACGAGTCGTCCCATCTGCAGTTCAATCTAAACACGCCGGCGATAATCTTATCTCAGTTGCTCAACGCAAGCTAGGATGACCGAGTAACAAACAGGAGACATCACAGAGAGGAGTGTCAACACAAGTTTGCACCTTCAAAATATTTGCCACACAAGCAGAAAAGAAAGTAAGAAAGAAATGTGCGATAATTGACAGCACATAATACAAATCAGTCCCACAAGAGAGAAACAAAGACGATAGGGGCCGCCCCGTTTTGTGACACTACTACATTAATGTCTTCTAAGATACTGTGTTGTTCCAACTTGGATAAGTTGATTCTCTACTTACATGATTTATAAAGTAGCCCATATTTATTAAGGTGACAATGCTGCATACAAGCAGATTATTTGTTTCTCTAGAACAGGAGGAATGTTTTACCTAGCTCTACGAACATCACTCCAGAAAGTCAAAGTTATTATAATAAATAGACGTCAGAATAAAAAGCAACAATCTCTCACATAACATATGTGAGGCTGGTTGTAATAAGATTTATACAAGCAATAATCACTCACGTAGCAGATGTGGGGCTGGTTGTGGTAAGATTTTATACAAGCAACAATCACTCACATAACATATGTGAGGCTGGTTGTAATAAGATTTATACAAGCAATAATCACTCACATAGCAGATGTGGGGCTGGCTGTGGTTAGTTTTTATACAAGCAACAATCACTCACATAGCAGATGTGGGGCTGGTTGTGATAAGTTTTTATACAAAAAACAATCACTCACATAGCAAATGTGAGGCTGGTTGTGATAAGTTTTTATACAAGTAACAATCACTCACATAGCAGATGTAGGGCTGGTTGTGATAAGTGTTTATACAAGCAACAATCACTTTTATAGCAGATGTGGGGCTGGTTGTGATAAGTATTTATACAAGCAACAATCACTCACATAGCAGATATTGGGCTAGTTGTGATAAGTTTTTGTACAAACAACAATTATTCACATAGCACATATGGGGCTAGATGTAATTTTTTATACAAGCAACAATCACTCACATAGCAGATGTGGGGCTGGTTGTGATAAGTTTTTATACAAGCAACAATCACTCACACAGCAGATATGGGGCTAGTTGTGATAAGTTTTTATACAAGCAACAATCACTCACATATCAGATGTGGGGCTAGTTGTTATAAGTTTTTATACAAGCAACTATTTCTCACATAGCAGATGTGGGGCTGGTTGTGATAAGTTTTTATACAAGCAACAATCTCTCACATAACATATGTGAGGCTGGTTGTAATAAGATTTATACAAGCAATAATCACTCACGTAGCAGATGTGGGGCTGGTTGTGGTAAGATTTTATACAAGCAACAATCACTCACATAACATATGTGAGGCTGGTTGTAATAAGATTTATACAAGCAATAATCACTCACATAGCAGATGTGGGGCTGGCTGTGGTTAGTTTTTATACAAGCAACAATCACTCACATAGCAGATGCGGGGCTAGTTGTGATAAGTTTTTATACAAGCAACAATCACTCACATAGCAGATGTGGGGCTGGTTGTGATAAGTTTCTATACAAGCAACAATCACTCACATATCAGATGTGGGGCTAGTTGTGATAAGTTTTTATACAAGCAACAATCACTCACATAGCAGATGTGAGGCTAGTTGTGATACGTTTTTATACAAGCAACAATCACTCACATAGCAGTTGTGAGGCTAGTTGTGATAAGTTTTTATACAAGCAACAATCACTCACATAGCAGATGTGAGGCTAGTTGTGATAAGTTTTTATACAAGCAACAATCACTCACATTGCAGATGTAGCGCTAGTTGCGATAAGTTTTTATACAAGCAACAATCACTCACATAGCAGACGTGTAGATCATATCAAGAATTTGGTTTGGTTTTGGTTTGATTTTAACGACTATCTTCATTACACACGGACGACTCCATCAGTGCTCCGATCTCCTCACTTAGATCACACAAGGATGATCTCAGCACAGTGCACAAACTCCGTAGCGCCGGCGTGAATCCCAATGTGTGTATGTGGGAATCACACATTCTATAATTATATTTTGTGGGTAGGTTTCTAATTGTTATTTAAATTTTACCAGGACAGCCTACTCTTTACGATTTCCTACTGTCATGAGATTTTTAAATGTGCACAACTTGCACACGGCACCTCATATTTTTTCGCCCTCATCCGAGAAGGCTAGGCATCCGATCTCGCTACACATGAGAACAGGAGGGACTATGACACTATAAGGGCTAATTGTTCTGTAAAATAATGTCCAAAAAATTTATTCCCTCTACTGGGAATCGAACCGAGACCTCTACAATGCGAGGCGGACACAATTTCACTCGCAATTTAGATGCCCTCGTCCCACAGTGCTTGGGTGAAAGAGGCTTTTGGGTCTAAGTCTCTGCCTTTTATGGATGTCTTCTCACATGTTCTAGATTTTTCGTGGTTTTTCGCCATTTCTCACGTTACTGAATTGTGAGTGGTGGGTAGTGGGTGCTCTGATGTACTCGCACGTAAATTCTCTCACGGCATCTGAGCTATTAATAACGCAATCTTGACCAGCTTTGCCACAAAACGGTTTGTGCGCTCTCATGTCCACTCCGGCATGATTGCATTACATTGTGCGAGTTATTATTTGTTATTTTCTCTCTCTCCCCTGCCTTAGGTGGCCACGGAAAACTCATCCGAAGGTCAATGTTTACATAACTTTCAAACTTCAATTCACTTCGATTCGCCGGTCCATCCCTGAGGGACTATTTTGGTCACCAAACGTGACAGTCCCCCATTTGATCCCAGGTGAAAGGCTAACGACGGCATTTGCACAATATGGGAGTAATCCTTTAACATTCTACAGAATAATAGACTTGCATATTCGAGGAGCGGAAAAATATTGAAATGGCCAGACAAGACGTCTGAATTGCGAAGAGTCATATTCTGATAAATTAATATTTGACAAACATAAAGGTATGTTTTCAGGCACTCGTAAGAAATAAAAAAGTAGAACACATAGACAACAGAAAAACAACAGACGTGAGTGGCTTACCCAGGGTTCGAACCCCGTACCTTCCGTACGACAACACCGCCTAGCTATACAAGCGAATCACACTAACCTCACGGCCAGCTAGGCATCCCCAAAACAGGATGCTTTACTGACCGGTCATCAGTGCGAAACACAAGACAACACCGGAAGTTTACAATGGGCACCTCAGCCCATTAATGACGCAATCACTTCTGTTGTTCCTCTATTCTGCAGTGTATGTCAGTCCAAACAAGACAAAGACCTTGATACTGTGTCCAGTAAATGATAGAAGACTTAAGGACAGTAGTATAGAACAGAGGGTAGGTTTCTGGTATTGTATAAACATTAATAACACATAAGGAAGGGAAACCCGAGGCCTGTAAACAGTAAATTATTATTAGACAAACATAAAGGTATGTTTTCAGGCACTCGTAAGAAATAAAGAAGTAGAACACTTAGACAACAGAAAAACAACAGACGTGAGTGGCTTACCCAGGGTTCGAACCCCGTACCTTCCGTACGACAACACCGCCTAGCTATATAAGCAAATCACACTAACCTCACGGCCAGCTAGGCATCCCCAAAAAAGAATGCTTTACTGACCGGTCATCAGTGCGAAACATAAGACAACAACGGAAGTTTACAATGGGCACCTCAGCCCATTAATGACGCAATCACTTCTGTTTTTCCTCTATTCTGAAGTATATGTCAGTCCAAACAAGACAAAGACCTTGATACTGTGTCCAGTAAATGATAGAAGACTTAAGGACAGTAATATAGAACAGAGGGAAGGTTTCTGGTATTGTATAAACATTAATAACACATAAGGAAGGGAAACCCGAGGCCTGTAAACAGTAAATATATTAGACAAACACAAAGGTATGTATTCAGGCACTCGTAAGAAATAAAGAAGTAGAACACTTAGACAACAGAAAAACAACAGACGTGAGTGGCTTACCCAGGGTTCGAACTCCGTACCTTCTGTACGACAACACCACCTAGAACAACAGAAGTGATTGCGTCATTAATGGGCTAAGGTGCCCATTGTAAACTTCCGGTGTTGTCTTGTGTTTCGCACTGATGACCGGTCAGTAAAGCATCCTTTTTTGGGGATGCCTAGCTAACCGTGAGGTTAGTGTGATTCGCTTGTATAGCTAGGCGGTGTTGTCGTACGGAAGGTACGGGGTTCGAACCTTGGGTAAGCCACTCACGTCTGTTGTTTTTCTGTTGTCTATGTGTTCTACTTCTTTATTTCTTACGAGTGCCTGGAAACATACCTTTATGTTTGTCTAATATTAATTTACTGTTTACAGGCCTCGGGTTTCCCTTCCTTATGTGTTATATTCTGATAACGACGATTGAAGTACGTGGGACAGGCAAGGCAGATAATCCTCCAATCTGGCAGGACATGCTGAAGTGTGAGAGACGTAACTTGACCAAGTAATAATCGAATGTTTACTGCCCAATTTTAGAAAAGTAACGTTTGAAATTTTGCACTAGATGAGTCATGGAAAATATTTCATCATAAATTTAAACGTTCAAATAAGACTGGTTGATACCTTGAGGCGAGAATAACAATTGCATCGATTGGGTGTTTGTCCCAAACAACATGGAAGAGCGGGGGCAGAAAACGTGCAATATAATCTGACATTTGTTGGCAAGTCTAGTTCACTGTGAGAATCGCTTGCCGAGACCACAATCAGACCTTGCCGTTAGTCTTTTAAATTTTTCGGCCTGTTGCTGAGCCCTGCAGTCTCCTCTATCTGTCATTGGCTGGAGGCATGTAATCTTCTCGAGTTCTTTTATAGGTGTTGACTTCTTGCCTCCCGTTAAAATTCTCAATGCTTGATTTTGGAGTCTGCTAATTTTATCGAAGTTTGTCTTAGTTGCTGTTGCTCACGCTGCCATGCCATATTCAAGAACTGGCCACACTCACTCTGTGTACAACGTCTTAAGCACTTTCTCATCTGCACCCCAAGTTGTTCCAGCAAGTTTTTTTCATAATTGCCATTCTTCGTCTTGCTCTCATTCGATTTCTGTCAACGTGTTTTTCCAAGTCAGACGGCGATCAAAAAATAATGCCTAGGTAGCTTTGGATTTTCATTTAAATGAAAATTTTCTCCGTTTAGTACTAATTTGAAGCTCTGTGGTCTATTGAGAGTTGAATTAGATGACATTTATACGTTAAGAGGTGGTTCATATATACATGCATTTATTTGTATCTTGAGAAGTGATATTGCTATTTTTATTTCATTACTGCATACCTTGTAAGCAGAGAGGTATTTGTTCATATAAGCGAGGTGGTGTATGAAACATGTTAGTGAGTAGTTGCACAGTGAGATACTATTGAGTAGTGTGAGTGTTCATCGTGGACTATGATAGTTTCATGCGGCTAGGGAAGGAAGCTGGGTACACACGAAAAGAGTTGTTGGATTATGCCAAGGCAGTGTTCCAATCAAACGAGAACCTGGATGCCATAAGAGATTTACTTGCCGAGGAACGAGAAATCAAGAAGGCAAAGTTACAGGAAAAGAAGACGAAAGAGGAGAGAGAATTAGAATTACAGAAAAGAAGATGAAAGAGGAACGAGCAACCAAGAAGGCAAAGTTAGAGTTTCAAGAAAAGAAGATGGAACGAGGGTTACAGGAAAAGAAGATGAAAGAGGAGAGAGAGTTAGAGTTTCAAGAAAAGAAGATGAGAGAGGATAGAGGGCTAGAATTAGAGAAGGAGAGAATGAGGATTTATAAGGAAATACAATTGAAGAGATTAGAAGTGGGTGCGAGTAGTCAGAACTCGACTCCGAGGGAGTCTCATCGTCTCTTTAGGATGTCTGCCGAATTTTAACGATAAAATTGGATATTTTCCTTGAGAGATTCGAGGCCGAATGCGTGGCTTGGAAGGGTGACATATATCAATGGCCATCTCTGTTATCCACATTGCTAGGGGGGCCGGCGATGGAGACTTTCTATTGCCTTCTGCTGGAAGGGCGAGCCGATTACGACAAGGTGAACGAACGGTTGGATTTTCATTTAAATGAAGATTTTCTCCGTTTATTACTAGTTTGAAGCTCTGAGGCTACGTCATCTGCAAAAGAAGCATTGCGTGCTATTTGTTGTATGTTGTCAGCTATGTCATTTATGTATGCAAGGAACAGTGTAGGTGACAGCACTCCCTCTTGTGGGACACCAATATAATGCAATCCTGCCGGAGTGGACATGAGAGCGCACAAACCGTTTTGTGACAAATCTGGTCAAGATTGCTTTATTAATAGCTATAAGAGTAGGGTGTCCCACAAGTAACTGGTATTTTCACTGGTATTTAACAGCTAGAACTTTATGTAAATTATAATGATAAAGCTTAATACAATAAATCACGCTCAAGCACAAATTTATATTACCAGAAAATTAGAATGAAATCCCCACGAAATTACACTGACTAACAAAAAAAAATTTTTTTTTTCTTTCTCTAACATTTCTATGTTTTTCTGGTCAATTTTAATGCGCTGTTTTTAAATCTGCAAACCGTTTTTCTCTATCAGGTCAGGATCTCTAGAAATACGCAATTGAAGTTTTTTAACAACGCATACAGTATTACAACATCATTCGTACAAGAAGTATAACAGTTATGTAGGTCTGAATTTCTTTGCAGTCGACTTTCGTCGGTGAATGGCATGTGGTACATCGCGATGAAGCATCCAACAATAATCGGCAAGCATGGTCACACTCCACCGTCCTTGATAACGTGACTCCATTACGGCGATATCTTGATGGAATCGTTCTCCATGTTCATCGCTGACTTCGCCAAGGTTGTCAGGGAAAAAGTCAAGATGCGAATCAGGAGCAAATGGATTTTGAGGGACATGTTACAGCCCATAATTCTGTATGCATCTATGCACTGCTTAACAATATGCACATAGTCGACAGATTTGTGATTTCCCAGAAAGTTATCGATGATCGATTTGAATGCCATCCATGCGCGAAGTTCACTACCATGTAACAAGTTCTCGAATTGTTTGTCTGCAATAAATTTCCTAATCTGAGGTCCTACAAAGATACCTTCCTTTATCTTTGCATCGCTAACTTGCGGAAACTTTTCTCGAAGATAAGTGAAAGCTTTGCTCGTTTTATCTAACGCTTTTACGAAATTCTTCATGAGCCCCAACTTTATATGTAACGGTGGTAAAATGATGCTGTCTTTGTTAACTAATGACTCGTGTATTACATTTTTATGCCCGAGCTGCATACGATCCCTGATAGGCCACACCTTTCTTGCATAATGTTCCTGTCTGTTGCGGCTGTCCCATTCACATAGAAAGCAACAAAATTTAGTATACCCAGTCTGCATGCCCATGAGAATTGCAATGACCTTTAGGTCTCCACAAATCCGCCATTGGTAGTCATTGTACTTTATTTTTGCCAAAAGTATACCCATATTGTCATGTTTCTTTCATATGAACAGAGTAGGTGACTGGAATTGATGAAAATAAATTTCCGTTATGCAATAGCACGGCTTTTAGACTAGTCTTGGAAGAGTCGATGAAAAGTCGCCATTCGTTGACTATGTGCTCATGACCGAGATACACCATTAGACCGTTTACATCTTTGCAATAGCAAATGTCATCATCCATCTCAAAGTATTGAACAAGTTCTCTGTGTCTATGACGAAATTTAGATATCGGAGTATTGGGCGCTAAAAGATTCCATTCTTTGAGTCGCGAACCGAGTAATTCCGCTTGTCCTTTGGTAAGAGCGAGATCACGTATTAGATCTGAAAGTTCTGAATGGTTAATTAAGTGAACACCATCATTCGCCGGTATATAATCCGAGTCAGAATTAGTTTCTAAAGCAGGTAAACTATCACTTTCTGATGGTTCATTCACGTCCAACGGATATTGTTCTGGTGGAACTGGGATCATGGGGCACTGGTTTCGAAACCGATTCAATATTTGGATAAACCACAGACTTTCTAGTTTTAAAAGTGAAACCATGGATATTTGTCAAGCAGAAGTAACAATCAGTAGCGTGATTTGTCGGTTCACGCCATATTACTGACACTCCAAAAGGCATCGACTTATGCTTCTGCAATTTTCGTAACCAACCTGCCAATGTATTTGCACAAGTCGAACAAACTACATTTGGCTTCCAAGATTTATTTGCATCATCAACTTTCGAATCGAAATAAAGTTCATATGCTTTCTTTAGTAATGGTGTAAAGTTTTTCTGGTGAACACGATCGGTAAAATATCCGCACACGTAACAGAACAGATCATCCAAATTTCTACAACTTCTAGAAGCCATATTTCGCTCAGAATTATTTCAAAATACAGTAACTATTTGAAAAATAGCGTAACATATGTCATGCTTCTTTTAGCAGTATAAAAAGTAGAATTATTTTGCATTTTATTAATTGTTAATAAGTTATATAGTAAAAATGAAACGGGGCAAATAACGGTTTCCCAAAAAATATATTTATTCACAAATATCTTAAGAACCCGACGTGATAGAGATAAACGGATTTCAAATTTGAAATCAGCGCAAGAAACTGACCCAAGAACACTTATTCTTATATAAGAAAGAAAAATGTTGTTTGTCAGTGTTATTAACACATCTTCCACAATGCTTCTAGACTTCGTGTTTAGGCTATCCAAGAAATTCTGAGCGACAACTGATAACGGTTTTGGGCAGCCACAGTTTATACACATTAATGTCTCACTGATCTATAGATGACGTTACTTTTCACACTATAGCACATAGCAGAAAACAGGAGACTACGTTTCCCACGATAACAGGTTTTCACGGTGGCTCTGTCAGCGTTGTTAATCGACAACAGAGATATAAACCGTATAACGGGTTCTAGTAGATTTGCTCGCTTCTGGAGATCACAGAGTTGTCTCCCTCTGTATGTACGAACATCTTAGAGTACACGGGAAAATGTTTTTGGCCAGTGCGGCTACTTCAAAAGGGTCCGGTTTTTCCCAACGCTCGCCTGTCTGACATTTGATGATTGACAGATCAGCTCGCATGAGAAAACTCACTTAAACAATTCAGGTTCGCTCCTTGTTATAACTGGCAGCTCGCGGAAGATGGCGAACTTTCCATTTGTTTACGTCTCAAGGAAAAGAGGCGTGGATTAAAAATTTAGTAAACGCAGGCTGTCAATTCATAACTTTGCTAGTGAATCATAAAACGCTAACAGGATCACGGAAGACTGTCAGATACTGTAGGCTAAATTTCTATTATACGTCACAGAGCTTCATCAGCTGCTTTTTCATCTTTTAGAATGTTATGGCATGACCAAGCATATGGAGATGAGAGCTGGAAACATAGGTGAAAATGACGAGGAGAACGTGTAAAGAAGTTCAGATGATGGCGCGTAACAGGATGACTTGGCTTGTGTTTGTTGAAGGCCTTTGCCCCTCTGGGAGGGAAGGGTTATGATGATACAGTGATGTCCTTGCCAACAAGGTGTCTACCTTATTGGATTATTGACAACCCAGGATCAATCTGCTTCAATCAAGAGGAATGGGGGTTTACCCCTGATAGTTAATTAGACACCGGTATTCGTGTGAAGGTAACTGTGTAAATCCATTATTTTTGACATGGGCCTCTTTTGTAGCTCTCCAATTTTCTCATTTGTTTTTACTACTAGCAAGCTTCGGTGTAATTTTAATCTTTTCGGTGTGTGCATGTGTGTGTGAATTTACTTAATAAATATACTTATATGTTCTAATCGGTCAGAGCACACTTTCTATCTGTCACTTAATGTTAACTGCTTTGTCCTTACTGTAATAGATTTCCGTATTTAGCAGAGAGGACGGAGAAGGATAAATGACATTCTAAACATTATCTCGAGTGTGGCTGGAATAAGGCATACTTCATATTTCGTCTCTCTAGAAGTCAAACCTCACTCCCTTTTTTACATTAGTCACTCTATTCATATCTATTTTCGTACTACTCATGCATATTCAATCTAAACTCCCGCATCATCTACTTCCTAAACTCCAGCATCATCTACTTCCTAAACTCTTGCATCCTCTACGTCTTAATCTCCGGCATCAGCTACTTCCTGAACTCTCGCATCATCTACTGCCTAAACTCCCGCATCATCTACTTCCAAAACTCCCGCATCATCTACTTCTTAAACTCCCACATCATCTACTTCATAAACTCCCGCATCATCTACTTCCTAAACTCCCGCATCATCTACTTCCTAAACTCCCGCGTCATCTACTTCCTAAACTCCCGCTTCATCTACTTCTTATACTCCCGCATCATCTACTTCCTGAACTTCGACTTCATCTACATCCTAAACTTTCGCATCATCTACTTCCTAAACACCCGCATCATCTTCTTCCTACTCTCCCGAATCATCTATTTCATAAACTCCCGCATCATCTATTTCCTAAACTCCCGCATCATCGACTTCCTAAACTCCCGCATCATCTACTTCCTAATCTCAGACATCATCTAGTTCCTAAACTCCCGCATCATGTACTTCTTAAACTCCCTCATCATCTACTTCCTAAACAACTCCCGCATCATCTTCTTCCAAAATTCTAGAATCATCTACTTCCTAAACTCTCGCATCACCTACTTCCTAATATCTCGGATCATCTACTTCCTAACCTACTGCATCATCTATTTCCTATACTCCCGCATCCTCTACTTCCTAAACTCCCGCATCATCTACTTCCTAAACTCTCGCATCATCTATTTCCTAAACTCATGCATCATCTACTTCCTAACCTCGCGCATCATCTACTTCCTAAACTCCCTCACCATCTTTTTTTAAACTCCCGCATAATCTACTTCGTAAACTCACGCATCATCTACTTGTAAAGCTCTTGTATCATCTACTTCTTAAAATCCTGCATGATCTACTTCCTAAATTCCAGCATCATCTACTTCCTAAACTCCCGCATTATCTCCTCCCTAAACTCCCGCTTCATCTACTTCCTAAACTCCCGCGTCATCCACTTCCTAAAATCCTTCATCATCTACTTCCTGAACTCTCACATCATCTACTTCCTAAACACCCGCATCATCTACTTCCTAAACTAACGCATCATGTACTTCCTAAATTCCTGAATCATCTAAATCCTAAACTCCCGCATTATCTACTTCCTAAACTCCCGCATCATCTACTACCCAAACTCCAGCATCATCTACTTCCTAAACTCCCGCATCATCTACTTCCTACACTCCCGCATCATCTATTTCCTAAACTCTCGCATCATCTACTTCCTAAACTCTCGCATCATCTACTTATTTAACAACTCCCGCATCATCTACTTCTTAAACTCTCGCATCATCTATTTCCTAAACAACTTCCGCTTCATCTACTTCCATTCTCGTGACAGTATGTCCCAGTTTGCTCTAAGAACTATTGAAGTGTTGATAGATTTAGTCGTCCAAGTCGGAACGCTCTAAAATAATGATTCGGTAACGGAGTATTGATTGGTTCATTTTCACTGTATAGCGTGTGTGTGTGTTTGTGTGTGCGTGTACGTGTGCGTACGCGCGCGTGCGCATGTGTGCGTGTGTGTATTTTGTTAGCTGACAAGGCATAACTTTGAAAGATATCAGTATATTTACAAAAACAATGTTGTGCTAAAAGAGATATTAATTTATTAGCAAATTTTATTGCATTGGTTTTCATTTACTCTAGAATACTAATCAGAGATTCAGATGCCTGGCTGAACAACAAATGGATGAGGTCTAGTGTGGCTTCCGAGCAAACCGAAGTACTCAGGACCTTAACTTCATCGTGAGGAAGCATAATGAACAGGCCTAAGAGTGTGAAGATGAAACGCCTCTTTGATTCTTGGGTCTTTAGAAGGAGTTTGACAATGTCATCTGGAGCAAACTTTGGGACTGTTGGCAAGGAAAAACATGAAAGTACATCTGATCCATGCTATACAGAGCTTCTACGCTACTTGCAGAAATTATAAGACGACGGCAAACCATAGATCAGAAGAGTTCAGGGCCACCAAAGGTATAGTAGAGAGTGATATTCTGTCACATTATCTTTTCATACTCCTCATTTACGATGTCATCAAAGCATGTAAGGAGATCACAAGAAAGTATTCAGTGGAAGATGAGACAAGTCTGTATTTTAGAACTGATATTTACTGATGATGTTGCCCGATTGTTAAATCAGAGGCACATTTTCAATCCAATTTCAAAGTCTGGAAGGAAGAACTGGAGAAGAGAGCGATGGTTATCAGCAGCTCCAAAACAAAAACAATCGTGAGAGATGAAAAAGACATCATATTATGCTTAGGAGACCAAATAGTGGAGCAGGTCAACCACTTTAAATACCTTGGATATATCATAGACTGGAAGAGAGACGTCAATGAAGAGTTGGCTACCCGAAGAGCGTCAGCTGGGAAACTGTTTCGGGCATTAAATCGAGGATTGCTTAGCAAAAGAGAGATTGGAAAGAGGACGAAGATCGCTATGTACAGCTCCACTTATGTCCCAATCTTGACATATGGATGCGAGTTATAGGAATGACTAAAATCCACAAACCAGCTTCAAACCTCAGAAATGAGGTATCTGAACAAGGGTGTTGATGTAACAAGAACTGACATGGTCCTCAACCAAACGATACGGCAAGGCCTCAAAACCCAGCCCTTTAGACCCCAGTACGACAGTCCACCTTAAGATAGTCTGGCCATATATGCAGAATGGAAGAAGGTCGGCTACCACGTCATATAGGGAAACCAAGAGCCAGGGATCCAGATCTCCATGACGACCCAGAGTTTGCTGGGTCAACAATGTTTGACAATCCCTAAGGAACGAGGACTGGATTGGAACCAGGCCAGGAGGAAGACCACCGATAAGACAGTATGACTTTCTCTCTGGCAAACCTTTACACCCCATGGTAGAAGAGGAAGTAAGTATATACAGTTTTCTTTCAATTCTTATCTTGTCTTTTTTTTTAACAGGTTTCTCTTTGGCTTCATAGCCAGTGTGTCTAGATAAGTTTGACTACATCCAATGAATGTAAAATAGAATGTATAAGAGTGAAATGACTGCAGGAGAAATAGTGATATCATCAATACATGAAGCAGAAATAACTCGCTGTAATTCTAACTCGTCATGTTGTTAGGGGTTACTGGCTCGTGTAATACGATGTCTGTGTATTACCATATTTTAGTTAGGGGAGATAACGTATGTCATTTCAAGGGAAACAATGTAATTAATAAACACTAAAACATGTTGTAAGGGTCTTCAAGTCAACTTTGAATGTTTCCTAATTATCCTTGACATTTTCATGACACAGTTTATTGTAAAGTATGTTATTTAGGAAAGCTGGCAATATTTATAATATTTTGGTTTTTTGACATGTAGAATTTAATAACCACATTAAAGAGGTGCACTTGATGCATAATTTGAAGAGCGAACTCTTACGTGTGCTTTATCCTTTCAATGATAATACTTTATAAATACACTGGAAAAAATTAAGTTCCTATCGCAAAAGAACAACAGCACGCTGTACAACCCAATGCCTAGAATCCGGCTTTTGGCTAGGATCATGTGTCTAGACACGGGGACCGGTACAGTGACATTCATCTGTCATTAGGTCCCTTGTGTGAGAACACAGAGGATCACTAGGTGACACATTTTGTCACTGGGTCTTCTTGTGTTGGGACATGCGGTCTTGACCAGGGCCGGGTTTGGGCGGGGACAATGCGACCTCATGCGAGGAAAAAATATGCGACCTCAAGCGAGGAAAAAAAAAAAAAATCGCAAAAGAACGCTCTTCTTCAAAAGAAGTTGATTTAGGCTGTTAACTACCTTCCAAAATCCTGGTAAACTTTTCTTTTACACTTTTCATAATAACAATAATAATAGCATATGTAATGACAGGTTTATATTCAAAGAATTTAGTGTAATAAAATCAACAAATAAAGTCACGTGTAATATTAACAGAAAACAGTTTCATTCAAGGATACATTTATTACTTTAATCACGATATTGATCTGAAGAGCCTAGTTCTTCTGTTTCATGTCTAGTACGTTTACAATATATGTTATTGTTATTGTTATAGAGAATTGACATCATTGCACTCCGGGCAAACCCATAGGTGCTCAGTCTCCAACCAAATTAAATGTCTCACCTTGTACATGTCGGAATTAATCCCCTGAACATACAAGGCTCACAGGCTGTTCCTTTCCTTTGCCCAATGAGTATTTATTATAGAACACGCTTTAACGTAATCATTGTGCCGAGGAATGTCCTATCTACACCGACAAAACTAGCATTTGCATTGTCACCTGGAAGTACAACACATTTTGAGGAGAGATTATATTTTCCATTAGTGTTAGTGACGTCATTAAATACTGACAAAATGCAGGAACACGCGATATTAGATTTCATGATCATTGCTGTAAAAGTTATACACAAAACATAACGGTTCGAGTAGAAATTTATAAACAAGTAATAAAAATGTAAAAATCTTGACAGACTGTTGTGATTTACGTTAACATAAAGGTCTAACAGGTTCTTAAATTTTAATTATCAGTGGAAAGCCGGACACAATAACGTTTTTAAGCAATGTCTGCTGTAGGGAGAACGAGAGTGTAAAAATAAGGACATGTCCAACTTGTGCCGGACGTCCGGTAACCCTACTCTATCACCAGCTGTAAACATAATGAAGGGTTTCTTGGGTTTCTTAACGTTGAGCACAATCTACAACATTTATATCAAGATTATATGAGTTATGACTAATTTATTTTATGACAGAACAGTGCACCATCTTGATTCAATGAATTTAGCAGTTGAATGGTTCAAAAACTCTTGGCATTTGTATGGCGCTTTAAAATGGAGAAAAAAACAATATATTTGCAGTGTAATCAAAAGCTTCGTTAAGGTTGTATTTCCTCTGTTGTATGTCTTTGTAATACTTACGTCGGTAAGTATCTGTACGAGCGCTGGTCGTAGACCTGTTTATCTGGGGTGTTTTGTCATAGAATATTATCAATAGATTGACGACGAGCGCTGTTGAGCGCTGACAGAACAATTTTGGCAAACGAACAAAGTCAAACCAATCATTGACATTGACTGGTTGAAGGAAATATAACTCTATATTACAAATTAATGATCGCATCGCCTGTTAGAGAATGACGCTACGATATATGGATCATCAAAGTTAAGACTGTTGGAATTTGGCATCAACCGTAAGTCTAGCACAGATTGACGTATCTTCTTCTTCTTCGTATACTCTCAGACTTAACTTGAATATGGACATATGAGAGGATGCATCCGTCGTACATACAACCAGCGAGCTACAGGAACAGTTAGGATTCACACTCTTTGACTTATGCTGAGGGAGACTGAGAACCTAGGGGTTTGCCCGGAATGCAATAGTGTCGATTCTGTTCAACAATAAATATTACCTTTGAACCTCGATGCGCCTATCTCGTGTAACCGTGGTAGAGCTAGCTTGTGTGTGACCAAACGCGTTATGCTGGGCCTCCCACACTAGACAGGGACCAGACAAAGTAGGAGATAATCATAGATGTAGACTGGACCACATTGAAAGACCAAGAAAGAAGGCCCAACGTATAGAACTTGAAATGGTATGCCTAAGAAAACATTGCAGCGTTGTCCGCTTGATGAAGACGTCATGAATTAAAAATAAAAACTGGCCAAAAAAGTATCAGCCTTGAATAAGCACACACCAAACCATCCTTGACTGTAGTGGTTTTTGATGTTATTGTGTGGTTGCTATGTTACCTAGTGTACTGGATGAGGTCAGCTGTGAAGGCTCCTGAAGATAAAAGTTTATGTGAGTTACAGAATGCCTTTCTGCTACCACTTATGACCTCAAACAGACTTATTCTGCTATTATGTATGTTAGCTACGTTTAATGTCTAGGGTAATGAAATGTGATGTGTAGGTAATTTAAATACACTGACACACACATGTAAATACTAATTCTAATAATAATAATAAGCTCTATGATCAAATCAACTAACAGTGGCTTTAGAAGTTAAATTGTATAGTTTTTTTGAATTTATTTAGTCCTGAACTTTTTTTTTCTTAAGGTCAGGACATATGAAACAATATGTATTTATCAATAAAAGTGCATATATATATTGCATAATCAAATGAAAATTGTGTACATAGATATATGTTTACATTGGTTAATATTAACACTAACTACAGTGTCTTTGGAAAACTAGCACTGGATGTTTAGTCGGGGTGGTGTCATCATACCCGATCTCTGTTTACAATGTTCATTGTCTTTGAAATATTGAACTGAGGTATAGTTTTTCTACACCAGGATTTGGTTTATTTATTTATTTGTGGAACAGTTTGATGAATCTACAGCAGGCCAGGTTCTCAATTTATCTGGCCTGTGACGATGCAGTAAAGAATTCAAGTGGCCCACTCCTCACAAGTGCTGGAGTAAAATGATAGGCTTCTTAGGCATCCACTCTTGGACCTCTTCAAGCATCTGGCACTAGCGTAGTGCCAGACCAGAAACTCTGAAACCAAAATTTGTGCCATGTGTCAACACACTGCCTACTGCACCATTTTTACACACAACAAAGCAAAGCAAAATTTACAAAGATCGGATCAGATCTCTCTGACCAACTCAACACATCTCACCCAGGTGGTATCAAATAGTACCAGTTTCCCATGACTGCATTGCATCCGAAATATGTTCATTAGTCTCCTCTTCCATCCAATAAGGTGGGTGATATGTTCCCACTGATCTCAAATATAGATCTGTCTTCTATAGTCTTGGATATGTTTTCCTATATTATTTGTTTGCCTCTAGGCCCTGAACTGTCGCTGGGGACCTAGAATAAGCACTCACTTGTCGTAATCATTTTTCATGACATGGCAGTATCAATCACTCAAAATATTAAATATTAAATAAAAGGGTTAATGAATTTTTCCCCTTACCACAATTCAAAATTGAAAACACAGTTACGTTGTACTAGTAAAACTCAGCTGAGCTGCTGGCTAGAATATGGCGTCCCACTGATAATATATAATATCTCCTGGAAATCACTCGTCTAGCATTAACGAACTGTGCATCTGGACAGTCTTATACAAAATGGCAATTGCTTCTACTGTTTTTTCTACATTATAAAAACTTCTGTCCAATCAGCGGACTTCCCCTCTAACATTCAAATATTTAAACTACAATGTCCAATTTCAGTCCAGTATCAGTCTAGTGTGTAGTATTTTTCTGTCGGTCTGTCCGTACGAACTTGGTTTTTTCCAAAATTACACTTGTTTCTAGACGAAACTACAAACAAAAAAAAACTACACAAATTTTTCCTCACTTACTTATACGATTTTGAGGCAAAGTTATTTTTAGCTTCTACCCTCCCTTTTTTGCCCCTTGTCCACCTGCAGTTTGTTTGACTGCGTTAGGCTCAAGGACGCGTCAAAAGTGATTTTTGTGAGAAGTATGCACAAATAACTGTCGGCTAGTCTGTATTGAACAATACAGTCTTTCGTCAATATCTTCCGTGTTATCTGTCCGTCTTCGTAATTAAAAGTATATTATTTCTCTGGTAAAGACGGGCTATCAAACTAGCTATTTTTTTATTCTCCTAAACTTATTATTAAGAAAAAACCTACTTTTTCAAGGTTAGTTTTGAAATTTGTTTTTGTACCTTCGTTCACGGCGTTTTGCAGCTATATTCAAACTAAAACGACTAATTACCGTAGAACGTCCAAGATACGTCTGTTTCTGACAAGAGCTAAGGTCGTTTTTTGTCCATTTCCTTATATTGTGTCAACTAGTGGCGTAATTTTTTCTTTAAAGCTACAAATTGCGTCTTCTAGACTTTAGATTCAAACACGTGTTCAGACCGTCAAATTTTTTTCTTTTATCTCCGTTTCCACCCCGTCTAAAAGGATAGTCCGTTAGTCTGCATGTTATAACTAGTTAGTTTCAATGGCGCTAGAAAACGCTGGCATGGGCGAGAATGTATCAGCGTATCTTACTGATAAGGGTGGATTTAGGCGGACGTCAAATTACCACCCCTATCGACACCAGGTATTAAAGTGCAAGATGTAGGTGTCTTCTCTGGTTTATGATGTTGCTGTGTATACTGTAGTAGAATAGTTCACAGAGTACAACACAGGCAACATGAGGTGTAGAGTCATAGAAATGGTAACTTCGCTTTACGTTTTATACCATTTATTGCACGCCACAAAACAGTCATGATATATATGTCATCACCAACATAGTTCAACGAAGTACGCATTCAAAATAATATTAGCTGATAGTCATGTAGAATCCAATTCATCTTGTAAACAAATAGCTTCCGTATTTTCGATATCGTAAAGTTCTGGTTCGTGAAGCTGTATAAATAATATATAGCACAGATCTGGGTACCTAAAGTTCATACATATAAATTCTGCAACAGTGTCAGCTGCAGATCATCAATGTTCATAGATAATAATAAATACTCCCTTCCTGATGCTAGCAGATCAGATGTATACAATAAGTCCATTTATCGTCTGCACGTGAATAGCATACATGGAGTACAGGTCAACCCGACCTTTATAACATTCCTAAGTCTAACCATCTGACTTGGACGTGATCTCTGATATAACGAATCCTGGAACACAGACAATAGTCTTGTTGGTCTAGAGCGACCCATATATGTAACTAGTTCAGGTATAAAGATACCGGTGGCGAAATCCTAATCAAAGTACCTCTCCATTTTTGAATCACACAGGCGAGCAAAGAGCGACAAAAATGACGAACTTCTAGATGATTGCGTAAAGTTCAATACAAGACTGTTGCGTAGCAAAATGTGTGTTGCGTGTAAATGTTCCGTGGATGATGTCACATTTGCCACACAATGTTGAGGGTGTTGTATTTCATCTGCTTTCCAAAGGTATCATAATACTGGCACTTGCAGAGTGGTGTATCACCCTCAGACACCAGGGATGATGAGGCAGAGTAACATGGTGTCTTTAGTCTGGTTTAAGTGTGTGACGTAAGGATTGAGTCAGATAGCTACAGTATCATACATGGACGTCACATCAGACCATACAACGTAGAAAGTCAATAAAGCTTTTAACAGCAGTGATGTTTTTTGGCAATATATATTGTGTACGCCACAATGACAAAATGCATGGACATCGTTATGCAGAAACATTACAGGTATAGTACAACAGTCATTGTATCATCGACGTATTCAATTCAACAGGAACAGCATACAGCATCAAATAATGTAAATCATATGCCTTTTAGGATATCGTAATCAGCTGTACATGTAGTCAGGTAGTAAACTTCCCCTTTCCATAAGAGCTAGTAGATATCAACTAGGAGATTAAATCTAGTCTCCTATATTTGACCTCAACAAGACAGGCATGTCTTTTGAGCGTCACATTATCGTCCTCTATGTTCCTTAAACAGCAAAGGTATCAAACCTAGATCCATCCATAAAGTTCAGGAAGCAAATGGTCCTTAGGACAGGCATCAATCGATGCGTGACAATATAAGTGGATCGTGAGCTGAGCAAATTTGTCATATCATAGACTCTATAATGAGGCAGGCTAGGCAAAAGTCAACATCACAAGATGGCGATAAAGTTACTCAGCGAAAAGGATTCAGTTACCTGTTCATCAGGAATTAAATCACATAAATCACATATGCCTCCAGGCATTTGAAATAACATAGAGATATATCATCTCAAAAAAGGAACAACAATGATGAGGACTCCTTCCTGAATAATATAAGCGAAGACGCTAGCACACCGCTACGTCTCGCCTTACCAGCATTTTCGCTCAGACTCCCCTGGGCGGAAATCATACAAACACTGCCACAAACAAAGACATGCGCAGAACACCCGAATCGAATACAACTCAGCTAATTTACGAAACAAAGAATGTTCTACGATGTTCGACTAAAGATTCGAACCTTAAAAGGAAATGAATCTTGAAACATTGCGATTGCCAACTGTTTTCTAAGAACTGGCGAGCTCAGCGCTCCGTATATGGACATGACTCAAAATCGTTCACACAAACTATCAACGACCCTAGCTATCAAGATAAGACAACTTCCTGACGATGCTATCAAGATTAGACGACTGTAGAAATAAAAGTGACTACAATTCCATGAGTTACTTCCCATGCATTAAAAAATTGAATATAGTCAAAATGCATAGTCAGAATATATAGTCAGAATAAGTTGCGACAAGTTTAGCGCAACAAAGAGGAATTACCTTTTTTCGAAATCAACCACTGAACATATGCCTCCAGGCAGGCTTGAATGACACTGGGAAATAGTCTAGTTAGCTAACTAACTCACAAAGACAATGTATTTCCCTCAGAAAAATCACAAGACGCAGATTGCGTCCGCTCGCTGCTCAGACCATTTCTTAACCCCCAGCTGCGCGGAAACCACAATCGAACTCTCCAAGTCTAGACATGCGCAAAACGCATCTACCTGAGTATCAATTCACACAAGACGATTCTAAAAACATACGAGGTAAAAGACATACACTATCGCTCCTTTTATGGTCATGAACAGAAAACCTTAAGACAGGTTTCAGACATCTACAACAGTTGACTGATACTACCAAATAAGGAGATATGGTCACGCTTCGTTCAAGAAATTATAGACAGAACGTGTCTCGACCCAAGAGGAGGTAAACTCATAAAAAATAGTAGTCTCAAAATCTCGAGTTATGTCGCTTTGACTGTAAAATAATATAATACACATTTAAGTCAAAAAATGATCATACAAAGACTTTTTACGACAAAATGATTATACAAAGACTTTGGGAAAAAAAATGATCTGTGCGTAACATTACCGCACCCTCCCGGGAAAAAAATGAAACATTTTTTTTTAAAATCCTGGAGCCGGAGAAATCTAGGCTCCTAACGCACGTATGATGCGCGGATATATACCTAACAATCTAGCTCAACGCATGGAGCGAAACTGAGATCATATCTCAGATCCTTAGAGAAAAAATTTATCTAAGTATACGCGTATATATTCCAGGAAGGTGCCACCAACACACGCCACAATGATGGCAACATCATAATGAAAGTCAAATTATACTCATGCCAATATATGAAATTAAATCTATTATTATAATATCATGCAATGTGTTGTGCAAATAGCGGTGTAATATACTAATACACCGCACTATACTATTACATTATATAATGCATCAGTAATTATTAACTAATACATGTGTTGTTCTTGGTAGACAAGAATACAATCAAATAGAAGAAGATGTGAACATCATCCGCTCCCAATCTAGGACAGGACTTGATATCATCAAAGTTCCACAATGGACATAATCTCGCAGACTTCAATGATGTGCTGCGAAAATATCAATAACACAAATCTTAAAGATAACTGTTAAATCTCTTAATACAATCATGAAAATATATTATCTAAATGTGGGCGAGTGATCTTTTGGCCCGTATATCACTAACTAAGCCTTCTTAGATAATTACATGGTACAATGTTATAAATTCCCTCCCCAAAAAAAAAAAAATGAGAAAATATTTGCTAACATGTCATTATAGTATTGGACTGTATATCAGGAAATATATATGACAGAAGAATCATGTGGAATCGTGTGGGCATCTGGACAGAATGTCTGCCATCACATTATCCGAACCACGGATAGCTCGCACCGAGAAATGAAATGGTTGAAGAGCTATGGCATAACGGGTGGACCTCGAGCTCTTCAAGTTTTTGCTCTGAATAGCAGTAAGCGCTTTTTTGTCGGTTTCCACAATGAAGTGTGCGCCTAGAAGAAATCTTTGTAACTTCAGAATAGACCATACCATAGCCAATAACTCACGATCTAAAACCGAGTAATTCTTTTCTGCAGCATTTAATTTCCTAGAGATATACATCACCGGATGCAGAGTATCAGAATACTCCTGCATTAGTGCTGCCCCAATCCCAGTTGACGAGGCGTCACTTCGAAGAACAAAAGCTTTCTCAATAGTAGGTAACCTAAGAATAGGTGGAGATGAAAATAGGGCTTTAACCTGGTCCAATGAGGATTGACATTCTTTAGACCAGCGGATCAGATTAGGCGACCCTTTCTTCAATAAAGTAGAAAGCGGTGCCATAATGGAGGACAGATTCGGAATGAATCGTCCGTAGAATTGGATCAAACCTAATAGACTCCGCACTTGTTTCTTCGTCTTAGGGACCAAAAGGTTAAGTATTTTTGAAACATTGTGGTCCTCTGTCTTTAAAAGACCATGACCAACACGATGACCCAGGAAAGAAATCTCACTAAATCCTATAAAGGCTTTAGAGGGTTTTGCAGTCAAGTTATACTTGCGAAGAGTAGACAGCAATTCGTATAAACCCAAATAGTGATCTTCCCAGGAATCACTAAATAGACAGATATCGTTTAATTATGCTATGACATCTGTACGATATGCGAGAATTCGCCGCATCATGCGTACGAATGTAGCAGGGGCATTCATAAGACCAAAAGGCATTGGAATAAACCCCTAGGTGTAGAAAAAGCTGTAAAAGGTTTGGCACGTTCAGTTAGAGGAACTTGCCAATAACCTTTAGACAAATCTAGTTTGGTAAAGAATCTAGAATTAGAAAGTTTATTGAGTAGCTCTTCCAATGAAGGCATAGGTTCAGCATCAAACTTCGTAACTTGGTTCAATTTGCAATAATCTACGCAAATGCGAATGTTATTATCCTTCTTTCGAACAATAACCATAGACGAAGAGTATGCTGAAGTGGATGGTTCAATGATTTCGAACGTATCATTTCATCCAATTCTTTTTCGACTCGTGACTGGAAATGAATAGGTATTGGATAGGGTCTGACTCTGATAGGATTATGATCAGTTAGCACAATGTCATGTTCAATGACATGTGTGTGTCCCGGGATGTCTGTAAGAACATCCTGAAATGTTTGCAACATCGAAGAAACCTGTCGATGTTCCTCAGCGGAAAGATTTGGAGAAACGGTTACGTTTTTCCAAGATTCCGTAGAATAAAGTGGGACCATAGGAAGAGGAAGATTGACATCAGAAAAAGTAGTTTCCTCATCCTGTATAACTGACAGAGATGAGTACTGACCATGAGGTGCTTGAGAATTGTCCGTTGCCTGGAAAATAGGCTGCAAATAGTCAGGTCTTTCATGAAATTCCGTGAGCATATTTATGTGGAAAGTTTTATGCTTTCCATTAATATCGACAACATAGTCGACATCAGAAATTTTGGAGACTATTGCATATGGACCTTTCCATGCAATTAGAAGTCTGTTCTCCCTTAAAGGAAGTAGAACGAGAGCTTTGTCACCTGGACAAAGTTGTCGTAGACATCTATTTTCATTTGCAAACTGCCTTGCCTTTTCTTTAGCAAATTCGGATGAAGAAGTTGCTAGTTTGCATGCCTCGATGATCTTTTGCCTAAGAGCAATGACGTACTCATAAGAAGATTGAGTCTCATCGCTAATATTATCGGCAGTGATTAGATCGTGAAGTAAAGACATAGGGCCACTCGGTTGCGCGCCAAAGACAAGTTCAAAAGGGGAAAACCCTGTATGTTCATTGGGGACCTCTCTATACGCAAAGAGAGCCGCGGGTAAGACCCTGTCCCAATCCTGAGGATGATCCTCAGTTATCTTCCCAAGTAAAGTTTTTAGAGTCCTATTCAAACGTTCGACTAACCCATTAGACATTGGGTGATAGATACTGCTGAGAGACCTTTTAATATGTAGCACATACATTACCTGTGACATAGTGTCTGATATAAGTTGAGTGCCATGGTCTGACAATATTTCTCCGGGAAAACCCAAGCGAGAAAATATCAGCCAAAGAGCGTCTGCGATATCAGCAGTTGAGATGCTCTTGAGAGGTATTGCCTCTTGCCAACGTGTGCACATATCGACACATGTAAGAATAAATTGATGTCCTCTAGCTGACTTAATTCTAAAAGGACCGATAATATCTATTGCCATTTTTTGAAAAGGGCGAATAGGAATGTCAGCAGCCTGGATAGGCGCAGCATGTCGTGGTCCTTTAGATTTGACCTCCTGACATACTTTGCAAGAGCGACAGTAAATTCGTATGTCCTTGCTCACAAATGGCCAAAAGAAAGCCGCAAGAACCCTCGACTTTGTACGGGAAAACCCCATATGTCCAGCACATTGCGAGTCATGAGCATGTTGCAATATTTGCAATCTCAAGCTCTTAGGCACAAGAATTTGTGAATGAGTGGACGTAGTCGAGTCTTGTACTTTACGTACAAGTACGCCGTTCTTCATAGAAATCCAAGATTTTCTATTAGTATTCTGATTAGGATCACCTTTTTTTGCTAGAATGAAGAATTTTTGTAAAGAAGGATCTTCTTCTTGCAATTTGATAAATGAGTCACGTGAAATAGTCAAGTGACTATCTTGGTCATTTACTTAATCATTATTAATTAATGAAGTTTGAGTTGGATCCAGAGCATGTGCTCTTTTGACCACCGCATTGGTAGCTTCAATGTTTTGCTCCTCCCAAACAGCAATTTGCTGTGGGGTACATTCCCTAACTCCGTGAATACGACCAATAATAAGGTCCGCAATAGGATTTGGAAGTAGACACGCGTGGACATCTCCCGTGAAGAAAGGAGTAGCTATATGTATTATGGCAGTAGGATACTTTTCCAACGTGCCACCAAATGTGACACATTTGATGACCCTTCCTGTAGCACAGGATGGATTTACAAGAGATTGTCTAACACCAACCGTAGTACATCCAGAATCAAACAACACTGAGACTGGATTACTATTTACTAGCCCTTTATGTAATATAAGAGAACCTCTCCCGTCATGAGCAACATTAGCAGGAAGAGCGGGCAAAGGATGACCACAGCTTAAAGTAGTAACGGTCTTCGGGTCAAATAAAGTACTGCATTGGATACATTTATTTGCCCTACCAAAATCAAAAGATGAGCATCCGATAGCATTATGGTCTTTATCATTATTAACCTGTTTATCTGCTCCCTGAGATTCTTGTTGAACAGAGTTTGTCTGTTGATATCTTTTTCTCTTATGTTGCGATCTACCGCGACCATTATTGCCTCTGCAATTATCATTAAAGTCCCTACTGTAATTTTTATCCTGGTTTGAGTTCCAGTTTCCATAACTGTCATTACCATCTCTATACTGTTGAGAACCTCTATTACCTTGGTATTGAGGTCTCTGCGAAAAATAATTTCCTCTATACCGATTACCTTTGTGAAAATTTCTAAGTTAACGGGAGTAGAATACCGTGTAGTATTAGGTTGTCTCCAGTTCTGGGAAGAAGAATCACCCTGGAATTGATTGCTATGATTCTGGGCATAATTACGGTTACTCTTTTTATTGAAATTTTGCTGGCTACCCTGAAATTTAAGCATACAATTTGGGCCATAAGGTGCTGCCGAAGCAACTGGCAGACCTTCTTTTACTTTAGAGTTGCTAATGGTTATGTGAGGATGCGCAGTAACATACTGGTTACAGTATTCTTCCATTTCTTTTATGTTTTTAGGCTTACGCTCATGAAGAAAAGAAAGAAAAGATTCATTAACAGAAGACATAACCTTGTCTCTAAGTAGTAAGTCCATAAGAGCTTCAAATGTACTTTCTGTCTTAGACAGCTCAACCCATCGTAAAAAAGTAAGACGTATCCTTGAGATGAATTCAGAGAATTCAACTCCAGTTTCTGGTAACATGTTTTTAAATTGAAGACGATATCCGTCCTCGTTAAGTTGGTACTTCTTTAACAATGCTGCCCTGACAACCTCATAGTTGTCCTTGTCAGGCACATCTACCATACCCAACAAAGTCAAAGCATCACCTCTAAGTATCTTGGACAGATGATAAACATACAATGCTTTATCTATGTTATGCACCTTACATGCACTTTCAAATCTATCTAGATAAAATGTTATATCATCAATTGAGGCATTAAATGCTGGTAGATTAAGCTTGAAATCCTTAGCATTAGTCTTATCTGACACCTTATTTGCATCATTAGCATTACCAGTGTTCAACAACTTTAACTTTTCTAACTCTAAAGCTAAGAGTTTTTCTTCATGCTCCATTTTTGCTTTTCTCTCTTCCATTTCAAGTCTTTTATTTTCAGCCTCTCTTTGTAATCTTCTTTCTTCAGCCTCAGCCTGTAACTTTCTTTCTTCAGCCATAGCCTGTAACTTTCTTTCTTCAGCCATAGCCTCTTTTTCAAGTCTCTTATTTTCAGCCTCAGCCCCTTTTTCAAGTCTCTTATTTTCAGCGTCAGCCTCTTTTTCAAGTCTCTTCTCCTGAGATTCTGCTTCTCTTTTTTGTTTTTCCATTTCCATTTGTAATCTCTTTTCATCCACCTGCATCTGCAGTTTCTTTTGTTCAGCTTCTATTTCCATTTTTTTCTCTTCCATCTTTAATGCCTTATCTAATTGAGTAGTTGCATATTCTTCCAACTTATCACCTGTCTTGCCAAGGGATTTCCCTTGTTCAATAAAATAATCAAGTGTAGACATGATGTCTAAAATATGAGTCGAAAATCTGAAATAATTAATTATCTTATTTCAAACTTAATAGTAACAAGACTTAATAAAGTACTTGTATAATCCCAATGTGTAACCCAATCTCTGTGGGAAACAAGTCTTTGATACCAAACTTGTATTACCAAATGTATAATAATGTCACAAGTCACTTCTTAATTATCAGTGCACTACACAAATCAGTGCATAACCATCAGTTATTTATCATAACTGCACTACAATAGTGCATAAGCAAAAAAACCACCAGTTAGTTATGATAAGTGCACTATAAACCAATAGTGCATGAGCATATATGTAACAATAGTGAAAGCTAACTATGCAAGAACTATGTAAACGATAACAAAAACAATGTAAACAATAACAAAAACAATGTAAACAATAACAAAGATCAAAGTCAATGTAAACAATAACAAGGATCAAAACAATACGAAAACATTCGCATAAGTCAAATAAATAAACAGCGAAAACTAAAAAGAAATATCACAAAGAATGTGATGACAAAATGCGAAAAGAAGACAAACAAATGACGTCACAATGTATAAACAAAAATTTTGTAAAGAACTAAATAATAGGAAAGAGTAGACCTACAAATACAAACAATTCAAAACAAAACTAAAGAATATGAAAAAATACCGAAAACAACACTGACCATATCGTCACAACTAACAAAAATTAGCAAAAATATTGCTAACAATTTCCAATTAAGGAAATTGCCCCTAACAGAATGCTATCATAAGACCTCTATGACGTGGTATTTCTTATGACAGTCACCACCCATCCAGACCCGCTGAAATATAAACATATAAATATACAAATACAAATAACATATAACATGTAACAAATAGCAAAAGTAGCAAAAAGTGTGTGAAAGAATACAGAAGGCTCAGCTAGAACATAAGGGCACAGTTCACAAACAAAACAGGCCACTTAACTTCTGTGTGTCCAAAACGTCAGCACGGTGCAGAACAGGTTGAGATCAGCATTCTGCGGATAATGATCCAACGTTGATCAACATCTGCTCCTATAGACAGCCATGACGCAGGAAAATGAGACTCTGAAACCGGAACAGTTGTTACGGCACTTGTCCTTCTTCCTACCAGATCAGGAAAACAATTTGCTCGGAACTTGGCCTTCTAACGTCGGAAAACTGGATACCCACGAGCAGCGCCGGGTAGTTTCCCAAATAGCAACCGTTAGGAAATATGGATACTTTCAACAAAATTTCGTGTAAGGTGCTAGTTGATGCTGTAGTTGTATCTAGTATGATGATAATGTCTGGGTTTGTTGACCCCCTTGATAGCTGGTACCAGAGTAAACCAACATTTGGCCACCAAAAATGATAAGGGTGGATTTAGGCGGACGTCAAATTACCACCCCTATCGACACCAGGTATTAAAGTGCAAGATGTAGGTGTCTTCTCTGGTTTATGATGTTGCTGTGTATATTGTAGTAGAATAGTTCACAGAGTACAACACAGGCAACATGAGGTGTAGTCATAGAAATGGTAACTTCGCTTTACGTTTTATACCATTTATTGCACGCCACAAAACAGTCATGATATATATGTCATCACCAACATAGTTCAACGAAGTACGCATTCAAAATAATATTAGCTGATAGTCATGTAGAATCCAATACTCAATATTCATCTTGTAAACAAATAGCTTCCGTATTTTCGATATCGTAAAGTTCTAATTCGTGAAGCTGTATAAATAATATATAGCACAGATCTGGGCACCTAAAGTTCATACATATAAATTCTGCAACAGTGTCAGATGCAGATCATCAATGTTCATAGATAATAATAAATACTCCCTTCCTGATGCTAGCAGATCAGATGTATACAATAAGTCCATTTATCGTCTGCACGTGAATAGCATACATGGAGTACAGGTCAACCCGACCTTTATAACATTCCTAAGTCTAACCATCTGACTTGGACGTGATCTCTGATATAACGAATCCTGGAACACAGACAATAGTCTTGTTGGTCTAGAGCGACCCATATATGTAACTAGTTCAGGTATAAAGATACCGGTGGCGAAATCCTAATCAAAGTACCTCTCCATTTTTGAATCACACAGGCGAGCAAAGGGCGACAAAAATGACGATCTTCTAGATGATAGCGTAACGTTCAATACAATAGGAATTACCTTTTTTCGAAATCAACCACTGAACATATGCCTCCAGGCAGGCTTGAATAACACTGGGAAATAGTCTAGTTAGCTAACTAACTCACAAAGACAATGTATTTCCCTCAGAAAAATCACAAGACTCAGATTGCGTCCGCTCGCTGCTCAGACCATTTCTTAACCCCCAGCTGCGCGGAAACCACAATCGAATTCTCCAAGTCTAGACATGCGCAGAACGCATCTACCTGAGTATCAATTCACACAAGACGATTCTAAGAACATACGAGATAAAAGACATACACTATCGCTCCTTTTATGGTCATGAACAGAAAACCTTAAGACAGGTTTCAGACATCTACAACAGTTGACTGATACTACCAAATAAGGAGATATGGTCACGCTTCGTTCAAGAAATTATAGACCGAACGTGTCTCGACCCAAGAGGAGGTAAACTCATAAAAAGTAGTAGTCTCAAAATCTCGAGTTATGTCGCTTTGACTGTAAAATAATTGTAAAGGTCAAAGGGGAATGATACGTACTATACTGATTATACAGTGTGAATTCAGGGTTGTAGCACTTGTTAGCTTGTTTAATTGTGAGTTGTTTAAAACATTTATATGTGTGGTGAAGTGGGATGTTATAAATATTTATAGGGGACTTAGTGTACTGACTGAGATCAGCTGTGCAGGTATCTATATCTATTAAGAGTAGTGTATTATAGATAACCTTACTTGCTACCACATATCTATATATCTCAGTCAGAATTATTCTGGAATAGTGTGATGACTACGTTGTATGTCTAGGGTATGTGTATGATGAAGTGTAAGTCATAACAACAACAGACAGATAAACAATTTAACTTATTCCACCACACTTGACAACACTGTGACACTCACATACATAAAACACTCTACAAGGATATCTTAAAGGAGTCACTGATAACTTTTCAAATAACAATATGTATTCATTGCTGTCATGAATGAATATGTGTCCTGATTCAAATACAAAGGGAACCAGGAATCACAATCAATTTTAATTACAAGTTATATGTACAGAATTTCTCAATATGAATATTGTAGTGACATTTATTATTAAAAGTATCCTATGTGTGTCAGTTGTGTAGTAGTAATATGAGGTAATACTGGTTTTGTTTTGTTCAAGCTCTGTTGGTATTTGTCATCATGACTTCAATAGTTTGTCTTTATTGGAACTAGTATTGGAGATGTTCTCAGTTCCTGATATTAAAACAATTTACTTCCCCTCTTAAGTTTATGTTACAATGTTATTTTAAGATGGGGGTACATTATTTTGAGCTCAGCTGGCCACATCAGCTTATCTTGCGTGACGGCGGCAGGAAAGGACTCCTCTGCTCGATTTCTCCCCTGTGCTCTGGAGACACCTCACTGATAGCTAA
This sequence comes from Oreohelix idahoensis, assembly GCA_024509875.1. Taxonomy (NCBI): domain Eukaryota; kingdom Metazoa; phylum Mollusca; class Gastropoda; order Stylommatophora; family Oreohelicidae; genus Oreohelix; species Oreohelix idahoensis. Next base: position 7,874 of record JAMPIV010006770.1, on the reverse strand, counting down.
ATGGACCAAGGAGTATGCTGTCCGACTCTGGATTCAGCAAAGCTCTGACCAGGTGCTGCTCAATACCATCAAGACCACGATCCCTGAAAACAAGAAGGATGTACCTTCTACTTCATAACTAATTGATACTCTAGTTCTACACTGAGCACAATACACCACAAACATTGAGTTCAGAGCGTTAGGCCAACTGTCAGCTTCATCTGAAATACTTTATACCAGTATTAACCTCCTTAATGGTTACCACGCCTCTGCACTTCCAGCATTATTTCTTTCTAGTCAATCATCTAGGTGTCAGTGTACTGTTTGGCCATTCCATGCCGTTTTACTTTCCTCCGACACCTTCTGTTCAGGCTGGAGCATTATAGGCTTTACATCATGTTTGCTACTGAACTACACATATATACAGGCATAAATTAACAATTCACATTCAATTTTCATTAAAAGATACTGCATGTTTCAAGCTTACCACAATTCATAGAATAAACACAGATACGTTGACTAGCAATGAATTCTGGCACAAATACTGGCACAAATTCCCATCTGCTTATGTTCCAGGCTTTTATTTAGCAAAAATATGAGCTGGCTTCAACGCACTGTTGCTTTATCAAGCTTATTTGAACTAGTGGTCTCGAACTAACGCTCCTAAGTGATTATATCAGCGAGTCTGGCCAATGGAGCCACGTTTCGACAAGTGTTTGAAAAAATTTTACCTTCCTACGTCTCCCCTAACAACCAAAGATAGTATTTATAGTCCGACCAATCGTGTTTAGTCTTATATTTGTTGCGCTCCAATCAATTTGGAGTTTACATGGTAGGCTATTTCCGTACGTAAGGTTTTTTCAAACACGTTAAAAAAAAAATTTTATGAGCAGAAATGATTTCATGCTGTCAGGCATCCCCACTATTTTATTTTGGTTATAACTTGTTAATTCCTAGACTATTTGCGTAACGTTTTACATATTCTTTGTCAGTAAGCCCTAAGGAACCCAAATATACAAATTTAAAAGAGCTAAGTGGCTGCGTTCAAAATATGCAATTTCTTCTACCTCCTGTTTCGAAGATGTGCTGTCTGGGTACTGTAATGTTCTCAAACGTAAACCCATCTAATGTTATCTTTTCTAATAAGCGTTTTCCAGGTTTTTTTAAAACCTAACTCTGGGAAGGTTAGTGTTTTTATCACTGTCCGTCCGAAAAAGTTAGTGCATGTGGCCTTACACGCGTGATAGTAGTAATTGTGTATCGCGTTACGCTTGTTGGGGTGGCATTAATAGCGAAACGCGTGTTTAATTTTGCATGCGTTCGGCTTTCTGCCTCTCCCTTCTCTCTATCCTGCTTTATCTGTCTTTTAGTTACGCTGTGTATAAAATGGAATGAATGAAATATTAAAATTAGGTCATTGTTCAGCTTGCGTATCTCAAATGTTTTTCCAAGAAATACAGCACACGTTTCATTGAAGAAAGCGGGTAATAATATAGTAGGCTTTTACTATCAACGTGAAAGCGTTACAATTTGCAGACGAAGCATAAAACAAAGGGGATTTCGAGTACATTCTTTGTGACAGCACTGTTATTTTACCATTGCTCTTTTCTTTATTATATGTATTTATTAGGCTTTATATTTACCTGATAATTTATATATGTGGATTAGAATATTTCACGACAATATGTTAAAAAAGAAAACAGTGTGTACAGAAAGCGTGTGAGCGCTGGTCATGTAGTTATTCTGTACTGGTTTCGGCCGGCTGTGAATAGCTCACGGGGAGTCCGTGAACAGCCGAGTCCGGTGTCTGTTTGTGCGGGAGATGTGTCATCCCGTGACAGTCTAAGTTTGGGCGGGTGACTGGAGAGTCAGCCCAGTATCTTGTGTGTGTTCCCAAGGGTAGTGTTCGGGAACGATATTTGGCCATTTTTCGAGGTGTACTAGTACTTGCCTATTTAAGTGTGTTTATCTGTAGATAAGATGTGATAAATCTGCAGATAAGATGTGATAAATCTGCAGATAAGATGAGATAAGAGAAGATAACGTGTACTTTATGTTAAGGACATGTTCTGAGGCCTTGGTGTATACAGGCCGATGTTTTGGGATCATATTTACCTCCCTGATAGATTTCTATTGTGCAGGAACGGCGCTAGGAGATAGTTAGGCCATTGTTCCTTATGAAGGGAGAGTTATTGAAGAGATTATAAGGCCAGGAGTTGTGTAGGCCAGATTACTTATAGACTACAGAGAGGACAGTCTTTTGAGTATATATAGATTTAAGGATCCATGAACAGATATCAGAGTTATTGAAGAGATTATAAGGCCAGGAGTTGTGTAGGCCAGATTACTTATAGACTACAGAGCGGACAGTCTTTTGAGTATATATATAGATTTAAGCCTGGGTGGCGTTTTGTAACTGCAGTGTCAGCAGTCGTTCTGGTGGAACATTAGAACTGCTAGGATATATAGATTCAAGCCTGTATGGCGTTTTGTTAACTGCAGGGGTATGCAGTCGTTGAGGGAGTCCTATAGATGTACGCCTGTGTGGCGGGTTTTGTAACTGCAGTGTCAGCAGTCGTTCTGGTGAATTTACTGATGTAACATTAGAACTGCGATGTAAACAGGGTTTACATCATACTGAACAGCTGTAACATTCTGCGCAATTGATTATTATTGATTTTTGTGTATCCTGTTGTACCTGTGTAGTGTATCGTATCGGATTGATGTTGCTGTGTAAATAAATGATGTGCTGTCAATTGGAAATGAACACTAGTCTGATTCGTTGATCTATGCTTGACAGTACAGGGTGAGTGACTGTACCCTTCATACCACTCACTACAGACTTTATACACAGGGACAATACAGAGCTAACCTATTTATCATCTGCTCTGTGTGGGCGCATGTACTACAATCAGTCTAATCACATCAAGAGGGATATAATTTATCACCATTGTATACACTCAAGATTTTCCGACTTTATCAATAATATAATACACATTTCAGTCAAAAAATGATCATACAAAGACTTTTTACGACAAAATGATTATACAAAGACTTTGGGAAAAAAAAATGATCTGTGCGTAACACTTACCTATATTTTTATCCCTACATGTTATTTTACCTGTTATCTTTATAAATGGAGGAATTTTAACGTTGCATCACTGTAATTTCACCACATTGACCTTGAGCTGATGACACGGTACGGGAAAACTTGGCATAAGTTTGTTGAAGGCCTATGTGCCTTCTTTGGGAGCAGAAAGGTCAAGACCAAGAATCCTGTCTTATACTGTGTCTTATACTGTGTCTTATACTGTGTCTTATACTGTGTCCTATACTGTGTCTTATACTGTGTCTTATACTGTGTCTTATACTGTGTCTTATACAGTGTCTTATACTGTGTCTTATACTGTGTCTTATACAGTGTCTTATACTGTGTCTTATACAGTGTCTTATACTGTGTCTTATACTGTGTCTTATACTATGTCTTATACTGTGTCTTATACTGTGTCTTATACTGTGTCTTATACTGTGTCTTATACAGTGTCTTATACTGTGTCTTATACAGTGTCTTATACTGTGTCTTATACTGTGTCTTATACTGTGTCTTATACTGTGTCTTATACAGTGTCTTATACTGTGTCTAATACAGTGTCTTATACTGTGTCTTATACTGTGTCTTATACTGTGTCTTATACTGTGTCTTATACTGTGTCGTATACTGTGTCGTATACTGTGTCTTATACTGTGTCTTATACTGTGTCTTATACTGTGTCTTATACTGTGTCTTATACTGTGTCGTATACTGTGTCTTATACAGTGTCTTATACTGTGTCTTATACAGTGTCTTATACTGTGTCTTATACTGTGTCTTATACTGTGTCTTATACTGTGTCGTATACTGTGTCTTATACTGTGTCTTATACTGTGTCTTATACTGTGTCTTATACTGTGTCGTATACTGTGTCGTATACTGTGTCTTATACTGTGTCTTATACTGTGTCTTATACTGTGTCTTATGCAGTGTCTTATACTGTGTCTTATACTGTGTCTTATACTGTGTCTTATACTGTGTCTTATACTGTGTCTTATACTGTGTCTTATACTGTGTCGTATACTGTGTCGTATACTGTGTCGTATACTGTGTCTTATACTGTGTCTTATACTGTGTCTTATACTGTGTCTTATACTGTGCCTTATACTGTGTCTTATACTGTGTCTTATACTGTGTCTTATACTGTGTCTTATACTGTGTCGTATACTGTGTCTTATACTGTGTCTTATACTGTGTCTTCACCCGTGTGTTAACGGGGCCCGAAAGGGGAGCAAAGAATAATAACACTGTCCCCTGCCAAGCATGTCGTAGTAGGCGACTAAGGAGGGTTGGGCATGGGGCCGGTTACCCCATCCTGTAAAAAAAATTTAAACCACAAAAAACTTCAACAAATATGGACAAGTCAAATAAAGAAAATAAAACACAGCCATCCAAGACAGGGGAAGGTCCTCTCGCGGGGAGGCGTATGATGCAACACAGAGAAAGCCGAAAGGAGTCTGTGTTGCTGACTAACCTTCTTTCTTCTAGGAGAACTTCCAGATTTGGCACCTGGAATGTTCGGACATTGAACGAACAAGGGAAAGTGGCACAAGTAGCAGCAGAAATGAGGGAATACAAAATCGAGGTTCTGGGAATGTGTGAAACAAAGTGGAAGGGGGTAGACAGGAAGAAACTCATCACAGGTGAATTGGTGCTGTCCTCAGGACACGAAGACGAAAGTTCACACCACAGTGAAGGGGTAGCTCTTATGTTATCTAAAGAAGCACAGAAAGCACTCATTGAATGGGAAGCTGTGGGACCCAAAATAATAACAGCTACTTTCAAAACAGCTAAAAAGAAAATTCATGTCAATGTCATCCAATGTTATGCACCAACTAATGACAAAGAAGAGTCTGTGAAAGAAGCATTTTATACTAAACTACAGGAAATTATGGATAAAGTAAAAAGAAGAGACATCACAATTTTGATGGGTGACATGAATGCAAAGATAGGTACAGTCAATACTGGATTTGAAGAAGTCATGGGAAAACATGGGCTAGGAGTAATGAATGAAAATGGAGAACTATTCGCAAACTTCTGTGCTTCAAATCAACTGGCTATAGGAGGAAGCATGTTTCCACATAAGAGAATACACAAGGCAACATGGATATCACCAGACCATAGAACAGAAAATCAGATCGATCATATATGCATAAAGAAGAAGTTTAGATCATCATTGCAGGATGTAAAGGTATATAGAGGAGCAGATGTGGCATCAGATCACCATCTTCTGATAGCCAAAGTAAAAATGAAACTCAAGAGATATGCAACAATGCAAAATTATAGACAACAGTTTGGTGTGGGACGGCTGGGAGATCAGGAAACGAGAGACAAATTTGCGGTCACGGTATCCAACGAATTCCAAGTGCTCCAACAGTTGGAAGATGTATAGAATACAGAGGACTATTGGCGGCAGGTCAAAACGGTATGGAGGGAGACATGTGGGGAAATACTGGGGAAAGGGGAAAGACAACAAAAAGCATGGATAACAACAGAAACCATCAATAAGATAAAAGATAGAAAAAACAAGAAAGCAGAGTTAAACACAAGCAAAACCAGAAGTTCCAAAGCCAAGGCTCAAGAAGTGTACACAGAAGCAAACAAAGAAGTAAAAAGAAGTATCAAAAGAGACAAGAGGAAGTATTTTGAGGAGTTGGCAAGAGAGGCAGAAGATGCTGCAGCCAAAGGAAATATGAGAGAACTGTATAGCAGCACAAAGAAGCTAACAGGGAAATACAAGCAAACAAGTTGCCTCATAAAAGATAAGAATGGGAAACTGCTCAGCAATATACAAGAGCAAATGAAGAGGTGGACAGAATATTTTGGGGACCTTCTCAATAGACCAGCTCCACAAAACCCGCCGGACATCCAGCCAGCAGAAGAAGAGCTACAAATAGTGCACAAATTATAGAGGAATAATGTTACTATCAGTGCCAGGAAAGGTATTGAACAGGATTATCCCTGAGAGATTAAAGGAGTCCATAGACAAGAAATTGAGAGATGAACAAGCAGGTTTTCGACAAAACAGATCATGTACAGACCAGATAGCCACTTTGAGAATAATAGTTGAACAAAGTCTGGAATGGAATTCACCACTATACATCGGATTTGTGGACTACGAAAAAGCATTTGACAGTGTGGACAGAGAATCACTTTGGAAATTGATGAGGCTTTATGGAGTTCCCCTGAAAATCATTAATTTAATAAAGAAAACCTATGAAGACATGACGTGCAGAGTTCTTCATGAAGGACAGCTTACAGAACCATTTGGGATAAGAACAGGAGTGCGACAGGGATGTGATGCGTGATGCCATATGATGATGGATGGTATCCGCATGTCTGGTTTTGTGTAGTGTGCAGATGTGTTCAGTCAAACAATGTTCATACAAAAATAACAGGGCAATCCACATAGGACGTCAGTAAACTCACGACGTATAAAGTCAATGATTCTTGTAACAGCCGTTGACGTTTTTCTTCATTATTTATTGTGGACGCCACAGTGACAAAATGGTTACGCGAATATGTAGGCACATCAAACAGTCATTATCACAGCAACATTCAATACAGCAATAGACGGTAGACAGCATTACAATGATGAGTCAGATGCATGTTATATTTCATAGTGCTGTAAATGTAGTCAGGTGAAAAACTCCATCCTTTTCTATAACAGCCAGGAGATAACCAGATGTATGAGATCAGTTCACTCTCCTTAGTCTGACTTCAGCAAGACAGACACGTCTGCCGAAGTATAAATAATGTCCTCAAAAATATCCTCTAGATAATAAAGGTTTTCCAAACCTAGTTCATTTAACAAAGTAGCAAGTAATGGTCCTTGGGACATGCATCAACCGATGCAGTACAATACAGCGACATGTGAGCTGGGAAAACATCTCGTGACGACGACTTTCGAAGACAGGCTATGAATCGAAATCGCTCACGACCCAAAATCGATAGAGTTAATGAAAAGTCAATTTACCTTGCCTTCAGGAAATACACAGAAATATCACGCCTCCCGACATGTGGGAAACACTAGAGGTATTATCTCGAATAAACGAAATATCCATTAAGAGGACTACACATCCCTGACAGAACAAAAAATAGCGGAGATCCCCTCTTCAACGAGGCATCTCTTTCGCCATTCAAATCGCTCACTCCACTAGTGGTGGGCGGAAACCGATCGACCAAAAAACAAGACCAGTCATGCGCAGTCCAGCGCAAAAAGACCACAGCTCAAAACTTAACTGCATTCAATACCAACGCGGGAAGACAAATGCTTACCGAGAAAAGTGACTATAAATTTCAAGCAGTTGTTGCCCTTGCGTTATAAAATAGATATTGTAATAAAACGATGTTGCGAGAATTTATCACGCAACATATCACCACCTCCTCCCGATTAAAAAAAATGTGGAACATATTTTTTTTTTTAAATATCAAAGAGCATGCGATAAGCGGCTCAAAACGCACGAATTATGCGCTGATAATTAATTAAATTGCCTAACATGAGGCTAAATATAGAGTGTCTGGTGAGGATATACCTCAACAGAAAAATAAATATGTCTCAAAAAATATTCACATCGGGGAGGTGTCACCAACACACATCACGTTAGCATGTAAACACAATATACGTATGCAAGTTACCATAATCATCATTAAACAGCATACTCTAATATTGTCTTTAAAAATGGATGTACAAATCTGATAGGAAAATTTAAATAGTACATTCTTTGACATGTAATGACATAAGTACATAGTAAAGTTAAACTACATGACGATCCAGGACATATGCTTGGTATTCCGAGGGTAA
>JAMPIV010006769.1:0-92764 GCA_024509875.1 Oreohelix idahoensis | reverse complement strand
CCCCGAACGCCCTATGCCCCACTCTCTTGCAATCGCCGCACCAGCAACTTCACCCACAGCTACACCTAAAACGTAAACCCTACACGATCGAGCCCCCTATCTCGCCTTATAAAGAATCCTCAGAACAGGCCCACATCCCTATTCTTCCACCTCTCCTCCTCAACATCCTCTACTTCTAACAACGAGACTTCACACTCTACCCAAGAAAACCATCCCAAGGGGAAAACTTCACCGCAACATCTCCTACACTAAAACCCCACCCGATACCCACCCCAACAACCCAATCTCCCCTGGATTCAAACAAACAAGCCCTACGTGGCAGCGCGGCCCACCAAGGTCAAGGAAAAGCGAAGACCCCCCTTACACCAGGATTACGTTCGACTCCTGGCCCAAAGGTAACCCACGGTGCACAACAAACGCCATTCGGATGTTTGACACTTTACAGCAGCTCGAATAAGGCCCTAGAGTTACACAATGTCACGATCGCTGATCTGCACTACAGTCGTCTGATCGGGGTGACAACACGAACCCTACATTACTCGAGGATAGGGGGTAATGGGCGGTTTGAAACGGTAAGAATATCCAGGGAGAGGGTCCCCCGCGCCTCATGGTTGTTGACTGGGGGGTGGGGTGGGTTAAGTTTTGATTGTATTGTCGCTAGGCACCTAGTCAAACCCGGTCAGGAGACAGAGGAAACCGTCAAACTTAGTGAAGTTTTCAGGAATGATGCACCCAGGACGCTTCCTATCGCACTGGTAGAAATACACTCTGACTTTGTCAGAGGAGTTATTAAAGCGGCCATAATGGATGATCCGATCTACCCAGTTATCCTGGATGTAGATATGTGTTCATTGGGAGACCTAAGGAGCCGATTGTGGCAGCGGTAACCACAAGAGGGCAAGCCAAGAAGGAGAGGGAGCCTGCGCCAAACTTGTTGCCGAATGAACTGAAGGAGGCGCAACAAAAGGACCCTACTCTGGCGCCCTGCTTTAAAAAACTGGCCCATGGCTAAGGACCCCAGACACAACGGAGACATCTTTTCTAAGGATGGTGTATTGTATCGTAGAACGGGCAACCCGGACACGGGGAAATAACCAGCTCCTAGTACCGACGCAGTACAGAAACCAGATCTTAGAAATGGGGCACTCTCTTCCCTTTAGCGGACACATGGGACAAAACGCCACTATTCAGCGAATAAAAAACCACTATTGGTGGCCAGGAATGAACTCTGACATTGTCAGGTACGTGAAATCCTGCGCCCAGTGCCAACGGGTAGCACCCAAGCACTTGACACCCCCAGTACCTATGGGGCAAATGCCAATAGTAGGGACTCCATTTGAACGGGTTGCTGTCGACATTATTGGTCCTCTGGAAAAGACCAAAAGAAGGAAAAAACAGGTTCATCCTGACCTTAGTTGACACTTGCACTATGTGGGCCGAAGCCGTACCGCTACCATGCACTAATTCCAAGCATGTCGCAGAAGCCCTTGTGCAAATTTTTACACGGTTGGGATTCCCTCAACAAGTTTTGACGGACAATGGATCCCAATTCCGTAGCCTGTTAATGGAGGAGATCTTTAAGATCTTGAGGGCCAAACATATCCACACAAGTCCCTACCATCCGGCCGGAAATGGGCTCGTGGAACGTTTTAAACGGTACCCTCACCATTGATGTTACGTAAGCTGGGTCAGGAGAAACCGGAAGACTGGGACCAATATATATCGGCTGCCTTATTCGCCTACCGAGAGGTACCCCAAGCGTCTACGGGTTTTGCGCCAGCTACACTTTTATTTGGCAGACCTATTAAGGGGGCCACTAGAAGCCTTACTTCGGTCCCTGACAGACCAGAAGGCTGACGAGACAGTCGTCTCTGCAAGCAAGTATGTATCTGAGCTTAAGGAAAGGCTAAAGCTAGGATGGGATCTAGCTACTACCAACCTTAAGAAAGCCCGCGCTAAAATTACTAAAAGATACAACAAAGCTGCAAAAGAGAGAGAACTACAACCAGGGGAGAAAGTCCTATTGCTACTTCCAACCGGAAGCAATAAACTTTGCATCGGATGGCAAGGACCGTTTACCGTCCTTAAAAAGATCTCACGTACCAACTACAAGATCTCCATCAAAGGAAAGGAGAAGGTCTTCCACATAAATCTGCTAAAGAAATATTTGGAAAGACCGGTGCCATCCTCCGAGCATCTCCTGGCTGTCGCCATAGCAACGGAAGACGAGGAAGATGATGATGGTTGCATGGAGTATCCACTGCAACCCACAGAATCCTTTAAAGATGTCAAGTTCGGCGACAATCTCTCACCAGAACAACAAACAGAAACTAGGGCTCTACTAAAACAGTACAGTGCAGTTTTAACGGATGTACCTGGTCGAACAAATCTCATTGAATTTGATATGAAATTAACAAACGAGACCCCTGTTCAAACCAGAGTTTACCCCATCCCGTACGCTAAAGCTGATGCACTTCGCGGAGAAATAGACAAGCTGCGTCAGGCAGGAATTATCAGTGAGTCTACATCTCCTTACAGCTCGAGTGTAGTGCTGTTGCAGAAGCCCAATAAAGAAGTTCGGCTGTGCATTGATTACAGGTTGCTAAACGTTGTAACGGAATTCCAGCCCGAACCTCTCCAAACTGTTTCTGAGTTGTTCACCAAGCTCAGCAAAGCAAAGATCTTCTCCAAGATTGACCTCAGCAAAGGTTATTATCAAATACCAGTCAAGGAGGAAATTAAACCTTTGTTAGCTTTCAGCACTAGTGAAGGACATTACACATTTAACGTGATGCCGTTCGGTTTGCATAATGCACCAGGAGTGTTCACCAGGATGATGAGGAAGCTTCTAGAACCTTTGCAAAGTCCCCATATCCATAATTTCATGGATGACATCTTAATTGCATCGGAAACCTATGAAGAACATATTGCTACGGTTGCTATGCTCCTCAGGAGACTACAGGAAACGGGTCTCACAGCCAGACCTAGCAAATGTCTCATCGGGTTTGAACAGTTAGACTTCCTGGGGCACACTATTTCTCACGGATGCAGTTGGCCTATTAAGAAGAACGTGGAGAAAATAGTGGCAGCAAAAAGACCCCGAACGAAGAAAGACGTACGTTCCTTCATATCGCTATGTGCATACTATCAGAAGTACATCCAGAACTTCAACGGACTGACGGCACCTCTGACTGACCTCACAAAGAAAGGTTGTCCTGATAAGGTCATATGGGATCAAAAGTGCGAACACGCGTATAGCACTTTGAAAGGACAGTTGTCTGCATACCCCATTTTGAGGTTGCCTGACCTCAAGAAACCTTTTGTACTGAGAGTCGACGCGTCAGGTCAGGGCATCGGGTCAACACTGCTTCAAGCCGATGACAGTGACCTGAACATGCTATTTCCAGTTGCCTATGGCAGTCGGAAATTAAATAAAGCGGAACGGAACTACAGCGTAGTTGAAAGGGAATGTCTTGCTCTGATTGACGGTATCAGACGCCATCATGAGTTTCTTTATGGTACATCGTTCACGGTGCAAACAGACCACGCTCCGTTAGCATTTCTTGGTGCCAATAAAGAATTTAACGCTAGGATCATGCGTTGGGCCCTCCTTCTAAGCGTCTATTCTTTCAAAGTGGAATATATTCCGGGAAGACAGAATGTCGGGGCTGATTTTCTGAGTAGAAACTGGTCTACAGAGGAAGAAGAGCAAACTGAAGATACCACTCATCCTAAAATCACCAATCAGGTCACCTCCATTGTCAAAAATGAAAACATGAAAAATGGTTTCATGTCTAAAAGTGGGGACGATTGTGACGTACGTCTAGTTTGACTAGTGAATTTTCCCTGATATGATGGATGATTTAAAGGGACCTTTAGCTTTTCATAACATTAGAACCCCTGAACATTTGTTGTAACTTTTCGTTTGCCAGAACGCATTCCACCGGGACTCATGTAGGATACAGCGACGAGATCAAAGAGACAGACCGAGGGATTTTAGGGGAGACTATCGGCGTTATCAAAGACAGTAGTTTTCCCTGATACGAGACGCAGTTGCTTGCCGCTAATTTCGCGTCTCGGTGTCAATCGAGGAACCGAGCGAACGGGGAAAAGCGAAACGGGCAGCAGCGAGCGGATACGAAGACCAGGGGGCGGCTTCTTCTCTTGATTTGGCGGTCAGATCCCCAAAAGTTCGTGAGATCAAATAAGTTGTCAAGTTTATCATGTCCCACTCAACTTACATTACATTTTAGCTAAATAGACCATGAAGAACTAGACACGTTATCACTCGCTGGCCAGACCTTTACAGAAGCACTAGCTTTATTGAAATCTTGTTATAGATTTTCCCCTGGATTTTATATATATTTGCAGTGATTTCTATTTCTGTGCTAAGCGGTAATATATATTGTGTAAAGTGATCAGTGGTCTAGCTCAGTCATTCTATTTAAAGGGATTCTGTGTTAATTTAAATCTATTTAATTAAACCATCTCAAGAGTTCCAGTTTTAAATATAATGATCTATCTATTATATTATTTCAAAAGATAATAGATGCTTAAATTAACTTTTAAAGTCGCGAAGGAATTTATAGTTAATAAATTCAGTTAAGTCCTAGTTTTATAGATGTGGGTTTTTAACCACTAGAATTCGCGCAGTGTTTATTAAATACATAATTAAATACTCGAGTGTATTATAGGCTTAACGGGAAATTCATCGCGCTTTAGAAGGTTATTTGTTTTCGGTATATTACATGTCTTTTTTTTCTTTCATACAGAGTGATCGTAACCTGTGCGATCCCAGCATTAAGAAAGCAATAAAGAAATCAATCTAAGCAAGGCAAAGCATAAACAGTGTGTAGAGTTCCCCTGACGCAGAACTTGTTGAGACTGTGTAAATTTTTTAATCTTTGAGGCGATTCTATGTTTGGAATTCCGCTATCTAACTTATAGCAAAGAAAGCACACCCAAAGACAAATTTAACGCACCATCAAACAACTTAAGTCGTAACGGGAAGAAGAACACTGGCCCGAGCTTTGTTAGTTTACTGACACAGAGAGATAATTCATAATTTCCTGAACAGTGATGTGACTAGTTTTCTCACTGGACTTAAACCATACCTCACGGATAAAGTGTACCAGCACGCGTAAGAATTTTATTATCCGCGGCATAGTCAAATAGACCACACCATCCTCACCCCGGTATCAGAGACCGTGCCCTCCCATAGAAACTGTTATTAAGAAAAGAGACACAACTACAGATTCATTTTCCAGCGATTACGGGATCCTTTTATGTGCTGACCGCCTACCCGATAATCTGGGGCTAGAACTTGAACAAACACTCATACATTTAGTTGAGGTGTAACTGCTGTTGTGTTATTCTATGGAGTGCAAGATTTTTTCACAATCGGTAAGTGAGAGCAAGATGAGTGAAGGCCTTTGCTAGCGCGTGTATGAATGACAGGAAATTAATTCTTTTGTGTGACCATTTTGTTAACTTGCTTACCTGGTAACATATATCTTTTCTGTATACCCTACATTGTTCCTTTAAGTGGGATAGTTGATAATTTGTTAACTCTGTTTAAAACCACCTCCTTTCCATTTGCTTAGTAAAGGGAAGAACAGCTGGGAAGAACAGGTTTTTTTTTTTTCTATCACTTATACCTAACTTGGTAACACCTCTTTCAGAGTAATTAACTTTACTGTTAGGTTAACGTACCCGTGTTCCTGATATTATCTATCTCTGGACTGGGTTTGTCTTTGTCTAATGAGCGGGAAGGGCTTAGTCGATACCAATCTTCTTCACCCCCTCCCAAACTTGTTATTTGCATTTGTGTACTTATGATAATTTATGTAATATCTGATATTTTAGTGATTGATGTTATAGTGAATAAAATCACATAAACTCATTTAGTTCTGTGTGTTGGATATACCCAAAGCCCAACATTTCCCCTATTCGTTTAATATAGTTTGTATCAACGTCGTGTGTGTGTTTGAAAACACCGAATCGCGGTGTGCGCGCAGATGCGAGTCTGGAAAACTGGCAAATAATTGTTTGACCAGGAGAGTGAAAGAGAAGATTGAGAGACACGATTTGTCGTAAATAAGTCTGTCTTTACTCTCCTCCAGCACGCTGTGAAGTAACTATTAAATCTCTACATTTTCTATCACTGAGCTTTTCCATCATCATTTTCCACTCTAAACCGGACCACTATTTCTACGACTCTTTTCTCTCAAAATAAATTTACGACATATATATATATATATATATATATATATATATATATATATATATATATATATATATATATATATATATATATATATATATATATATATATATATATATATATATATATATATATATATATATATATATATCTTTTGTCTCTCCTGGGCATGCTGGTCAAGCCCGTCTTTGCTCTTATAATGCAGACATGATGCAAAAATAATGTTAATCATTAGCTTCTTATATATCAGTCAGATATTAGGGTTATTCAAAATCTGCACTAGCTGGTTAGTGACATTATAAGCCAGTTGTAACACATCTTCTTCCTCTTCATACTATTTTCTTCTTTTCTTTTAACTGTTCCTCTTTTTCTCCTTCTTCTTTTCTTCTCCTTTTCGCCTCCTTCTTCTTCATATGAATGTTAGACGGGCCTGCGTGCCCAATTCTAAACCCTTTGAAAATAAAGTTCGTTCGTTCGTATAACCACATCTAGTTATCTCATAACTTGGACGATCTGTCTCAGACTTCATAAGATATTTCCGAAGTCTCGATCTCATGCACGCAGTATTGCTATTGTACTTTGATGTGTTACTTTCAAATGTGTGTCATTCTGGCAATCCATTCTTCGTCTGTCTCCACATATGACGTCACGCATTTTTGGCCATTATTAACCCCCCCCCCCCACCCTTGAATGGAAAAACACACACACACACAAATAGTAATACGTCTTACAAGGAGAAAGGACAAGAAAAACCTACGTTGCGGCCACAAGGCCTTCGTCAGGGACAGACAAACAAGAGACAGGAGGGAAAGAAAATGAGAATTAAGTAGAGAACATGAAACTATAAAAATAAGAGAAAAAAAAAAACTCCCTTATGTCCAGTCACATGGTGAAGTAAGATGGCTGCCACTAAACCGGAAAGCGGAAGTCGATAGTACATTAAAAACAAAAAATAAGAAATAATGAAAACAAGGACTGGAAAAGAGTGAGGGGAAAAAAATTTTATTAAGAAAAAAATTAATTAATTTAAAAAAATTACATAAATAAATAAAATTATTAAAAAAATAATAATAATATTAAAATATATAAAGTGAGGGAAAAGCGATTTAAAAAAAAGAAAAAAAAAGAAGGGTGATCGCATCAAAGTAGAAAGTCATAATACAACTGGGACTAAATAGAGAAAGGCGTCTCAGACAAAAGAATGTTGGGTATTCAAACCGTGTGGTTTAAGGCAACCCATAAGATGGATGAGGCGTTGTTCCTGGCGAAACCGACTGTTGGCGTCCGAGGAACAGTATCTGATGACTGTCACCTAGATGTCAGTGGCACCGTGGTGGTCAGGGCCATTGAAGTGGATGGCCACAGGTGTGGATTTAAATTGAGAGATGTCGTAGAGGTGTCTGCAGAATCGGTCGCCCAGTCGTGTGCCCGTTTGGCCGATGTAATTAATGGTGCAACGTGTGCATATAATAGCATAAATGACGTTGCGTGACTCACATGTGAAGCCATGGGTGATGGTGAACTTGGCATTAGGGAACGAGACTGAACGTGTTTCGATTACATACTGACATGTCTTACATCGAGTTCGGTTACATGGCTTGGTCCCAAAGTGGCCATCGTTGACGAAGCCATGCAACCGAGCACGATGTAAGACATGTCAGTATGTAATCGCCAGGAACAACGCCTCATCCATCTTATGGGTTGCCTTAAACCACACGGTTTGAATACCCAACATTCTTTTGTCTGAGACGCCTTTCTCTATCTAGTCCCAGTTGTATTATGACTTTCTACTTTGATGCGATCACCCTTCTTTTTTTTTCTTTTTTTTTTAAATCGCTTTTCCCTCACTTTATATATTTTAATATTACTATTTTTTTTAAATAATTTTATTTATTTTGTATTAATTAATTAATTTTTTTCTTAACATAAATTTTTTTTCCTCACTCTTGTCCAGTCCTTGTTTTCATTATTTCTTATTTTTTGTTTTTAATGTACTATCGACTTCCGCTTTCCGGTTTAGTGGCAGCCATCTTGCTTCACCATGTGACTGGACATAAGGGAGTTTTTTTTTTCCTCTTATTTTTATAGTTTCATGTTCTTTACTTCTCATTTTCTTTCCCCCCTGTCTCTTGTTTGTCTGTCCCTGACGAAGGCCTTGTGGCCGCAACGTAGGTTTTTCTTGTACTTTCTCCTTGTAAGACGTATTACTATTTGTGTGTGTGTGTGTCCTCATATACTTATATCATACCTCTCACCCTTGCCACATTTCGTCACAAAAATCTCTTCTGTGACGTCACACATATCTTAACCACTCGCCTTATGTTAGATAAAAGAGTGTTTAATAATTCAGGCTTTTACAAATGTCTACCCTTTAATATGTCTCTTTCCATGAGAAGGAACTAACCTTTGCCCTACCTAACTAAATGCTTTTGCCGAATGCGTTCAGCTTGGTAAACTTTTGTGTCTTTAATCTCATCAGATGGTGATAACTTGTTAGTGTTTTAATTTTTTTGTAAACTAATTTTACTCAACAGTGCCGTTTATTTAGCCCGATTTTGTTTTTTAAAGTGGTTATTACATCATATTTCAAAACAGAATACAGTATATAAAAATGCAATTTAAACCAGTTAAAGGTAGTAATAATTATCCGTTATTTAAGTTGAGATTATAAAATGAAGGTAAGTCGTCCATGAGGTAGTTGTTGCCAATAAACGTAGACTAAGAAGATGGAGGTTACAAAATCTACTTTGTTCAGGCATCGTTTTTGGTAGAAGCAATCCTCACTCTTATTTTGTGGGCGCAGTCACATTTTTTAACCTTTGTCCCCGTATCGTCACCCTTACTTACAAAATGTTGACCCCCGCCCCTCTTCTTTTTTTTTTTTACAGCGTAACGTCACATGTGGACAACCTCTAACTCTCTGTCCTTGACGCTCTCTTTGTTTTCTCCATCTGTCTGCATGTCTGTCTGTCTGTCTGTCTGTCTCTGTCTGTCTCTCTCTCTCTCTCTCTCTCTCTCTCTCTCTCTCTCTCTCTCTCTCTCTCTCTCCCTTCTATAATTACGTTGGTAAATGAAATTCTAATATTGCTTATTTACTGTAGCAGTTTAAAGTATTCCTAATTTGTAACCACTTTAGCTTTCTTTAAGGTCTCTTTTCACCATAATTTACTTCCTTCCTTGATTTGAATGGGACATTTGTAAAATTCACTAAATTAACTTACTCCGGGGCAGAAATGTAAAAAGGCAATACTATCTCTTTCTTCACACTGACAGAACAATGATTTGTATTGGTACGGTATTTCTCGAGATTTAAAGCAAATTATACTGACGTTTTAACTTCGTTTTTATTTTTATTTCTCGTTATTAAAAACTCGGATAAGAAACATTTCTCAGTGAAACTACTTGACGCTTAATCTGAAATAAATGAGGTGGCCTGTATCCATCCATTGAGGGTGACCAAATATTCAACATAGCGCAGACAGGCAACAAACATTAGTCTTTGGAACAGCCTTCCAGGGAGTTCAGAACTGATTTTCGCTTAAGGTGTGTGCACAGCTTTGAGGATATAGACTCAAGTGTTTGAGCCCTATCATCGATCAGGGCAACGGTCTTTCCCGCGCAATCATTATGTTTCTCAAAGAAGTGGGCGAGAATAAAAACTGCCAGCTTTGCCAGGACGACATAAAACAACATACGCCATCTAGCGGACGTCATTATGAAGTGGAGAATATTCATGTCAACAGCTTATCATCGTCTGTCAATCGTGTAGATCGCAGTCCAGTCACGCGCGCCGTGCTGGACCAATATTTAGTGACGGAGAAAAATGGCGGTGATCAGGATGCAGAGTCATGTGCCACCATCGGCTTCTATAGCTCAACTATTATCTTCTGCTTCGCGCAGAGCATGCCTCGTCATTTATTAGCAGGTCTAGCACATTTCTTTTCTTTCATATCTGACCTTTCAAGTTCTTGCCTTATTTGAACAGTAGCTTTCAAAGAAGTTAGAGGTCACACAGCTTAAACCGAAAACAAAGTGGGGAAGGACTGAAAGTGAATAAAAAGTAAATCTGTTTAAGCAAGACTCCATTAACGTATGCCCTATCACGTTTCAAAATCTACAGAACTCACCCAAAACAATATCAATCGAATGCGCTTATAACGTGACCCAAGAGAACGACAAAACAAACTATAAAAATGTCAAATCCTGAGCTAATATGAAACATCATCCCCGCTGAAAAAAAATAAAAGTGAGCAAGAGGGAAAATCCAAATGAAAATTTATATAAAACACATGAAAGGTATAAAACAAAGATGTGTGGATACTGTAAAAACATTGAACTGAAAGAAGTTGAATGAAATGAAAATTACAGAGCGGTATGTAAGACGGGATTACCAACGACTAACCTTAATCACCCCGTTTAGTTATCGGGGTTTCTCAGAAGGCCAGAAATAATAGGCCGACTGATCCACCAGGCATGTTGAAAGCGGCGACTAATATAATATGGTGCATGGGGTGGCTACTTCGTCGTGTAACACAGATTACTACAGAAATCACAACAGCAAGTACAGGGATAGTTTGATACAGGCTTATTGCAAGGAGATGAAGTACAGTGGTGGATCAATGATCGCTAAGGAGCTCTGTAACCGTCGCTATTGGTATAGGTAAAGTGAGTGTGATTGTGTGCTGGCAAAGTTGTTCACACAACAGGTGAGCACACGGGAGTCATCGAGTATGGAACGACTGGTGATATTTAATTATTGTTTATTAACTCACAGCACATCATCACGTAGACATAAGACGAATACACCGTTACAACAAAAGGTACGAATTCAGTATACTCATAAGACTGCACTCACGGCAGTTAATAATAATATCAGCGCTATAATGTCCTCACGACTCAGTATACTCATAAGACTGCACTCACGGACTTATAATAGCTTCATAGCTTCATACATCTCCACACTGCAGTTAATCACATAGGCTGTACACACAGCGAAATATCTAAGTCGACATTTTCTTAAGTCCTACGTAGGTATACACTATCCACAAATTACTGCACTGCGACTCGACCTACACTGGTTAAAACACGCCACAAAAATATATAAGTCACAAAGTCTCCCAATCCATCACAACTACACGGTCCCGCCAAAAAAACCCCGTCACGAGACTTGGCTGTCTTGAACACCGCTCTCGATAATACATGCAGACTAGCTACGAGCTATTCACATGACTCAAAACAGTACAGAATAAATACATCTCAACATTTGAGATTAAACAGCGTTCACACGCTTATCTGTACTCTGTCACTCGAAAAATAGGAAAAGATCATTCTATCCTAAAGTCAAACAAGTATCCGCTTAATCAAGCGTTGCAACTCGAAATTTAATTTGTCTAAAGAAACATTCTAAAGATTACTTCCCTTCCATAAATCCACTTGCAACAGTTACCACCCGCTCCGGGAAAAAAAATGATTCTATCATTTTTTTGAAAAAATTAACCCAAAAAAACAAAACATTTAGAAGACAAAGAAGTTCTAACATATGCTTACAAAAATCATCTTATTTTAAATCAAATCATATCTACAACAAATATCAGCATTAAAGTGTAAAGTAGCAATTAAAGCATACAGCATAATCAGCTAAGTATAAAAAGTAATTAGCTAAATATACAAATATGATCAGTTCCAAAATTAAGTTACGTATATTTAGTACAAACCAAACCGAAAACAACCAATCGAAAGAGAAAACACAAGATCAATCAAAAGAAGAATGATCTGTAAAAAAGGAAAGTAAGAACTCAACGATACCATATACTCATAATTAAGTTTGACAATTACATGTAAAATAAATACAACTTTCATAAGTAGATATGTTATATCAAGTCATATAACCACTCCAACAATACAAAGAATGGAAGTATAAATGTTGAAAGAAGACAAAGTATACAAGTAGAATCAAGTAAAACGAAGATGAGGTACGAAAGTATAAACAAGATATGAAATCCATACCGAAAAGACAACAGAAAAGAAGGAATGAAATGAAGACTAGTTACCAAAGACAGATAGAAAGCAAAGGCACGAACGCAGAGAAAGTCAATAACAGTACATACTAATAACTGTTTTGATCAGATAACCTATTCAAAAATAAATATATAAACATGATCGAAAGGCACAACACAAAATATCAAAGTATATCTATACTAACAGCACCAAAAAATAATTTATAACTAAACAAAACCTAATAAGTAATTTAACCAAGTTACAAGAGTTATACAAAACTAAAATAAATAAATTATAGGCATCGAACAAACAAGTAATAGCATTGCTATAACTAATACTACCAACGCACAATCAAGCGCTAAAATAAAAAATACATCATAATAAAAAACAACTTTTTACAAGAACTAATCACTCTACATAATAATCATCTCGCACTGACAAATGCTAGGCACCCACACAAAAATTACAATGCCAAAAAATAAATAATTTTTTCCAAAAGTACCATACAAACATATTTTTTTACGATAAGTTACATAAAAACAGTATTTAATTTTTAAGTAATTCAAGACCACTAAAACCTAATAATGAAATCAATATTTTAACAAAATGAGTGAAATATAAAACAAAAATCCTATCTCGAAGAAACCTTTAAATCAACACATGTAAATTTAATTTATCCTTTAAGTTCTTTCTGCTGACAATTACGTTCAGCTCAGTACAATGCTATTTAGCTATAACTTTATCTCTTACTCAAATCGATAAGATATACATTATAAATAAATCTACACTTTGTTGCTAATATGTAATATGCAAAAGGTTCTATAAAAATATCTACAAAAAAAATAAGTTTTTTTTTTTTAAAATAATCTGCTAAGAAAATAATCTGCATGCCTGACTGGCAAGAAATCAAGTTCTGGAAAAATCAAAGTTTCACAATAATATATAAATAGCATAAAAATGTATTAACATGTCATCAAACTACCGACATAAAAATAACAACAATTAAAAAAAAATTATGGCAATCAAAAGATGCATAGAAATAATCATTACAACAAAATTGTATGTTATTTCAAAACAACAACATGTCATGTACTAATATAGAATACAAAAATATTTACTATCTCAAAAAAAAAAAAATAAGCCGCAAAATGTCCCACTCTCTTGTAAACATGCTTGACCTTCAGTAAGCAACATCTCAGATTCTAGTTAGACGCTGACAGGTTTCGGTTGACCACTCGAGCGGAAAGTTGACCTACATTTCTGACCGTCAATATGTCACAGAAGCCTTGACTCTTATCGCAACGTAGCTTCTGTCAACAAATACAAATGAAAATTTCCATTTTACTCAATAGTGAAATTTAATGAAGAAAAAACGTAGAAATCAAATTGACAATTACCCAGCACCGGCTTGTGTAAAGCACCGGTCTCTTCACGATGTTACTAGCTCTTCCTATCACATGTAGATATCACAGAATACTTGGGGACAACATGACCGACCTTGAATGTCGCCGCTGCCGTACGCTGAAACAAAGTGTTATATTCACAACAACAAGTAGAGCAAGCAATAGTATTCAAGCATCCACTGTTATTTTTACTCTGTTTACCTTGATTATAAATGACTCTGGGCTCATGTTGAACAAAATTAGCACAATTGCGCTTATTATTTGTTCTATGATCAAAATACTTATTATTACCGTTGCCTTGTTTACAAATAATGACTTTAGTCTTTTGTTGAGGAACATTACTCTGGTGATGTAAAGCAACATTTGAAAAGCTATAATCTTTATCACACTTTCCAATACTCTTACAATCGTAACTTTGAGATTTGTTAAATTGTTTACTGCTTCTTGGAGAAGGAAAATTATTATTTACTAATCTCCCTTGGTACTGTTTACTCTTGGGGTTATCTCTCTTACTAGAACTGTTTTTCTTTTCCCCTATGGGAATATATTTACCAATTGTTTCAAACTGACTGTGCTGAGTTTGACAACTGCCAGAAACAATACTATCTCTATTGTTCCGCATATGGGTTTCATCTTTGGAACAAGTAGTAATAGCCTCAACCCCTGTTATTAATTTCTGAGAATTTCCAATAGTCGAGAAATATTTGCTCTTATGAGTCTTGTCCTGAAATATATCCCCTTTCTTTTCCTGACCAACAGAACTGGCTGTTACACAAGAATCTTTGTTGGTCTGACGCCAAGAATTATTACTGGAACTATCAGTAATATTAGAACTTGGAAAGTTATATTTCCCACGAAAAGATCTATATTTACTATGTATGACATCTCTCTGAGCAAAAAGTGTATGGGGCTGACTTTTCGCAACTTTCTGTCTATCATTGTCAACATTGACAGAAGACCACATATTGTTATTCAAGACGATGTCAAGCAGGCCATCTACTCGTTTTCTTGCCTGTGCAATCTCCACATCTCTATGTGAGATCTCTTCACCTAATTTCTTGTTTAAACTCTCAACTCTTAAAACTTTGCAGCTTTGCTCTGCTAGTAATTTTTCAATCTTAGCAACCTTCTCTTTCTCAGCCGTCAACTCCACTAATGTCTCTTTCTCGTACTGTTCTTTATTTGCTCTCAACTGAGTCAACTCTAGTTGTAGTGACTGAATCTTAATATAATCATTGCTATTATTAAGCTCATCAATCTTTTCTGGAATCATCGCATTCTTTTCTTCCTGTTGGAGACCAAGATTCGCAATATCATCCATCAAATCAAGAAGTGACTGTATAATCCCTATCACGTTTATCGGTCTCAACTTTCAATTTCTCATAAATCTGTTTATTTTGTTGGACCTCCTGTGTAATATTTTCTACCTCAATTTGCTTATCTTTCATCTGGACTTCCGATTGCTTTATCTTCAACAATGCTAAATCCAAACTTGCCTGCAGACCAGCAAGTTCCGAATTTGATTTATCTAAATCACTTGTTAGTCTGGACACTGTTTCATGTAGCTTACTCATTTCAGCAGTACTCTTTACACAACTGTCCCTTTCCTGTAGGGCACTCCGTTTGTTCCTTCTTATTTGCTCCTCATCTTCTAACTCCTTTTTCTGATCATCAGCCATGTCGTTGCGCACTATCTTATGTATACTCTTCATTATCTGATCGCGTTCAACACCCATATAGTGGTACGAAAACAATCGAAGATCCATAACCAGTAACTCCGCTAAATCTTTAGCCATCGTTAGATGAGGATGAGAGTGAAAATTCTCCTCAGCAAAATATTTTAGGGCTTTTGCCGCATTGACCAAAAATTTGTCTATCACATGTTCCTCAAGCTCTGGGCCTTTTAATTCTTGAAAATCTCTACCTTCTTCCATCAAATAAGCCAATACAAGCCTCATATCCCCAGGATCTATATCATTATCATCCATAGTGATTCACTTACTTAATCAAATATATATAGTAATCACTTATAGTTATGACAAATTACTGTCTACAAAAGTTGGGACAATCACCTTTCCAGATCACAAAGTTAACTATTTGTCAAGAAATGAGCTTATTCCTCAATTCTGTATCACCAATTCCTTTTTATAGCATCTTTATCAAGCCACATCATTATCAGGAAAATCGACATATGTCAACAGCCATTAACACCTATGTATAAAATCTTAATCATATGTCAAATTAGACATAAACAACAATAACAACAGAATGAGCAATTAGGGAGGCCGAGTGACATATATGAAGTGACACAATTTACACAAGAAAAAAATCACTTATCTGTCAATGATCCCGTTCCTTTCCGCCACGACACTGGATATCACATAGACTGCTAAAACCTCCACTGCTGGAAAGCACTGGAACTTGATTCGTTTCTCTTCAGGTAATTTCGTCAATATGATATGTGCTTAACAATGCACAAGTTGACAGGAACCATAATACAGCACACACTGCAACTCTTGACTCTTCTGTAGTCTGAAATGTACACGGCAACTCCGTGTATCATAACATCTTGAACTTGTGATGGTGATAACTGGCACAGGTAACCCGAATATTGCAGGAATCCGTCACAACCCGTACAAATGCTGGTACAAATACTGTCCAAGTCTAATTGAACTTCCTTGACCACTGCAGACGTTGTTGTAGTCTATAGGCCTGAAATACGACGTCAATTGCCACTGGTGTAAAGTTGCATACTACCAAATAAAGCGTGCGTTGTTTCTCAAATGCGCCACCCAGGCAGATAATAACTAGGTCACAGTTCTGAAGTACAGGAGATTCAAGCCACGCCCACACAGGGGTAATTATAACTGTCAAGTGCTTGCTGTGTGTACACATTGACAAATATGTATTACATACACATGGAGCGACAAACATGGCTCGTTTTTTCACAGCTAATTGTTAACTCACTAAACTCCAACACGTAGATACGATATCCGACGACTTTATGTCACAAACTTGAGTATAACACAATAACACAGGCAGACTGCCGCTTTGGCCATAAATCATCACATAAGAAAAGCACAATATATGATGTGCATAATTAGAACAGCATCTCATGGAAAGAATTTCACAATATCTTAATATATTTCCTATTTTCCTTCAACTATTTCGCCTTCACTCTCCACGTAATCTCTCCTCGCTCTAATCTCTGTCTCGAATGACCTTTTTACCCATGACCCTTTTCACACCTCACCAGTCTTCACCACCACTTCGTTCACAACAACTCAGCCATGCCCGTGAACTCGACATTAGCGCTTACTGCTACTAATGCATTCATGCCCGCAAGCAAACTTAACATTCACTCACTTCAACTCACAACTTACATAAACATATCTAGTTCCCACCGGAGCATGAGTACTGACATTCATTCTATAAACCGTTCGTGACATCCACCCCTCCCTCTCCAAGTGAAAAACATAGTTTTTCACTGGATGGGTGGTAGATATCAGGAAACCAACCATCCAAAACCTCTGATTACATATGTGGGCAAAATCTATAGCATCAGTGTGAAAATATGCCATCTACAAATAATCAATAATAACATTCTGAAGAACACAAAAATAAAATTAAAAAAAATTACAATAGAACCGAGTTGCTAGAAAAATACAACAGCAACCATATGGCAAAAATCATGCATCTCTAATTACACACAAAATTAAAGGTGATAACCTTACATCAATTTCATCAAATTCTCCTATACCGGAGAATATCTGTTCTATAACCCTGTACTTGATACACAACATATGATAAGAACTTAGCTTATACAAAAATCATGCAGAATACAGTTGAGAAAACATTACTCATGTACAAGTATCAAATACTACATAGAAATGGTGGTAAAAAAAAAAAAAAAAAACCCATTTACTACAAGCAAGTGTTCATAATCTAGATAACGAATCTGCAAGAACATTTAATTTACCCTGAATAGGAAAAACAGTGAAGTTGTACTGTTGTAACAACAACGACCACCTTGTTAAACGTGAATTTGGTGATCTAGATGACTTAAGAAAAGTCAAAGGACAATGGTCCGTTTCCAGTACAAAATGAGATCCTAACAAATACCTAGAGAGTTTGGAAACAGCCCAAATAATGGCTAAACACTCTCTCTCTATAGTGGCATATCGCGTTTCAGCCGGAAGCAACTTCCTGCTGACATACATGACAGGATGTAGAAACCCATCATGTTCTTGCATCAGACACGCACCAATGCCCACTGCAGAAGCATCAGTCCTCAGTACAAAAGGCTTAGCCAAGTCTGGCAGTAGAAGAATGGGCTCGCTGGAGAATACAGCTTTGATGTTCCTCAGTGCTCTATCACACTCTTCAGTCCAGACTACTCTGTTTGGCGTGCCCTTTTTAGTGAGTGATGTTAGAGCCGCCGACAATGAAGAGAACCTGGGGATAAATTTATGATAAAAATTTATCAGACCGAGTAAACTACGTACTTGTTTCTTTGTTTTTGGAGGTTGCAAATTCAAAATTCTTCCAACTGTCTGATCAACTGGTTTTAAAACACCCTGTCCTACCACATACCCCAGAAACGTTAACTCCTGAAACCCCACCTTAATCTTACTGGGTCTTGCTGTAAGGTGATGCACCCGAAGGCATGATAACAGTGACTTCAATCCCTCTACATGTTCATCCCACGTGTCATGAAACAAACAGATGTCATCAATATATGTGATAACATCCTTCTGTCCCCTCAAAAGCATTCTCATCATTCTCACAAAAGTTGCCGGGGCATTCACCAGTCCAAAGCACATATAATTAAACTGGAAAAGACCCTGAGGGGTACAAAATGCTGTAAGTGGCCTAGCGCCTTCTGCTAAGGGAATTTGCCAATACCCCCTCGATAAGTCTAGTTTGGTAAAATACTTTGCCCCCGCTATTTGGGATAGGAGGACCTCTTGGTTGGGCATAGGTTCCGCATCTATCACTGTGACACTATTCAAGCGGCGGAAGTCTATACATATCCGTAGGGATTTATCCTTCTTCCGCACGATGACCATGGGAAATGAGTATGATGATTCAGATGGGGAGATAACACCTAAGCGTAACATATCATTCACTTCTTTTTTAACAGCAGAAGTATAATGTAGTGGAATAGGATATGGTCTCACCCGGATGGGCTCTCCATAGGTCAGTTTAATATCATGCTCAACTAAATCAGTTCTTCCAGGAATATCTGTGAGCACATCTTGAAATTCGCACAGCAGTGACTTCACCTGTTTCCTCTGATGCTGTGGTAGAGATGCACATACCTCTACATCTCCCCATGATTCTGAAGCAACCAATGGCAATAGTGGGATCTGGAGATTGACCTCCTCACCTTTGTCTCCATCTTCCTCGATGACTGCTGCACTAGCTACAGTAACTGTACTATCAAGAACAGCGCTCACAACTGGTTCCAGTTCAGTTGGACGTAGTATATATGGTTTTAGCATATTAATATGGAAAATCTTCTCCTTCCCTCGGACTAATATCAGATAATCCACATCGGTAATCTGTTTCTTTACTTGAAATGGACCTTGCCAGTTCACTAGCAGGTGATTTTCCTTGGTAGGTAGCAACAACCATACCTCGCTGCCAGGACTAAGGGATACAAGTGTGCTATTCTTATTGGCGTATGCTTTATACCTTGCACCCGATGTCTGTAATGCCTCACGTGCTATCGAACACGATGTAATTATGCGTTCTCGCAAGTCAATGACATACTCATAACTTGACCTAACGCTACCATCAGCGTAATTCCCGGTCAGTAAGTCTCTCAAAATTTTCATTGGACCCCGAGGATTTGCGCCAAATACTAGCTCAAACGGTGAGAATCCTGTGCTCTCTTGTGGCATCTCCCTGTATGCAAACAAAACTCCCGGTAGGTATCTATCCCACAACTGTGGAAAATCTCCTGTCACCTTACCTAGCATTCTTTTCAGTGTTCCATTGAACCGCTCGCAGACCCCGTTGCTCTGAGGATGATACGGGGTGGTGAACACTTGGGCTATGTCTAACAGTTTAGATATATGTTTCATCTCTTCTGAAATGAATTGCCGGCCCCTGTCAGACAAAATCTCTTCAGGAAATCCTAATCTGCTAAATAAGCTCATTAGAGCCTCTGCTATATCCTTTGATGTGATGGATTTCATTGGCAATGCTTCCGGCCACCTCGTACATAGATCAACTAATGTTAGAATAAATCTATACCCCCGATCAGACATAACTGGAAGGGGCCCAATAATGTCTATTGCAACCTTCTGAAAAGGGCGAAATGCCAAATCTGTTGCTACTAACGGTGCCTTGGGAGTCCTTCCTTTCTGGCTTGTCTTCTGACACACTTTACACGACCGACAGTAAACCTTCACATCCTTATTGTATCCACACCAGTAAAACTGGGACAACACTCTACAGCGAGTTCTTGCAATACCCTGTGACCCGCAAAAGGGATGTCATGTGCTGTCCTTAACACTGTATTCTTCAGTTCCACTGGAATAACCACTTGTGAAATGACTGAATGTTGCTCTGCAAAGCATCTGATTAGAATGGAGTTCCTAACCTCAAACCAGTATCGAGCAGACTTGGTATGCCGTATGTTCTTGGACTCCGCCCACTGAAACAAAGGCAGAAGTGAAATGTCTTTCCTCTGCATGTCTACAAAATCCGATGCTGTAATTCCAGCAACCGTAGGCACCCAAGGGATATTATTGGGTTACGATATCATAATATTTGCATCCTCAGCCTTAGTCTGAGCCCTCGTCATTACTGCGTTAGCAACCAAATCATGCCCATTTTCCCACTCCTCAATATCCTGACTGGTGCAATCATGAACCCCATTAACATTT
This sequence comes from Oreohelix idahoensis, assembly GCA_024509875.1. Lineage (NCBI taxonomy): Eukaryota > Metazoa > Mollusca > Gastropoda > Stylommatophora > Oreohelicidae > Oreohelix > Oreohelix idahoensis. The sequence goes on along the minus strand of JAMPIV010006769.1, from coordinate 72,245 downwards.
CCAATAATGAGATCAGCGACGGGAGAGTCAAGGACGCATACTCGAACTCTACCCGACAAGAAAGGGGTGTCGATCTGCACAATCGCCAATGGATAGTACTCGACATTACCACCAAACGTAATGCATTTGGCCATCTTTCCAATATAATACGTATCCTTAACCAATGTCTTCCTAATGCCAATGGTCGTACATCCCGTGTCCCTCAAAACAGATACAGGTTTATTCTCCACAAAACCCTTATGTAAAGTTAAGGTTCCATTCCCATCAACTGATGAAAGGCAAGGCAAAGTGTGTCCACATATTAAAATAGGCTTGCCATCAGGCTCGAACAATTGTCTGCACCCCTCACACTCCTCGCTATTAAATGTATCAAGTACAGTAGCTGAATTTGCATGCTCAGTGTTTTCCTTTGGGCTCTCTTTTCGACTGTTTCTTTTCTCATTACAATTGGGGCAGTGGGAATCCGTCTCTTGGCGCTTGTACGGGCTTCTCTTTGGACTGCCATTATAATTTTTCTTTGGGCTGGCATATGGACTTCTTTGTGGGTTGAAGGGACACCTCTCTGGGTCCCTCCCACATTGATAAGATAGATGACGCCTTGAGCCACACTTATAACAACCCCTTCTACTGTAGCCTGACCCAAAAGAAGGGTACTGTCTCTTAGGAGAATATCTTCTGTCCCCATTCCATCTTCTATTTCCACCATCTTTATCAACATATCTGTCTAAGCTGCGGGCCCGAGGATGTATGTATGGCTTCTTTTCAGTTTTATCCTGAGCCACACAAGCTGGAAAGGTCTCAGCAACTATCTGCTTGTGAATCGGTTTCCCCGGGTGCGCATTGACATACTGCTGTCCTAGCTCTGACATAATATTTATATCTTTTGGCTTTCGCTCTTGTAGAAAAGCCACTAACTCTGGATTGCAAGACGATAGAACCTTGTCCTGTAGCATAAGGTCGGTTAGCCCATCAAAATCCTTCACAATACCTGATAGTTCAATCCACCTATTGAACAGCAACTTGATTTCCGCAACAAACTCACTAAAGTCATTGCTTGTTGTAGGAATAGCCTCCTTAAATCTTTCACGGTACCCTTGAGCTGTCAGTCTAAATCTTCGAAGAAGTGTCTCTTTCACTGTGTCATAATTCATGCGATTGTAAAGTTTCTTTTCTTCTTTCCACTCTGTAAAGTGTCAGTCGGTATGCTCTGTAAGGAAGAGTGGTGTGTTGTTGAGATCAGGCATGCTCCAGTCTACCCAGCTGTAAATGGGTAACTCACCCTAGTCCTGAGTTAGGGAAGGCAAAGGCTCCAGGGGAAGCAGGCCCTAAACTTGGTCACTCCAACCGACGCAGGATGGTGTATGTATGAAGTAGAAGTGTAGAGTGTGATTACCGCGAATGGTGTACTGTTCGTGTGCTGACCAATATAACCACTCATACACTTGTGTCTACAAGGCACCAATGCAGACTGCTGGAATCTTTGTTTACTCAATTTATTCAGACGTACACACTGGGACATACGAGTACATCATGGTATGTTGACATATCAATTTGTAGGTATACATAGCAGATCTGAAGTCATGACACATTCAGAAATAATGGGCAGTACATCAAAAGTTCAATGTCATGATATATTATGGCCGCATCCCCCTATCTGACTAAACGCGTCAGTGAAGGCAGATCGGTAAATAACTAAAGTTATTTGACGTCCATAGTTTGTAGCATATATTATGAAACCACGAAAGAGGGGGTTTCTAGCAAGATTGAGATCTCCCTGTCACTGTCCGATAATAGGATAAATAATCTGTTCTCTTGGCAGTGATCAAAACATCTGATGACCGAAATCTAACATGGCTGCCTCCCTGAGTTGTCGTTCACTCATTCATAGGAAGGAGAATATAAGCCAGAGTTAATTTATAATGGGTATATAAATGATTTCATAAATGTTCCCATACAGCTCTACGGTGATCAGGTTAATTCACGTAGCCATAACCGCTGTAGGAAAGTCTGTCATCTTTGTCGATACAAAACACGACCCTAGCGATACGAAGCACAATGTTCCATCTAGGTCGAATCGACATGAGATCATCAAAATAGGGTCTGGCAATACATGGAGTCCGAATTATACATTGTACCGTACCTTAGGAGAGTCTCTAACATAAACTATAGTAGAGATACCATCTCCTTTAGAAGAAAACCACTTCATGAATTATATTTCCTTAACAATCTACCAGCCCTTTGAAAAGTGCGTACCAGCCATTATCACGGTACATCGGAACTCATCACGACTTGTCAAGACAACTCATACTTCCGCTAGACCGGAATAACAAGAATCTAGTCCCTCCTACCCATCCAAAATATACAATATAGGACTGATTCTACTTGTACTAATAATATGTAATACATATGAATTCAGGCCATAAACACAATAAGCAAATTAATATATTTTCTGGCCCTAAAAAATAAGTACAAACGTAAGCGCAATATCCTTGCGCTGGATCAATATCCAGAACGATTACTCCTATAATCAAAAGTGTGAATCAAACATGGATTCTCTCGCTTTTACCATAGACAGCATTTTCATACACAAATGAATGAATGTCTATATTTTTCCCATATTAAATAGCCATATCGATTTTTGTAATATGTGCGTCAAAATATGCACGCAACAGATTACCACACCCCTCGGGAAAAAAAAATGGTACATTTTTTTTTTTTTTTTGAAATACATCTAGGAGCAACATACAATAGGCTCACAACGCACCAATACAATGCGCAGATGATAAGCATAAGTTTTATGACCTTAGAGAAAATACTTCTCTAAGTATAAATATTTCCAGAGAGGTGTCACCAACGCATACTACAATAATAGCAATGACACAATTTCCACCTTAGTTTATACATAAATTTCATCTAAGATATCTTAACATCATGATCATCAAAGACGAAAAACATTGAAAGATCAGCGGTGAATAAATATCAATGAACCGCTAAGTAGTGTTACAATCAATATATGATATATTACATATGTGTACACATTTCAACATAGAAACAACTGTATCAAAGTTGTATAACAGTTATGAATCATGTGGGCATCTAGACAAAATATCTGCCATCACATTTTCTGACCCACGGATAGCTCGCACCGAAAAATGAAATGGCTGTAGAGCAATCGCGTATCGCGTTGATCTCGCGCTCTTCAGATTTTTACTCTGAATAGCCGTAAGAGCTTTCTGGTCAGTTTCCACAATGAAATGCGCGCCCAGAAGAAATCTTTGCAGTTTAAGGATTGACCAAACCATAGCCAATAATTCACGGTCTAGGACCGAGTAATTCTTCTCTGCGGCATTTAATTTCCGAGAAATATACATCACAGGATGCAGAGTTCCAGAGTACTCTTGCATTAGTGCAGCTCCAATCCCGGTGGATGAAGCGTCACTACGAAGAATAAATGTCTTATCCTTAGAAGGCAATACTAGGATAGGTGAAGTAGAAAACATAGTTTTAACCTTATCCAAAGAGGATTGACATTCTTGAGTCCAATGGACTACATTAGGAGACCCTTTCTTTAGCAAGGAAGAAAGAGGTGACATAATGGAGGACAGATTCGGGATGAATCGTCCATAAAATTGTATTAGATCTAAGAGACTTCGTACTTGCTTTTTAGTCTTAGGAATAGAAATGTTAAGTATCTTACTTGTATTATGGTCTTCTGTTTTTAGGAACCCATGACCAACACGGTGTCCTAAGAAAGATATTTCGCTAAAACCAATACATGCTTTCGATGGTTTCGCTGTCAGGTTATGCTCGCGTAAGATAGACAATAGTTCATTTTTACCATTATAGTGATCGTTCCAAGTATCACTGAAAAGACAGATGTCATCAAGATACGCAATGACATCTGAGCGATGAGATAGGATTCGACGCATCATGCGTACAAATGTAGCAGGGGCGTTCATAAGACCGAAAGGCATGAAATTCCATTGGAATAGACCCCTAGGCGTCGAAAAAGCAGTAAACGGTTTGGCGTGTTCGGATAGTGGAACTTGCCAATATCCCTTAGACAAATCGAGTTTAGTAAAGAAGTGAGAATTCGATAGTCTCGTAAGTAGCTCTTCTAGTAAAGGCATAGGTTCAGCATCGAATTTAGTCACTTGATTCAATTTGCGATAATCCACGCAAAGACGTATGTTATTGTCTTTTTTCCGTACTATAACCATCGGCGAAGAATATGCTGATGTGGATGGTTCAATAATTTTTAACTCTATCATCTCATCTAACTCTTTCTCTACCTGTGCTTGAAAATGTATCGGGATAGGATACGGTCTGACTCTTATAGGACTATGGTCAGTAAGAATAATGTCATGTTGAATGACATCCGTTTGACCAGGAATGTCAGTAAGGACATCCTGAAATTGTTCTAACATAGTAGAAACTTGTTTCTGCTCTCCTGGAGATAATTCTGGAGAAATTGCAACATCTTTCCATGATTCATTAGAGTGAAGAGGAATCATTGGAAAAGGTAAATTTACATCCGAGAAACTCGTTTCCTCATCCTGTATTACTGACAGAGATGAGTACTGTCCATGTTGGACTGGAAAATCGTCCGTTGCCTGGAAAACAGGTTGTAAATAATCAGGACGTTCATGGAATTCCGTGAGCATGTTGATGTGGAAGGTTTTACGCTTCCCGTCAATATCGACGATATAGTCAACATCGGAAACTTTTGATATTATATCGTACGGACCTTTCCAAGAAATGAGAAGTCTATTTTCCCTACAAGGTAGCAAGACAAATGCTTTGTCACCTGGACAAAGTTGACGCAAACATCTCTTTTTATTGGCAAATTCCCTTGTCTTCTGTTTCGCAAATTCAGAAGAAGCAGTTGCCAATTTGCATGCTTCAATAATCTTGTGTCTAAGTGCGATGACATATTCATAAGAGGATTTTGTGTCATCGACAATATTATCAGCAGTTATAAGATCATGAAGTAAGGACATAGGACCTCGCGGTTTCGCGCCAAAGACAAGTTCAAAGGGAGAAAATCCTGTATGTTCGTTGGCGACCTCTCTATATGCAAAGAGAGCCGCGGGTAAAACCCTATCCCAATCCTGAGGATGATCTTCTGTTATCTTACCTAGTAGGTTTTTCAGAGTTCTATTCAAACGTTCCACCATCCCATTGGACATAGGATGATAAATACTACTCAGCGATCTCTCTATCTTCAGAGTCGACATTACTTGAGACATGGTATCCGATATGAGTTGGGTACCATGGTCGGATAATATTTCTGCTGGAAACCCCAGACGAGAAAATATTAACCAAAGAGCATCTGCGACATCAGCAGTAGTTATGCTCTTTAGAGGAACAGCCTCCGGCCAACGTGTGCACATATCAACACACGTCAAAAGAAATTGGTGTCCTCTAGCAGACTTTATCTTAAATGGACCAATGATGTCTATCGCCATTTTTTGAAATGGCCGAATGGGAATGTCTGCAGCCTGAATAGGTGCATCATGGCGTGGACCTCTGGATTTAATCTCTTGACATACTTTACAAGATCGACAATAGATTCGTATGTCCTTATTCACAGCAGGCCAAAAGAAAGATTGAAGAACTCTAGCTTTAGTACGGGAAAAACCCATATGTCCAGCACACTGCGAATCATGAGCGTGCTGTAAGATTTTAACTCTCATATTTTTAGGCACAAGGATTTGAGAATGAATGGACTTAGCGGAGTCTTGTACCATACGTACAAGTACGCCATTCTTCATCGTAATCCAAGATTTACGATTAGTATCCTTATTCGGATCACCTTTTGTTGCCAGAGTAAAGAATTTCTTTAGAGTAGGATCATCTTCCTGCTGTTTGATAAAGGAATCGTGGGAAATCTCCAAGGGATCATCTTGGATCTGCGCATCATTATCTTCAGAATGTGAAGATTGTGGCATATTAAGAGCTTGAGCCCTAGTGATTACTGCATTAGCCGATTGCATATTAACATTTTCCCAATTAGAAATTTGCTGTGGAGTGCATTCTTTCACCCCGTGAATGCGACCGATGATAAGATCAGCGATCGGATTCGGCAAGAGACATGCTTGCACCTCTCCTGTAAAGAAAGGCGTAGCAATATTGATAATGGCAGTGGAGTACTTCTCCAATGTGCCACCAAATGTTACACATTTGACTATATTGCCTGTAGCTCGAGAAGGATTTACGAGTGATTGCCTCACTCCAATGGTAGTGCACCCCGAATCGAAAAGAATTGATACCGGAGTACCATCTATTAGGCCCCTATTAAAGACAAGAGCACCCCTTCCATTATGCGCAATTGACGCATGGAGAGCGGGAAGCGGGTGACCGCAGCTTAAAGTAGAAACTGTGGTTGGATCGAATAATGTTTTGCATTGCGAACACTCAAATGCTCTAGCAAAATCGAAAGCGGAATTTGCTACACTGTTGGAGTCTTTTTTATCATTTTTCTGATTATCGGTGTCGTGGAACTCCTGTTGTGCAGAGTTAGCCTGGTAATACGATTTACCATGTCTTTTGTGTTGTGATCTACCTCGGTTATAATTGTCTCTATAATTATTATTGCCTCTGTTATAACCCCTATTTGGGTTTGAATCATAACATTCATGAATCAATCATCATGCTCATTATATTGAGTATCCCTGTAATATTGTTTCTTTTGTCTCCATGAAGCACTTGGGTAGTTCCTATAGCTACTCCCTTTCCGAGAATTTCTAACATTATGGGTACCCCTCGCGTGTCGAGGACTATCAGCCCGATTCCAGTTCTTCAAAGAAGAACTCTGATTTGAGCGGTTATCTTGGTTTTGATACTTATTCCAATTAACCTTTTTATCAAATTTATTTTTAGCTCCTTGGAATTTGTGTGAGTAATTCTGATTATATTCTGTTGCCGAAGCAACTGGCATACTCTCTTTAATGTTAGAGTTACTAAGAATCATGTCAGGGTGTGCCGTGGCATACTGGTCACAATATTCTTCCATTTGCTTTATTGTACCAGGTTTACGCTCATGTAAGAACTCTAGGAATGATTTATTTACAGAAGACATGACCTTGTCTCTTAGCAATAAATCCGTAAGACCATCAAATGTTTTTTCTGTTTTGGATAATTCAATCCATCGTGAAAGTGTAATTCGTGCTTTTGAGATGAAATCTGAGAATTCTACACCTACCTCAGGTCTCATTGTTTTAAACAAAAGACGATAACCTTCTTCAGACAGCTGATATCTCTTTATCAAAGCTGCCCTAACAGCATCATAATTATCTTTGTCGGCCTCTTCAACAAAATATAACTTACTCAGAGACTCCCCTTTTAGATTTTCAGACAACTGATTCACATACTGTGATTTGTCAACATTATGAGATCGACAAGCCCGTTCAAATCTAGAAAGCCAAAATGTTATGTCATCACTGGTAGGGTTAAACGCTGGTACCTTGACCTTGTACACAAAGGGTTTACCATTACCACCAGATGCCTGATTAACATTACTCATACATGTCAATTTTAATTTCTCTAATTCAAACTCATGTTCTCTTATTGCTTTTCTCTCTTCAGCTTCTCTATCTAATTTTTTTTGTTCTGCAGCAGCAGCAGCTTCTAATTTTTTCTGTTCTGCAGCAGCTTCTAATTTCTTCTGTTCTGCAGCAACTTCTAATTTCTTCTGTTCTGCAGCAACTTCTAATTTTTTTTGTTCAGCTGCAGCTTCTAATTTCTTCTGTTCTGCAGCAGCAGCAACTTCTAGTTTTTTCTGTTCTGCATCAGCTTCTAATTTCTTCTGTTCTGCCTCAAATCTCCTTTCCTCCATTTGCATCTGCAATTTCTTAAGTTCAGCAGCAGTATCAGCTTCTTTTTTCTAATCTTTTTTCTTCAGCCAGAGCTTTTTTTTCTTCAGCAGCAGCTTTTTTTTTCTTCAGCAGCAGCTTCTCTTTCTAATCTTTTTTCTTCAGCCAAAGCTTTTTTTTCTTCTATTTGAAGTTTTCTCTCCTCAGCCGCAGCTTTTTTTTCCTCAGCAGCAGCTTTTCTTTCTTCAACAGCAGCAGCAGTTTTTTTCTCTTCTGCAGCTAATGCTTTGTCATATTGAGCAACAGCCCATTGTTCTAAGTCTTTTCCAGTCTTATCAAGAGATTTTCCTTGTGCAATGAAATAATCTAATGTAGACATATTGTCTTCTTAAATCAGAAACCTGAAAAAGTAAATAGATTACCCTATTTCACTTTAATGGGAGACAAGTCTATACCATAGACTTAGTCTTAGTCCAAACTTATATGGTTTATAATAACCAATGATAACTTGAGTACCTGTGGACAACAATAACTGTATCTCAAATACTGTGGGGACAAGCCTTACAAAGGTCTTGTATACCTCAATGTAATCAAAGATCACTTGAGTACCTGTGGAAAAAATATTTCCCTTTACCAATCACTTTGGGAGACAAGCCTTACAAAGGTCTTGTACATTTTGTTTTATAACAATAACAATCATAAAGTACTGATCTGTACTATACTATCAGTGTATACCACTATACGTTTATGTCAACTAAAGACATTACAAAGGACAAACACGAAAAGACAATATGAACACATTTGCAGAGATCAAATTAAATTAAATAGGAGAAATGAAAAAAAATGATCACAGAAACCGTGATGATAACTGCCATAAGATAACAAGACAAATAACGCCACAGTGTATAAACATAAGGGTGTAAAAAACTGAAATGAAAGGAAAGATGAGACCTACAATTATACAAACAAATCAAACAAAACTAAGGAACACAAAATTATTACCAAAAACAACGAAGAAAAGAACACCTCATCACAACTAACAGAAATAGCAGCAAATTGTTGCTAACAAATTTCCAATTAAGAAAATGTGTACCTATAGAATACTAGTACCAGACCAATGTCACTCGGCATACCTTGTACTAGTCACACAGAACATAAACTAATTTAATACATAACAAATAACATGTAAGCATAAATAGCATATAGCATACAATATAATTTATGTCATGAATGGAATGTGTTGCAGGTATAGTGTTGTAAAGCAGGCACAGTTTATTTTAATACTAATAACTTGCCACTTTATTCAGTAATAGATTTAATTTTAAACTATTACACTGTCAATTTTTCTCTGTTGAGCATATGAAGATCCAACGATGAACTATGCACTTTATGTTCAACAACACTGTGATTCTTCTGTACGTTGAGAAATGTCAACAATACTGCTCCAGATATTTTCTACACTTGATACCACTGTCCTGTGTAATACTGTCTGTACAGCGAAAAAAAAACTGTCAACAAGCGCTGACCTAGATACAGCATCCTATCGGTAATACAGGTCAAGCTGACATCGACTGTATAGCTGTCCTACTGGTGTTGATGTGTTCAAACAAATGTTCTTTCAGCTGTAAACTGTGATTCTCAACACAAAACTGCGTAAGCTGGACCCAGGAATCTGGCTCACCACTGTAAAGTTTCTTTTCTTCTTTCCACTCTGTAAAGTGTCAGTCGGTATGCTCTGTAAGGAAGAGTGGTGTGTTGTTGAGATCAGGCATGCTCCAGTCTACCCAGCTGTAAATGGGTAACTCACCCTAGTCCTGAGTTAGGGAAGGCAAAGGCTCCAGGGGAAGCAGGCCCTAAACTTGGTCACTCCAACCGACGCAGGATGGTGTATGTATGAAGTAGAAGTGTAGAGTGTGATTACCGCGAATGGTGTACTGTTCGTGTGCTGACCAATATAACCACTCATACACTTGTGTCTACAAGGCACCAATGCAGACTGCTGGAATCTTTGTTTACTCAATTTATTCAGACGTACACACTGGGACATACGAGTACATCATGGTATGTTGACATATCAATTTGTAGGTATACATAGCAGATCTGAAGTCATGACACATTCAGAAATAATGGGCAGTACATCAAAAGTTCAATGTCATGATATATTATGGCCGCATCCCCCTATCTGACTAAACGCGTCAGTGAAGGCAGATCGGTAAATAACTAAAGTTATTTGACGTCCATAGTTTGTAGCATATATTATGAAACCACGAAAGAGGGGGTTTCTAGCAAGATTGAGATCTCCCTGTCACTGTCCGATAATAGGATAAATAATCTGTTCTCTTGGCAGTGATCAAAACATCTGATGACCGAAATCTAACATGGCTGCCTCCCTGAGTTGTCGTTCACTCATTCATAGGAAGGAGAATATAAGCCAGAGTTAATTTATAATGGGTATATAAATGATTTCATAAATGTTCCCATACAGCTCTACGGTGATCAGGTTAATTCACGTAGCCATAACCGCTGTAGGAAAGTCTGTCATCTTTGTCGATACAAAACACGACCCTAGCGATACGAAGCACAATGTTCCATCTAGGTTGAATCGACATGAGATCATCAAAATAGGGTCTGGCAATACATGGAGTCCGAATTATACATTGTACCGTACCTTAGGAGAGTCTCTAACATAAACTATAGTAGAGATACCATCTCCTTTAGAAGAAAACCACTTCATGAATTATATTTCCTTAACAATCTACCAGCCCTTTGAAAAGTGCGTACCAGCCATTATCACGGTACATCGGAACTCATCACGACTTGTCAAGACAACTCATACTTCCGCTAGACCGGAATAACAAGAATCTAGTCCCTCCTACCCATCCAAAATATACAATATAGGACTGATTCTACTTGTACTAATAATATGTAATACATATGAATTCAGGCCATAAACACAATAAGCAAATTAATATATTTTCTGGCCCTAAAAAATAAGTACAAACGTAAGCGCAATATCCTTGCGCTGGATCAATATCCAGAACGATTACTCCTATAATCAAAAGTGTGAATCAAACATGGATTCTCTCGCTTTTACCATAGACAGCATTTTCATACACAAATGAATGAATGTCTATATTTTTCCCATATTAAATAGCCATATCGATTTTTGTAATATGTGCGTCAAAATATGCACGCAACAGCGATCCTCTACTGGCAATGCAAAGACACATTGTAAACTTCTTCCGGTGAGCAGATTATTGAGCAGACTTGGCCAATCTTCTTTCTTAACCTTCCAAGATACTGCTTCTTGTTGAAACCTTTCTAGATGCACGTCCATCATATCGACGCCCTCAACAAAGGATGGGAGTCGCAGCTTGAAAGGACGAGTAGACTCCTTAGTAGCTGGTCTAGAACTCGCAGCCTCAAGTTCCAGTTTCTTCAAAGTAATTTCTTTATCCGCTTGAATTTCAGCTTTCCTTGTCTCTTCCTTCTTTGCTTCCCTTTCAGCCTCAATTTCAGCTTTCTTTGTTTCTTCTTTCTTAGCTTCTACCTCGATTTCAGCTTTCCTTGTTTCTTCCTTCTTTGCTTCTCTTTCAGCCTCAATTTCAGCTTTCCTTGTTTCTTCTTTCTTTGCTTCTCTTTCAGCCTCAATTTCTAACTTCCTAAGATCTCTTTCCTCGTTGCGTATCCTCCGTTCCTCAGCATCCGCAAATTTAGTCTCTGCCCATAATTCAAGTTCATCCCCTGATTTACCAAGTGCCTGTCCCTTGGTGATAAAATCCAAGAGGCTAGTCATTCTGCAAAATTTATCAACTATGATAACTCTGAAAAAAAAATGATGCAGCCAAAAAAACAATTCAAAAGAGAAAAAAAAATGTATCCCACCTGATATGTCAAATGGTGTCTGGAAAATTATAATGGATACCCCTTCACCTATGAAGAACGTCTGTCATACACAACAGATTTTGAACAACTTTTCACACTGGGTCTATACACTGGGTTAATCTCTTGTATCAGTCTGTAGGCATTACAAACTGTAATAGACCAAAATAAAATGTGTCTGCTTATGTTAACACAAATGGTATGATGATGATTGAAATGATAATCACAGAACACACAACACTACAACAACTGATAGGCCAGTGGAGAGGAAGTTATAGACCAAGAAAGTAAGACTAGACCTTACATTTACACCCAAACCTATCAAACGAACAAAAACAGGATATCGTAAAATAACTTATATACACGGATAGGAGAGCAAAGGACTGAGAATCGCAACAGAAAAACACCACGAAAGAAAGACTATTATACAAGACAATAAGTAAACAAACTAAACGCAAACAACTAACACCAACAATTGTTCCACAAATTACACGAGGCTTCACAACTCCCCAAGTCTTAGACAGATTGGGTTCCCTACAGCGCAATTTGTCTCACAAAACCTATTAAAGACGACACAAGGCAAATTTCTTCAATGAAGAAAGATGGATTGTGCTCACCACTCACAATCACTCTTATACAGAAATTGAAATTAAATACTACCACACAATATGAACAAAACAAAAAACAAAACACTGGACAATGAAGTACCACAAGAGCTCTACTCGTGCACCCTGCAGCAAGGGCAAACAGGAATGAATATATGAATATTTAACTAATAACAAAAGCTAATATAAAAATAACATAAGTTTCAAGTACACTGTAGAAGTGATAGACAGAAGGAAGTCTAGATATGACGAAGCAAAATTGTCAAGTCCTAAAAGGAACTAGTATCAAAATAAACTAAATTTAGTACATTTTTAGATATAACAGATCATAGGGTTCAAATATAACGTTAATTAATTTGCCAAAATGCTATTGAAGAAAGAATGGAATTTAAAAAAAAAAATAAATAAATAAACCCTATTAGTTCCGGGCAATAACCTTATCAAGGAAGAACTAAATAACCAAATAAATTAATTAAAAGAAGTATAGCCTATATATATATAAAAGAAAATATCCAGACGCACAAGTCAAGTAAACAGAAGACTTGAAATTTACAAAATTAATAATAAACTTAACTTAACAATTTCCTGTGTCCGCTGCTCCACTTGAGATAGGCGCAGGCTTGGAGTCCTGGTGTTACAGCTCAATGATGGACACCACAAACAACACACTTCACGCTGCAACACAGCACAGTCAAATCGAACTCAGCTCCTACGTGCACCTCAGTACACGGTGAACCTGGATCTTCTTCAGTACTGATACAAGGGGCAGAAAAGGAAAATGCGTCTCTCACTGCTTACACCATCTCCAGGCAAGATGTTATGATTTCAGCCGATCACCATCAAAACAATGGCCTTGTTATTCCATCACAAGACCCAGCAGACGATTTTTCCGGTGTCAACAGTCGTGCCGAACTACACAGCACAGATAAATTGACAACAGATCAGCACACTCGTCACGGGGCGGAATAACACAATATCAGTGCGCCGTGGTAAACAAGACTGATTACCGCCTTTTCATTCTTCGTGCTACTTTCCAAAATAACACTGTCGATTTCGTCAAAACTGTCCCTTCGCCTCTCCTACAGTGATTAAACTATTTTTCGCTCTTAAATAGTCAGTCCTTCTGCAGCTATACCATTGCTGACTATCACTGAAATGAAGACTTCAGTTTTGCACATTAAGGTAGTAGTATACCCAGAAAACGTTAAAAAAAAATAAAAATCCTACAATTTTCATTTTAATGCTTTAAATCATCGTCAACATGTTCTTGAACTAAAAATAATTCATAGAAGCTTAGAGATACTCTGGTATGATAGGAATCAGTGTTTTTCTACACACACCCCCTTGAGTGATTTGCATAGCAACCAATGTTTATAGTTTGTTAACATGTGAATAATGACCCAACATGAAGGTGCGTAATTGTAAAACTGCGAAATTATAATTATACTGAGGCAACAGGAAAAAGATATTTATAACTTTTCCACGGGGAATCACTCAATGATTTCTTATGAATTTTTCAAAAGTGTGTGTCAAGAAAGCTTTGATCGTAAATTTCAACATTTGTTACATGCATTGTGCATTTTCACCCACATCAACTCTATTTATTGCTAGTTTTATACTGATTCTGTATAATAGTAGTTAGCAGAGCTTCTTTTGTTCACAATGGGAAATAAGACAAAGACTGTGAGGTGTGTTAAACGTAAGTTCCTTGGAAATCGGTACACCAACAAACCGTTGCCTGAAAATGAGACACCTATTGTCGATAGTGACGCTATGAAGCCTCTGTGCTCCTCAGCAATGAAAATAAAGGTCCAAGAAAGTGAAGGACATACTAAAAATGACAACAGAGGAAATGGGTTTATCCTTATGGATGTAAAACTGTTGTTTGGGTTATTATGCGCTTACATTAGATGTGACAAATGTTATCAGTACTCACTGACCTGTGATATCCTCGAAGAGACTCGGAATGTCTTTTTACATGAAATCAGTATCAAGGGCACAAACTGTGGCGAATGGAATGCCAATTTCTATACTTCTGATGTATCGTCTTCAGCTACTCACAAACACAAAGAAGTAAATGTGAGAATGGTGACATTTGTGCGTTCTATTGGGGGAGGCCACAGATTAGGTTTTTTGGGATTTAGTACCATGACATTATCCACCAAAACAGACACGCTGCGCATATCTGGATCTGTTAAAAAATCCATGGAAAAGACAAAAAACAGAAGGAAGACCCTGAGAGCACTGAATAGGGGATTCATAGACACTGCAACTGCAGTAGAAGGAGACCTTTATTCAACAGGTGCTCATTAAACTTCATTTTGTGAGTACTTTTTCTGTTTTTCCTTGTTTTCTCGGAATTGTCTTTTTAACATAATTAGTGATCTTTGAAACAAGGTATCTCTGGATCTGTACATTCAATTGACATGAAAATTAAAACAGTTAATTGTCATATAATCTTACAGATTCTGACCTAAAATGGATACAATTGAATTCAAAATTTTAGTTTTATGACCATCATGCATATATAATGAGGCACAAATATCAAACATTCAAGAAATATAAATTTTGAAAATTCATTAAAAATCAACCTTTCGGTCAATATCTGTTATTTTAGGTCAAAACCTCAAACTATATATACTGATTCAATTTGCCAAGTTTCAGTCAGATCCGTGTAAAAATAACATAGTTATGATGTTTTAAAAAAGGTGTATAATTTATTCACTACGGCGGCCATATTGGATAGCTAATTTGCATAATTAATAAGGTCATCATGTGGACAAATATTTTAAGTCCGTACTAACACTATACCAATGTTTGTTTGATTCTGAAAGGAAAATTTGAGTTTTGTACCCTATCAAGGTATACTACCAGCTATACCATTGCTGACTATCACTGAAATGAAGACTTCAGTTTTGCACATTAAGTTCTTGTGACCTGATTCAAACAAATAGGCCTAGTTCTCTGTTCCGCTTGATATAATTTTTCCAACAACAATTCATGAGAAGGCGAAATTGTCAAAAATTCTGCAGAAAATTAGGGGTGGGTCCTCTCTTCCATTTACGAGTCCCCCAAAATTGTCAAGTGCTTGCTGTGTGTACACATTGACAAATATGTATTACATACACATGGAGCGACAAACATGGCTCGTTTTTCACAGCTAATTGTTAACTCACTAAACTCCAACATGTAGATACGATATCCGACGACTTTATGTCACAAACTTGAGTATAACACAATAACACAGGCAGACTGCCGCTTTGGCCATAAATCATCACATAAGAAAAGCACAATATATGATGTGCATAATTAGAACAGCATCTCATGGAAAGAATTTCACAATATCTTAATATATTTCCTATTTTCCTTCAACCATTTCGCCTTCACTCTCCACGTAATCTCTCCTCGCTCTAATCTCTGTCTCGAATGACCTTTTTACCCATGACCCTTTTCACACCTCACCAGTCTTCACCACCACTTCGTTCACAACAACTCAGCCATGCCCGTGAACTCGACATTAGCGCTTACTGCTACTAATGCATTCATGCCCGCAAGCAAACTTAACATTCACTCACTTCAACTCACAACTTACATAAACATATCTAGTTCCCACCGGAGCATGAGTACTGACATTCATTCTATAAACCGTTCGTGACAATAACAAAGTCAAGTGTTCTACACTCTTGTCCCGTGAAAGTCATATGTATTCTTTCCAACTTGTAGTGACTGATCCTCTAGATATGTTATGGTCTGGTGGACACAATTTGATTCACTTTACCCTCTTGCTTCAAGTACATATCACTGTATAGGTAACAATTTCTTAATCGTATACGCCACACAGGCACATCTTAAATGATATCCAATGATACGAAAACTACGCCACTTAGGCTATCGACGCGAATAGTCGTAGATGTCAGATCCTGTTAACTGAAAACCACCAAAAATGTAATAGTGACAAGAAGACAAGAAGAAGCACCAGGCTGGCATCATCACCATGGAAACAAATTTATACAGAAAACACTGCTGCAAGTTCACGTGAGTACATTGGTGCAAGTTCACGTGAGTACATTGGTGCAAGTTCACGTGAGTACATTGGTGCAAGTTCACGTGAGTACACTGGTGCAAGTTCACGTGAGTACATTGGTGCAAGTTCACGTGAGTACATTGGTGCAAGTTCACGTGAGTACATTGGTGCAAGTTCACGTGAGTACATTGGTGCAAGTTCACGTGAGTACATTGGTGCAAGCTTCGTGCAAGGAGAACAGCTGTAGTAATGGTTCCATGCTCCATAAGGTGCTAAAATGAAAATGATGAAGATAATGATGATGATGATGACGATGATAATGATTAAATCTTAATCACTATGAGAATTTATACAGTATAACAACACATGGGTTATAAGGGGGGAGGGGGGGGGGGGGAGAGAAGAGAACAAACTAATGTGGAACTGATGACAAGATCACTCACGTGGAACTGATGACAAGAACTAGACAAGTGTCAGTGGAACGAGAAAAGGGCACTGGGATAGATAAGACATACACTGAGGAAACCTGTCGATAGTTTTACAAGGCAGTCCTTGTTCTTGAATCCCCGGGGTAAGAGAGGTAGAGCCAGACCAAAGAACACAAGTGTCACGGGATTTATCCCCCTTGCTCTGCAGTGATGGTCCAAACAGTGGCCAAAATTCAGCGTATCTACTGAGGGTCTTCAAAGGTATCTACCTCTCGCTCAAGATTACTCTTGACAGATATGTGTACTGAAGAATGATGCTGGAGTTCTAGGGAGCCTCATAAGAATTTAAGAAATCAAGTGTTACAGTTGATATTATCCAGGCCGTAATAAACTTTTATATCTTCCCAGGCCTTCTATGAGGAGAAAGAATTTTGCTCGTTTGATGAGCTCCGCTCCCCCCAACTAATTTAATTCAGTATATTTTCAATAGCTCTGTTTATGTGTATTTAAAATGACTGTGACATACCGGTGCAGTTCACTCAAAAATGATAAAATCAATTTTAAAGTTGTATATATATATATATATAACAAATTTAATAATCAATAATAGTTAACAATATAAAATAAATAGGGGGGGGGGGTGATATAAACTATTCCTTTAAGTACTCATCACATGTGATGCTTTGAAATGTTTAGGGAATTTGCTTAAAGAGTTCACTTGGCAGCTTTTAAGTGGGCACTTAGCTGCCAGTAAGATGTCGGTTGGCTTCTGCTCCAACGGATGCTTGTTCTTTGCAGGTTGTAGATTGGCTCTCTCTCTCGTCATTGGTCAAGTCTTGTGGCTGTACGACGTCCCTCGTAGTATCGTGGGGTAATTACAAAGATGGTCCAGCGTCTTCAAGACCCATCTGATGTAGGTGTCTAGCTTTGACTGAAGGCCACTTATACTACACACTCGTTCCACAGACAAGTACCACCAATTGGTACCACCGATTATTATCATGAAATGAGAGAGAAACAAAAACCCTTCCTGAGTATTGGGTCTCCTGACGCGAAAATCAGGTGTTCCTGCCTTTCATTCCACCATCCCATATGCCTCAGAACTTTATCCTTTCTGAATTTTGATGTTAATCCCAGTGAGCGGAAATCACCCATTGCATTTATATAAAATATGTTTACATATACATATGCACTGGTTGTGACAAAACGTCTAAACATGCTCTTTTGTGTGATCTCTCACACCTTCAGTCCTCCGGCAGTATCCTTTCTTTTTCTCTATTTTTCTCACTCATCGCTTTTATTTGGCATAAATCATGCCTTTTCATTCGTTAGTTTCACTATTTTGCTCTATGCTGGACATAACATGGTGAAGTCTCTAACACGCCACTCCCCTATGGCAGTATTTGCCACGGAAGTAATTCTTATCTCATTGTGTGGCATTCACGCTTCACGAAGACGTGTTAAGTTACGCCAGGTTATTAGACGGTCGGGCGACAGTATTTTATCACAATATCGGTCTGACCTTCTTTTCAACCGACGAGGCGTGTTTATCTAAGGAGTCTTGAATAGAACCAGATTTGTTTCTCTGGCAAAACACACGATAACCCGTGCACGAGGCGGAACTGATTACATAATCACTTTCGGTCACTGGGTAAAAAGTAATCATGAATTTATTACATTTTAGACAATATGAGTCTACAAATGTGTTTGTGAGAGTGTATGCGAGGCATCATATGTCCATATATGGTAATACGTGACCTTTGCAGGCACGCACCTTATTTCACGTGGGACTATTTTGAAATATCACACCCTATCTGCATGATTTGAAATGATTGGATCTTTCTGATTAGATTCATAACATCATTGGAGGGAATATAGGCTGACAATTTCACAGTTTTATTTCTCTGTGATTTGCACGCTCACCAAGACCACATCAGACCTTCGCCACAGTGAAAACTAGATTCCTAATTCCTAATTGTTCTCCGGACCTTTTATTGGAGAACCAGATAAGACTTAGAAAAGCACAGGAAATCTCTACATTTAATAAGGAACAACGGAATTAGGAAACTGAAGAAACACGGAGTCAGAAGGGGCAATCTATTGTATAATTAAAAGAAATCCCAGACACGTGTAAGAAAAGATTCGTCTCTTTTATTCATGTGCGCGGCAAGTCTGTAGCCAGGATTGGCGTAAGTTGTGATTTACATTTCATATTTTATTACTAACATATGAACTAACATATATATGTATATATTACCATGTGAATTTTATTGTGTGAAACTCGCTATTGGATGTCAACGTCATTTGAGGCTGGCAACCTCAGCGTATAGAATGATGATTCATGAACCACCACTGCACGAGCTGGTGATTGCATTATTAATAGTTTCGTAAAGAGAACTAAAAGCATGAAGTAGTTCCAGGTTCCCTATGGAGCAAGGAGGGAAAGATGAAAGAAATGATGTACATTCTAAGAATAAGACTTACATATTCAAAGCAGTGTAAATGTCCATAGAAACATATTCACTTCAAAATTAATGTAAGTTTTCAAGCTTTAAACCAGTGTAAATATAAAGAAAACATAAATGAATTTATATTGTGAACACTTTTCAAACAGTGGAGATGTAAATGTAAAACATATAATATCTGTTCGTTTAGCCTTTTCATTTAAATGTAATGTAAAGCTATGTAGCGTAGTCCTGAACCAATATCTAAGGGCAATTAACGAGAGCCTACCTTGCCTACCTATATCGAAATATGTCAACAAATGTTTTCGACCAATCGCTGCACGAGCTGAAAACCGGTCTCGGGAACTGTAGGCTGCAGGATTGCTAGAGGGAATCTGTGTAAACGTGAATGTGTACTTGTGACTTCAAGCCAAAGGATAGGGTATATCCCTCGGAACAGTGAGCACAGTAATATGACAGGAATCTTAAACTTTCATTAGATACATGGATTTAGTTGTAGAAGCATGGACACAGGAGTTATGAGGATTACATGCAGTAATAACTTGGAGCGAAGGCTGGTTTCCCCGGGTTCAACTGTGTTTGCAAACACTACAAGGGAGGCAGAAAAAGGTTAGCTTGTTTAAATGGTAGCGCCCAATTGGCCGGTTTAAACAAGACCTGGATGGAAGGAATCGGTTGGGAAACACCGGAAGAATAAATTATCGGAGTTTTGTCAGATCGACAGATCGGGCAGAAAGTGGTTGTTTTACTGAAATTTTGGTAAACATAAACTGACCCAGCCAGCCAATCGAATCGCTTGTCTTCCGTTTGTCCGCTACCTGTAATAAAAAGGGAAACAAATCTGGAATATTTCTCTTGAACCGCCAGAACCAAATTCGTCAGAGGACAGAATCAGATTCTACCCCAGCTCCTTCGCCATTTGCCAGTGAAGCAGACTGCATGGGTTTATTAAAAGCCTGTTGAATCTGAGATTGTGGGTAAGAGAATTAAGTCATAATATGTATAATATTAATTACTAGTGTTTAAGGGAAGTGATTGTGTGTGTAAAATCTCATTGTGTGATTCATAGAAGGAAAGCTGCTTTGTGTTGTATAAATTATGTTCGACATTTAAACTACGGCCGGACGGAATGAAGGTTGTTAGTTTTAGAAGCTTTTAAAGCCTTTTCTGATTGCTGGACTAGACAATACTATCAGGAAATAGTAAAAGAGGAAAGATTGTAATTTAATGTATTGTTAGAGTAGGCCTATGCAGTTAATGATGTCAATCCTGGACATATTGGGAAAGTGTGTGTTGTAATGCTGTAATGCTGTGTTATATTATTGCATAAAACTTATTTAGACACTCAACACTCACCATAAGGCCTATGCAGTTTTGGTGATGTCGGTCATGGACATATTAGGAAAGTATGTGTTGTAATGTTGTTATATTATTGCCTAAACCTATTTGTCACTGACTGAGTCTACCTTTCCTGTGTGTTGTAATGTTGTGTTATATTATTGCATAAACCTATTTGTCACTGACTGAGGCTACCTTTCCTGTGTTATCATCACTTATTCTGAACTGCCTCACTAATCTACAATCTGGGTAGGAGGATTTTAGAGCCAGATGCTATGTAAGACCTATTACATTTCAGGTCAGAGGTATCCTGTCACTCATCTTGTTAGCAGAGAAGAACATTGGTGTTGTACCTAGCGGTGTAAGATTTGAACAAGCACCCTGTACCTACATCAGTTGGAAGAGTGGGGACCCTCAGTGTTGGGCTTCTCCATCTTATATTCTGGCTTCAAGGAAAAGGCGGAAGCGAAGAAGTTAAGTCAAATTAGACAAGACTGACTCGCAGAGCATTGGCGTACCACACCCGGTCATAGTAGTAGTGATGAAAACAGTGATGATTAAATTAGTCTGGAAGCAACATAGACTTTAGTCAGTGTGACATTTTCAAAAGCTGCATAACATAGAAATACTTTGAAGATAAATTCAAGTGATCTCAGTAACATTGTAGTAAGTGTGACATTTTCAAAAGCTACATAACAAAGAAATACTTTGAAGATAAATTCAAGTGATATCAGTAACAGTGAAGTCATTGTGACAGTTGTCAATATCTACTCCCCTAATGATGAAGATAAATTCAAGTACCAACATTAACATTGGTTCCAGAGGTTTAGGTGAACTAAGACTTTTCATAACAAGGGAGCCTTAACAACTAGGAAAAGACTTTATTTGTAGTGATTGACTTTTATTTGGTGTAGATACATGCAACATCATCAGTGTGATTTTATTTTTAAGGTTTGTGTTTACACAAACAAAACTAAACAGATGACTGTACATAAATAAAATTAGGAAATTGTAGTGCACTGTTTTTATTACTTTATGTCAGCTTAGAATTACTTTGAATTTAATTAAATCCCCTAGATACTATAACAGCCCATAGGTATAATTCTGAGAGGGGCACCATAGAATTATGGTACTGAATATTACTATCTCGGCCCGAAATTCTTTACAGCCTGACTTTATACCTATGAACTCTATACACCATTGCTCTTTTCTGAGAATGGGGTATTTCTTTTAAGACCAGACTCTTCTCTGGCAACTATCCTAGTATCACCTGATACACCTGGTTGTCTTATTCTTCATAAATTAAGAAACCTCTCGCGACAAGCTAAAGCTATTCAGTTTAAATGTAAAGGAAGTTTTATCCCGAGAGATTAAATTTAATTCTCATCGAGGGTAAACTCTGAGTTAAGTGGGATGGTGAAATAGAAGAGGGGGGGGGGGGAACACATAACTATGTGTCGGAGAAGGCCATACTCAGAGGAAGCGTTCTTTTCTATTCTTCTATCACAGTTATTGGTGGTACCAGCAGAACGTACTATTTCTGGAACAAGACGGCATCAGGGGCCTACGCTTTAAGACAAAGGACGCACAGGTGTAGACTTTCCTTGAAGTTTCTTGGAGACGAGCTACACCCGACAATCTTGACCAGAGACGAGTGATCAGTGTGAAAAGACAGAACCGTCATTGGCAGCTAAGTTCAAACATATGCTGCCAACTGAACTTCTTAACCCTTTTTGCAATCCCCAAATACGAGGATGATAGCTTTTCTTTATCCATAACTATTCAAATTATTTTCAAACTGTTACAACTAAAGTGATTATTAAATTTTACTGCATGTTTGTCTCAGTCAATTACTACACATATTCTAAACAGAGCTATACTTGAATATGAGAATTCCACTGAGTAAATCAGGGGTGGGGGCTTAAACGAGCTGATTAATAAGTGCTTAAATTCTTCACAAAAGTGGTCGGCAGGTTACAGAATTAACGCGCTCGGCGACAGCCAGCATTGTTTTTGCTTACCTGAATTTCTTGTGAAGACCCCCATGTGAAAGAAGCTTTACTACTCTTCTATCTACATTTCTGCCAAGAGTAATCTTGTGTACAAATAGACTCCATTGAAGCCTATATTAGATACTTTCGAGTTTTAGCCATTGTTGGACCACTACTGCAAAGCAGGGGAGGCAATACCGTCACACTGATTAACGAGTTAAAATAATAATTGTGTACATTATTTCTGACATTATCCACTCCCTGCTCCATATGGAACATGGGACTACCTCTGCTTTTGGTTCTCTATGAGAAACCCGCATAAAGCAGTCACCAGCTCTTGTAGTGATGGTTCATGAAGCCAGCATTCTATATGCTGAGGTTTCCAGCCTCTAATGAACTTGGACACCCATTAGCAATTTTCAGATGTTAATATTGCTAATTATAGAATGATAAAATGTACAACTTACCTCACATAACTTTGGGCAATAGAGACTTCTAGCTAAAAAAAAATAGTTTCAGCAACTTGGGTAGGATGCCTCTTACACGTGGTGTGGTGTATTACTTTATAATAGAATCTCACTATGACTTAGTGTTCAGGTTCTTAGGATGCCGGGATTTCCGTATTAGTAAAGGTAGAGTTTTCTTGCTGTCAATGTCCAGAAGATGCTCAAATCGTTGTCCGGTCCTTTAAATTAGAATCCTGATTCTATTCCTTATCCTGGCTTGTCTGATTGTCTACTTGACGAGTTGAATTAGCAATGCTTTGGACTCAGAATGTGCTAGATTATAAGCAACATTCTGCCCACGCATCCACATTGCTACTTTATGACAAGGCTCCAATCAGAAATATTATATTTTAACATCTCAAATGCCAAAAAATAGCACTCAACTTGCGTATTTTGGTAGGCGTATATCCCCACTTCCCTCTAGCGAAAATTCCTGCTTGACACATAAGGTATGATTTTTTTCACAAATCACACCCAAATAAGGTATTTTCTCTTCCGTTTATATTGATCATGTTTACAATCCACCACTTCGTAGATCTATTACTGATAATATATTTTAAGTTTGAAGACTTATCGTAACTGTTGCCTACAACAAATCTGCCCGAAACGATTACATCATTTTTTCGTGTTCTTAAATCCCATTCTTATCTTAAGTGCGTGTCTTTAATCTGTCACCAGATTGATATTTTCCGACACGTTCCTGTGTAAACAAACAACTATCACGCAACCAACCTGGGTTCTTGTTCCCTCCCAGACAGAAGTCGGAGGTAACTAAAGCCGTATTAGTGATAAGACAACTAACTGTGGCCATCTCTGCTTTGTTTCCGTATTTATCCGGCCGCTCCCATTCACTGTCTGGTCGGAAATGTGTTACGCACTCGTAAACAACCTTTCACTCTACAGATCCAGGAGTCAATATGGGCTCAAACGAAAGTCATGATTACAGTAATCAGTACAGATGGTCGATGAAGCCCAGACATTACAAAAATTGAAGGAAGAAAGTGTAAACAATGAATCGAAAATCAGAGGTGGGAAAAAATGGAAGAGCACAGAATGAATTACATGATGGCACAGGAAAACATAACGAATTAGGTTATTTCGTCACAACAAGGAGAAGAGGATTGGAGACAGGCATGAAATTAATAAGGAAGATATGGAAAGACCTTCAGTTGATGGCGCGGGGTAGGGAGATTTGGCATACATTTGTTGAATGCTCCTTGGGAAGCTAAAGAGTTATGAATGAATTGTTCAGGTAATTTGTTATGCTTTAACATCGTACATTTTTTCGTTACACTGTTAGTTACCTTTACTTAATGTGTAAATTTTTTTGCCCAACAAACCAACGAATAACCTCCAGAATTCAACTTCTTTTAACTTTGTTTTTCGTCCGATTCTCAGTCCTTACATTTTCTGTCCTTTATTCAGACAAAACAACAAGAAACATACGTTCTTTAGTGAGGATTAGAGCTGTTATAATGGGAGGAAACTCGCTCTCGTGATGTTTGCTTTCACTTCAACATGGCTCTGCAGCCCGGGGCACAAAGTCTTCACGTTCAGTACTGTAACACTGTTTCTAGTCATTACATCCTGAACGGCCTGTTTCCAGCCTTATAGTGTATCTGTATCTGCCTGTAGGCACACGCTTGTGTGAGCGATATGCCCTGTCTAAGAGGACTCTCAAAATCTGTCTGTATTAGTGATATTGTCTTCTATAATGATGTCTGAGTCAGTATGTATTAGTGATAGTGTCTTCTATAATGATGTCTGAGTCAGTCTGTATTAGTGATAGTGTCTTAAATAATGATGTCTGAGTCAGACTGTATTAGTGATAGTGTCTTCTATAATGATGTCTGAGTCAGACTGTATTAGTGATAGTTTCTATAATGATGTCTGAGTCAGTCTGTATTAGTGATAGTGTCTTCTATAATGATGTCTGAGTCAGACTGTATTAGTGATAGTTTCTATAATGATGTCTGAGTCAGTCTGTATTAGTGATAGTTTCTATAATGATGTCTGAGTCAGTCTGTATTAGTGATACTGTCTTCTATAATGATGTCTGAGTCAGTCTGTATTAGTGATAGTGTCTTCTATAATGATGTCTGAGTCAGACTGTATTAGTGATAGTTTCTATAATGATGTCTGAGTCAGTCTGTATTAGTGATACTGTCTTCTATAATGATGTCTGAGTCAGTCTGTATTAGTGATAGTGTCTTCTATAATGATGTCTGAGTCAGTCTGTATTAGTGATACTGTCTTCTATAATGATGTCTGTAGTGATAGTGTCTTCTATAATGATGTCTGAGTCAGTCTGTATTAGTGATACTGTCTTCTATAATGATGTCTGAGTCAGTATGTATTAGTGATACTGTCTTCTATATTGATGTCTGAGTCAGTCTGTATTAGTGATACTGTCTTCTATAATGATGTCTGAGTCAGTCTGTATTAGTGATAGTGTCTTCTATAATGATGTCTGAATCAGACTGTATTAGTGATAGTTTCTATAATGATGTCTGAGTCAGTCTGTATTAGTGATACTGTCTTCTATAATGATTTTTGAGTCAGACTGTATTAGTGATAGTTTCTATAATGATGTCTGAGTCAGTCTGTATTAGTGATACTGTTTTCTATAATGATGTCTGAGTCAGTCTGTATTAGTGATACTGTCTTCTATAATGATGTCTGAGTCAGTCTGTATTAGTGATACTGTCTTCTATAATGATGTCTGAGTCAGTCTGTATTAGTGATACTGTCTTCTATAATGATGTCTGAGTCAGTCTGTATTAGTGATACTGTCTATCTCCAATGATGTCACAGTCTGTCAGTGTTAGAGTTACTCTCTATCTTCTAATGATATCACAATTTGTCTGTATTAGTCTGTAGTAGCTTATATTAGTCTGTATTAGTCTGTATTAGCCTGTATTAGTCTGTATTAGCCTGTATTAGTCTTTATTAGTCTGTATTAGTCTGTATTAGCCTGTATTAGTCTATATTAGTCTGTATTAGTCTGTATTAGTCTGTATTATAGTCTGTATTAGTCTGTATTAGTCTGTATTAGTCTGTATTATAGTCTGTATTAGTCTGCATTAGTCTGTATTATAGTCTGTATTATAGTCTGTATTATAGTCTGTATTAGTCTGTATTATAGTCTGTATTATAGTCTGTATTAGTCTGTATTATAGTCTGTATTAGCCTGTATTAGTCTGTATTAGTCTGTATTATAGTCTGTATTAGTCTGTACTATAGTCTGTATTATAGTCTATATTAGTCTGTATTATAGTCTGTATTAGTCTGTATTATAGTCTGTATTATAGTCTGTATTAGTCTGTATTATAGTCTGTATTAGTCTGTACTATAGTCTGTATTATAGTCTATATTAGTCTGTATTATAGTCTGTATTATAGTCTGTATTAGTCTGTATTATAGTCTGTATTAGCCTGTATTATAGTCTGTATTAGTCTGTATTATAGTCTGTATTATAGTCTGTATTAGTCTGTATTATAGTCTGTATTATAGTCTGTATTAACATACAGAGAAGAGAACTGAAGAAAGATTTGAAGGGGATGAAGAAGACATGGAAAGACCTTGAGCTGATGGCACGTGACAGGAAGTCTTGGTACACGTCTGGTAAAGGCCTATGCACCTTAGGCAGCTGAAGGTTGATGATGATGAAATCTTTCGCATTCTATAAATACTTTCAGCAGTGAAGAAAATCATTACGACAGGGAAGGGGCTGGTTGAACCTTGTGATTGGAGTAATAGAGTTAAGAGTCGGTGGTATAGGTGCGGTCGCTGGTGGAGCACGTTTGAAATAAGCTCCGATCTGTAGTTAATGGCGATATGTCACGTCCGTGCGTGATAGGTTTGAAAAGTTGTTATAGCCACGTCTTCCTACGCCCAGAGTTGTCTTTTTACAGACCAAACCACTAACTTCATTTGACAGTAGTAGTACAGAAATGTTAAGAGGCGAATATGTATGCTAGCTGATGACTGCATGTGTTAGTGTAGACAATGTGTCATTTAATGTCGTGTCGACTTTCGTTGTTGTTCATGTATCTCCGTTTTATACAGAGTCTGGTTTCTTGAATCAGCTAGCTGTATTGTCAACCTCTTTCCGTGCTATGTGGTCAGTTTATCGAGCTATTCTCTCTCTCTCTCTCTCTCTCTCTCTCTCTCTCTCTCTCTCTCTCTCTCTCTCTCTCTCTCTCTCTCACTCTCGCTGGCTTGCTCGCTCTGTGTTCCCTATATGTTTGCCTGTGGCCTTTATAGTTGTTTTTTTTCCTTTCCTCTCGTATTTGACAGTTGCCTATGCAAGAAACTTGATGATAGAGAATACACGAGTTGGGAGTAATAGGATTTCTACGGGTATAGGACAGAAATAATCTTGGGAAGTGTAAACAATAGCGTACAGTTATCTTTCTTGTTTAACCTGGACACGAGGTCTGTCGGTTAAATTAGGAGGTATGTCCAAATAAAAACAATCTTTCAGGCTCGATCTTAAAATAAGTTGCATGTACAATGTAGACATATAAATTCCAAATTCTAACAGAGAGGCTGAAGTCACACAATGTTTTTATTACATGCAGTATCTTTTAGCTTCCCGTGGAACATATGCCTTTATACATTCATGCCAAACGTTCCTTTCATGTGCTGTGTCCGTTCAAGATCTTTCCATGTTCTCGTTATGCCCTTCTTATATGTGTATGACTCTCTTCCACATGTGTTGTTGGGCTCTCACCATGGTGATTCCGGAACAAGGACTACCTAGTAATGCTCTCAACGTGCCTTCTCAATATGTTGTTGTTGATTAACTAGGTCTGCTGTTCGTGTCGTTCTTTAGCAGCCAATGTCGTGTTGAAGAATTCTTGGCAATATCTACATTTCAGAGCTACAAGTTTCAAGTTTCAGAGCTACAAGTTTCAAGTTTCAGAGCTACATGTTTCAAGTTTCAGAGCTACAAGTTTCAAGACTTAACACGTCTTGTTAAGTTAGTCATAAACTCCAGTTTCTGTCATGGATATTCTAACCTGGTTAGCCAAGCTTTTAAAGGATCCTGACATCTGGTTTCAAGCTAGAAAGCAAAGTGTGAGAGGAGGGGTGTAGACATACTGTGCATTGACCAGACAACAGAGCGTCAGATTGGTAGAGTGGTTAGAGCGCTGGTATCTCGCGGCAAGGATGCCGGGTTCGATTCACGATATTGACACGCTTCAGTCTACCCAGCTGTAAATGTGTACCTGACTTTGAACGTGAGGTAAGGAAAGAATGACAGCGAAGAAGGGGACTGGTCACCTCACTTCTCGATACTGGCCTAGTATAATGAAGTCTCTATCACTTCCCATCCTACGGCAATATCTACAGTGGGACTAACTTTACTGTTTCCAGGGAGCTTTTCAGGATCTTTATGAGCACTGTCACCCGTCTAAGTACTAACCACACCCGACGTTGCTTGAGTTCTGTGATTGAACGAGAACTGGTATTTTTAACGTGGTATGGCCATAGGCTCTCAATATATGCCCCATCCAACGATAGCATCAATTCTCCTCCCATCTTATCTCAATAATATTTGTTTTACTCTATCCATCAGCTCATCAGTGGACGATTTTGCCATTCCATTTTAACCCTTTTATTCTCTTCAAGCAACCATTTCATATAGACAAATTTATTAACCCAGTGGATAACAGAAACTCGTAACTGTGACTAACTTTCCACCTTTCTTTGTATTACATGGTATTTCCTTTTGAAGCGTCATTTGTAAACACGAATTTATAATAACAACTTACACGGTTCCAAATTTACCTTTACACCGTATGCCTCACAGTGAAGTTACCACAAAGTAATGTTATGGCGCTGTCACAGCGCGCGTGATAAAATGTGAAGATTTAATTTTGAGGCCAGGCCAATGGTTAAAATATTCATATTCACATTTCAGACATTTCTGTATAATCAGTTTTATATAATCATTGCACGTTTTATGTAATCATTGCATGCCTGCATTTGATGGTTCTGGAAATAGCACTGCTGAACGGTTATTAACTGGTCTTCATGAATACATCAGCATCATGATTTCCCTTCCGTTTCCTAAGAAACACAGGCCTTCAAAAAATTCACGCCAAGCCCTTCTGTCCTGTACTATTCGTGTATGGCCTTTCTGTATTTAGGTTTAGGATTTTGAACCCCGCACTTGAAAACTGGTGTTTTGTGTGTGCAAGGGATACCCGGTTCAACCCCATGTGGGTTATAATTTGGGTAGATAGTGTTCATCTTTCCATATAGTGTATTACTTTGTTGTGTGTGTTGGCTCTTCCAGGCTGTAATTTATCTGCCGTTTGTTGTGACAATGTTTAATGTCTATGAGGCCTGTAATGTTTCTTCTTCCATGATACCATGTTGCTCTCTCTCTCTCTCTCTCTCTCTCTCTCTCTCTCTCTCTCTCTCTCTCTCTCTCTCTCTCTCTCTCTCTCTCTCTCTCTGGCTACTGACATCTTTTTTCTGCTGGGCTTTTGTTGGTCACAGAAAGCCCATACACAAATACGTAGTACAGGACAGAAGGGCTTGGCGTGACTTTATCTATAATAGGTCACATATTTATGAGCTGGGGTGACCAGTTCCCTTCCTTGCTGCCTTTGCCTTCCCTAACTCAAAAGCAGATTTAGACACCCCATTTTTACAGCCGAGTAGACTGAAGTATGGCTCTACCTTGTTTGCCTCGAGAATCATGCACTCAAACCACGCTGCCAGTAATTACGCTCAGTCAATGCAAGCACCCTTTTAGGAAAGTATGCTGTCGTGAAATGACGTCTGTCTCACATCACGAATTCTAAATATTTCTGACCTTACCTCGCGCCATACAGTGTAGAAAGATAAAATACACTGACCAATGAAAACGCTTTCTTGGTGTTGTGTTTACTACCGCTGGGAAAATAAAGATGGCAAGACCCTATTTGTGTAACATGATTAACTTCGGAATTTTACTACAGCAGTATGGAAGAAGTACCACTTGGCAGAGGTTATCAAAACAATATCAGGGATGTTATTCTACCCGTAAGTAGTAATACTTTTACTAATACTATTATAGGACGGGAGAAATCTTAGGTTAAATGAATTCGAAGCTTCAGGTTGGCCTAAGTTTAGCTGTTTAAACTATGCATACAAGAAAATGCAAGTAGTAACCAAAAAGATTATTATATAGATATGTAAAGCCTAATTCCCAGTATAATGTAAGCTTTAAATGACTAAAATCGCATCAGGAATAACGAAGATAATTTTAAAAAGTAGTTTTCCTACATTGTACAAAAGGCCAAACGGTACCCACATTTTGTGATAGTTATTGCATTCTTCGGGGATTCCATCTCGTACGTCCGAGGTCAGACTATATATAGACTGGCCTTTCGAACTCGGGTTAGTCACTATTATTTGAAAAAACACAGAGAGCGGGGAAAGGAGAGCATATGTTAATACCAGCGTTTGCCTTCTGCTTTTGTTAGCAGACCTTAATCAACCATTGAGGGCTAGTCTGTGTGTGCCTGAGCGTAAGAACGAATATATATATATATATATATATATATATATATATATATCTATATATATATATATATATATATATATATATATATATATATATATATATATAATTGTGTGTAATTATATTGATTAATTCAGCTGTGCGATACGACGTGTATAAGATGTTTTAGGAATGGACAGTGTGTACTGATGAAACTTACAGACTCATGTGTAAATTCGAGAGGCAAAGCCCGCCTTCGGAAATATTAATATATTGAGAAAGATGGTCAATTGTGTCTGTAAGTTGGGAAAGGTATTTAAAGAAGTATTTCTTGAATAGAATGAGACACCTACCAGGAACATAAAGAAGGATGAAAGGGATTGATTCACAGTATCGTTTGACATATTACTTAATATTTTTACCCACAACCAAATTATTGTATGGAGGCGAATCATGGGAAAATACTTATAATTAAGAAGGTAGAAGTAAATTGTGATCACTTTGAATTAAAATGATTGTTGATACTATACTATACCTTGTGCATCTGCTAGCACGCTTATCTGAAACTGTCTATCGTCCCCATCTGTGTCATAAGAGGGATATGGATAGACAAATACAGGGATTGCGTTTGAATTTATTGCAGGTTTAATCCTTTAACCAAAAGTCTCCAAATAAGAAGAGGCTTCTCTTACTAACGTTGCAACGAATGCAGTGCCAGTCTGTGATAGCAGGCCAGTCATAATGTATGTAACTACTGGAGATTTCATCTGAAGATTCTAACCAGCATCTAAGGGAGCCATCTGCAGTGATGCAGATAAGTTGCTTAGGGCAACCGTGCAGCTTATCCATACTCACCAAAGACATATACGCATCCAGTTTGTGATGACCATAATAGTATAGAGTTTCTATAAACTTATAATAATAATAATTCTTCAAGTGAATGATCAAGCAAGCTAATTTTGTGTACAAGATGATAGACGTTTTGACCCAAGTGAAAAACATTTGTTGAACTGTTTTATTTATTTACTGTTGTAAAATACAAGGTATTTGAGTTTCAAACTTTTCAAACAGAAAAGAGTAACTGTTTAATTAAATTGTATATATTCATCAGCAGACTTTCTTAAATTCTTTAAGTTGAATTACAGTTCTTGTTGGTGAATTTAGTTATATAATTACCCCTAGCAGAGTCAATAACAATATTAAATACCATAATCACAGAGGCGGATCAGGAGGTAGCAGTTAGGGACTCAGAGTACTACATCACCATCTTCTCTGGAAACTTACATAGCTTGACCCTACCTTTGTGTCTATACACCCTAACTCTCTTCAGAGAAGGGGGTATTACTGATAAGACCAGACTCTTATCTGGCACTATCCTGGTATCATCTGATACACCTTTATGTCCAGGATATCTTCTTAATTTTAATAACATCTGAACCTCTCGCGACATATGCACGGTAAGTGAAAAATACGAAACAATACAAAACAATGCCCATAGTCAAAGAAACAAACTTGGCAATACACTGAAGTGATGGGCATTTTCGTGGTCCAAGTTTTTATTTTTTTTTAATTTAAGCAAAGTTCAGTTTTAACTTAAAGATGTGAATAAATACACACTGCACAGCTTTTAAAGTTAGTTTTTTTTTCCCCCACTGAAAAAAAATTAATTTCTATTGGTTTTAAAAATGTTTTTCTTGTTAGTATTTTAAACATTTCTTTGGTTCTTGCAACTGGTTTATTTCATGTACTTTGATGTCTTTTGAATATATTTCGTTTTTGCTCTAGTAAAATTGCTTTTACATGTGTTTATAGAATTTATCCAAAGTCACGAACGATCAAACATGCAATGAGATAAAGCTATTGAGCATATTTACAATCCAGTATGTTGTTGTTGTTTTCTTTTTCAAAGATTAGTTTGCAAATTTAAAGACAAGCAAGCCTCTTTTCTACTTTATACTTTGGGGTCGTCCACATATGACGTCATGCAATTTTCCTATTTTAAAACCACCCTTGTCACACTTCGCCACAAAAAGACACCCCCCCCCCACTTCCATTTTTATGTGACGTCACAAATATCTAACCCATCACCACCTACACAATTTTTTAACCTACTGAAAAGAAAGAATGTAATCAAATGAAATTAGCTAATTAGTGCAGACAATCTTTTAAGTTAAAAAAAAAAGGTAAAGGATCCCATTTACACGCCCATAGAGGCATATTGGCCCATATTTTCTCGACCATCGGCACAAAATCTCACCTCAACTGGGGATCGAACCATGAACCACTGAGCTAGGAAACCAGTAAACTAACCACTATGCTACCGCGGCTCCCAATCTTTTAACTTAAATAGTATTTAAATTAATCAGACTTTGACAATACCAGAGAGCCTGTGAAAATGACAGCAACATCATTTATCTAGATAAGTGCCATACATGTCGGCACTATAGTACTATATTTCTGTATAGAAATAACATAAAATATGTTGGCAAGAGACTTTCATGATAATTTTAAAAGAGAGAGAGGGAATGATGACAGCACCCCACCCATACTATTAATTACCAGTGTCATTAACTTAGTGAACCTAGATACACATATTTTGATTGTCTTGTTATAAATTGAATGGACAGAAGATCCATGGTAGTATTTAAATTGTTGTAAATACATTCATAATATCAATTTTTGGTTGTTGGACCTGATGCAGAAAATTCTGATCAGGCCAAATAAATTGTAAATAACCATTTTACCAAACTTTTAACACAGACTTCTATAAGATATATTTCTTAGAGTGTCAGTGTGTTTGTGGCTGTAGTCTTGACTCAGTCATATATATATATATATATATATATATATATATATATATATATATATATATATATATATATATATATATATATATATATATATATATATATATATGTGTGTGTGTGTGTGTTAGTAAATACATGTGTTTGTAGTACTTGTACTTACAATACATCATACACTCATAACCCTAGACATATAGACGTAGCTAACATACATATTAGTCAAGAATAAGTCTGATTGAGGTCGTAAGGTGATAGCAGAAAGGTGTTCTGATAAATCAACCCAACATTTAGTATAATCAGGGACCTTCACAGCTGACCTCATTCAGTACAATAGGAATAACATCTTATAACATAAAATCCACCACATATATTGGGGGCTCGTCCGGGATCTGAATTTTTCACATATATTGGGGTCTCCTGTCCCGGGATTTTAACTTTGCACTGGGTAAAACTTCCCCTAAAATTGTATGGGAATCTCATAAAATAATATTAAAAGTATTTTGTGAAATAGTGGATGAACTGTTAGTGCTTAGTGTTGTTGTCATATTAGAGTTATTAAGTTACCTTAGTATATTGCTAACCTTAAGTTAGATAATATGGCTGATTTAGCTAAGTTCAGATCTGCGGCTGTGCA
This sequence comes from Oreohelix idahoensis, assembly GCA_024509875.1. Lineage (NCBI taxonomy): Eukaryota > Metazoa > Mollusca > Gastropoda > Stylommatophora > Oreohelicidae > Oreohelix > Oreohelix idahoensis. The sequence continues at coordinate 38,253 of JAMPIV010006769.1, read as the reverse complement.
GACTGCTAGGGAGATGAATATGGAGGGTCAAGTCTTGATTGACTACGTCACCTCAGAATGTGATAAGTATATTGCTAGGGAAGAACATAGGTTAGCTGAAGAAAGGAGAATGCAGTTAGAAGATGCTAGAGAGAGGGAAATTAAAAGGATGCAAATTGAAGCTGAGAAGGAGGCTAGGGCCTTAGAGGCTGATAGAGAGGCTAAGAGATTGGAGGCTGAAGAAAATCGACAGCAAAGGGAAGCAGAAGAAAAGAGATTGGCTGCCGAGAGGGAAGCAGAAGATAAAAGATTACAGAGGGAGCATGAGCTGCGACTCAGGGAGCTGGAGTTGCAGGGCCATGCTCCTGACTATGGTCACAGCCCCTCTACCTCTGATGCTACTGCTAGTCAGGGGGCCTCTAACTCAGCTATGGGTTTTCATTTAGACCATTTTGTTGAGAAAGACGATGACATAGAAAGTTTTCTAGGTAGGTTTGAACTTTTGGCTACCACGTATGGGTTAGAGAGAGAGAAGTGGAGCCTAAAGTTATCCCAGGGTCTCAGGGGAACAGCTTATGAAGTTTTTGCCAAAATGAGCAGGGATGACCAAGACAACTATGACATGTTGAAGCAGGCTCTTCTGTTAAGATACGAAAAGAACGGAGAGTTTTATAGAAAGAAATTTAGGAATGCCAGGTTACTGTCGGGTGAGACCTATCACCAGTTCTCCGCCCGGTTAGAAACGTATATGGAGAAATGGGCTACTTTGGGGAAAACCCAAGATCTCAAAGAGATGATACTCATTGAACAGATGAGAGAGTTCATGGCTCCAGACATGAGAAAGTTTCTCATGGAACAGGGCGCGGAGAGGCTGGGTGAGATAATTAATGTCGCTGAGAGGTATCAGGCAGCCCAGGCAGAGGTAGATGGCACTAAAAAGAAACACGTAGAAAATGGTAAGGCTCCACAAAACTTTAACAGATTTGACAACAATGATCAAGGTAACAAAGGTAGGCACAATTTTGATAGACCACGCAATGACTATAAAAATAAAAACCCACAATTTAATGACAGAAGGTATGATGAAAGAAAACCTTTTAACCAAGGAAAGAGGTGGTGTAAACATTGTATGAAGGATAACCATAACACCGAATTTTGTAAAAGTAAACCTTCTGGATGGGCTGCTATGGGAAGGGGAAACCAGGAAGTAAAGGACAATCCTGCTGGACAGCAGGAACCTTATCACCCCCCAGTTTGTGAGGATGTTGTATGCAATGATGTCACCATTAGGTGCCTCTATGATACAGGTCTAGATTTTGATGCTGTCGTGAGTGCGCACTTGGTGAACCCAGAGCAGTATACCACATAAATAGTGGAGATACAAGGGGCGACCAAGGACCTACCACTCATGAAACTTCCCATTGCAAGGATAACAGTGAAAACTCGCTATGTGGAAGGGATAATCAGAGCAGCAGTGATAGACGCACCCATCTACCCTCTGATATTGGGGTGTCGTTATGTCTACTTGGGGAATCCCAAGAGACCTGTGGTCTTGGCAGCAGTCCAGACCCGATCACAATCCAGAAAGGAAGAAGATGAACCTATAAATACTCATCCAGAGAAGATGAGGAAGGCACAGGCTCAAGATAGGTCACTGAAGCAGTGCTTTCAAAAATTACGTACCTGCCATACACCTCCTAAGAAAGGAGACTTTTATCTGAAGAATGAATTGTTATATAGGAAGGCCGGAACTGGTTCAAAGGGTCACGGACAACTGGTACTTCCCAAGATGTTTACGGCAGACGTAATAAGGAGTTTATATGTTGGAAAAGATGGGGACCACGAGAAAGTAGGTACCATCTGCCAAAAGGTTTCGCAAAAATATTTCTGGCCAGATGTAAAGGTAATTATTGAGAATTTCGTAGAAGCCTGCGGCATATTTCATGAGGGAACACACACAAGTGGGAAAATTGATCAGGACCTAGACACGCCACGGGGCAAACTTAGGCCTGGAAATAAAAATAATTGTAATAAAGTAGACAACATGGAATGGGAGCCCCCTTTTCACACACAGTCTTCACTCGAATGTATTAGAACGGCCACTATGCGACGAGTAGTTTTACCCCAGACTAAGCTGACAATCCCTCGGTCAGAATTACATAAACTGGAGGAAACGAAAAGAGAGAGGAGATCTCTCACAATGAACCTAAAGTGAGGAGACAACCCCAAGAAAAGAATTGGTAGTGGACGATTTGTGAGTGATGATTCTAGGAAGAAAAGTCTTCACTACAAAGCTTCTAATGTAAAGGACCTGACGGGTGCCACGAAAAATAAGTATGAAAAATTAAAAGTCCACATGTAATTTGTTAAGGACCTGGACAGATGAGAAGGCAGAGGAGACTGTTACATCATCATATCAATATGTGAACGAACCAAATCCAGGAAGGAACACACCCATTGGCCTTGTCTATCGCAACCGAAATGAAAAATGACCCCCTCCCCTCATTTGAATATCCACTGAAAACCAGTGAAACGTTTGCACAGGTGAAGATCAGTAATCATCTGACAAAAGGACAGAGGGAGAAGGTTCAACAGGTCCTTGAGAAACATACAGATGTGTTAACGGATAAACCGGGGCACACCAATTTGTTGGAATATGTATGAAACTACTAGACCCAGCACCTATCTGTATGAGGCCCTATTCTATTCCTTTCGCTAAGGAAAAAGCTTTGAAAGAGGAGATAGATTATTTGTTACAAGAAGGAATTATTTCTCACAGTGAGTCTCCTTATAGTTCCTGTGTGGTTTTGTTGCGGAAACCATCGGGAGAACATAGACTGTGCATCGATTACAGGAAACTGAATGCTGTCACAGAAGGTCAGGTGGATCCATTACCTGATACTAATCAACTATTTGCCAGGCTGAACAAGGCAAAATATTTTTCTAAGGTGGATCTTAGCAAAAGCTATTACCAAATTCCAGTAAAGCCTGAGGTTCGGCCTTATTTAGCCTTTAGCACCTCGGAAGGTCATTATGAGTTCAAGATGTTACCATTTGGGTTGAAAAAATGCCCCGAGTGTGTTTTCTAGGATGATGCGAAAATTGCTGGATCCCTTGAAAAATCCATGTATTTCGAATTTTATGGATGATATCCTCATTGCTACGGAAACATTTGAGGAACACGTTACCTCTTTGAATATGCTGTTTGATAGACTCAGAGGGGCTAACTTAACCGCTAGGCCAACAAAATTTTGTATTGGTTGTAAAGAGTTGGAATTCTTGGGACATACGGTACATCAGGGTAGCATGACCCCTGATCCCAACAATCTGGAAAAATTGAAAAGAGCACCTAGACCACAAACAAAGAAAGATGTGCGATCTTTCGTGTCGTTGTGTGGTTTCTTCCAAAAGTACATTAAACATTTTAACTCTATATGTGCTCCTCTGACAGATTTAACTCGCAAAGGTCAACCTGATACTATAATTTGGTCCGCACAGTGTGAATTGGCTTACCAGGAGTTAAAAGAAAAACTCACAAGCAGGCCAGTATTGCAATTGCCTGACTTGAATCAAGAATTTATTGTGAGAAGTGACGCAAGCAATGTGGGCCTGGGCGCTACATTGTTGCAAAGGTCCTCCTCACAAGATGGAAAATTGAACCAAGTCGCTTATGCAAGCCGCAAGTTGAACAAGGCGGAAAAAAATTATTCAACAAGTGAAAAGGAATGTCTCGCGTTGATATGGGCGATAAAAAAATTCCAGATTTATTTATATGGCAGGACATTTGTGGTCCAAACGGATCATTCACCACTCGTATTCCTGTCACAGGCCAAGCATGAAAATTCCAGATTGTTGAGATGGTCTTTATTATTGCAGCCATACTCATTTCTGATTGAATATATTCCCGGCCCTCAGATCTTAGGCGCAGATTTTTTGAGCAGACATCCTTATGATGAAGATCAGAAAAACACGTAAGACTTCATTAAGCTAAGTTATCTCGCAGATTATAACCTGCTAATGATTGCATGTTTTAGGAAGGGAGGTGTGTAGTAAAATCTGCGAGAATAATCGCTCATTTCAGTAAGATTTTAGTCATAAAATGATAATAAATAAAACCGCCCTATTGTGTCTGACGGTGATACTCTCACACGCCAGCATCGCGCTGAATTTTGTGCCATGGAACGGCTTAGAACGATCCCACGGTAAAAATCTAACACGCTTTTTAGTTTCGGTTTCGAAAACGTACAACTAACATTTTGGCCGCTTGCCAGATCTACTACAGGCAATCCTTATAATTAACGATTTGTTAGAAATGTAACGCCAAACTGCTGTCTAAAGTAACGTAATCTGTCAACAGTAACGCAAAATTTGGTAGTCTTTTGGACTTTTTCTAAGTAGCAATAACGAGACGACTGTAATACATTAACGCAAAATGCTACCATCGCCTTGCCAAAACCCGCTTCGTTCTGCCCGCGAGACAACTAGTATATACACGCTGTGGCAAAGCTAACGGATATACACACACAGACAGTTTAAATTCTCGACGCGTAGTGTAGTTGTGACGTCACAAAAACAAGTTGGTTTATTTGAAAAATTAAAAAGTGAGACAGAAGGAGGGGGACAAGATGGTAGACTTATGTAAAAAGTTATAATTAACGACTGTCAGTGATAAAACTGAAAATCTAAACGCACATGCCCAATGGGCTGATCACCCGTTGGCTTGTCATACCGATTACGGAAACAACGGCAGACGGATCTATTTGTTGTTGCCCTAAAGACGCCGCTAGGCGTGATGGGAAACTACAACAGAGAAAATCAATCTGCTGTTGCCCTTAAGACGCCACAAGGCGTGATGGCCTCTGACTGCTTGGTCGGTCTTTGGCTAAGGACGGAAGAAGAAGAAACGCACATGAATATAGTCATAAAAATTATATATTCGTGTAGCTTAGTGTATTCTGAGCACAAATATGTTTTAATATTAATTGTAGTCAAATTATTAGCCAAGTTATTGAGGAAATACTATTTGACTGGAAACGCGTAGACTGTTGTCCTTGCTCGTTAACTGTAACGTTATTGGGAACGATAGTTTGAAAGGAGGCATAGGAGTAATTCGAATCTGATTGGAGGGTATAGGAGGGTAGACAGAGAGTATTGGTTGGGCAGAAAATATAAAATCTATATTTAGAAAAATCGCTCCTAGAAGTGTGAAGTAGTGTTTTTCTTTTTAAATTTTTGAAAATTGAAATGCTAGACCCTCGCTGTGATTGGGCCGGTCTAGGCATATTGGCAAAAAGCGTTTACAGCTCAGCGCCAGTTGAAAAGAAATATGTTAGAAGCAAGCTGCGTTGTCCTCAGCAGTACCAAGTGTGTTATTAACCATTGGCAGTCTGAACAGAAGGCAAAGCTGAATTTAAACTACTATTTATGCTAAAGCCAGTCAACGTACGTTTGTGATATTTCTTTGAATTGTGAGGTTTTTGTTCTGGTACAGTGTGGGTACCAGAACCCTGGTGGCGTTGTTGCAGTGTACTAAAGTAACCTATTGTTTGGACCCTGAGGTCTAGTTACTGCACCAGGAACCTTGTCAGCGTGGTCATACCAGAGAGCCTGTGAAAATGACAGCAACATCATTTATCTAGATAAGTGCCATACATGTCGGCACTCAGTTTATCCACTATAATACTATATTTCTGTATAGAAATAACATAAAATAAATTGTTGGCAAGAGACTTTCAAGATAATTTTAAAAGAGAGAGAGGGAATGATGACAGCACCCCACCCATACTATTAATTACCAGTGTCATTAACTTAGTGAACCTAGATACACATATTTTGATTGTCTTATTATAAATTGAATGGACAGAAGATCCATGGTAGTATTTAAATTGTTGTAAATACATTCATAATATCAATTTTTGGTTGTTGGACCTGATGCAGAAAATTCTGATCAGGCCAAATAAATTGTAAATAACCATTTTACCAAACTTTTAACACAGACTTCTATAAGATATATTTCTTAGAGTGTCAGTGTGTTTGTGGTTGTAGTCTTGACTCAGTCATATATATATATATATATATATATATATATATATATATATATATATATATATATATATGTGTGTGTGTGTGTGTTAGTAAATACATGTGTTGACAGACTTGGTGATATTCTGTGACAGACTTGGTGGTACTCTGTGACAGACTTGGTGATACACTGTGACAGACGTAGTGGTACTCTGTGACAGACGTAGTGGTACACTATTACAGACTTGGTGGTACACTGTGACAGACTTGGTGATACACTATGACAGACTTTTTGGTACACTGTGACAGACTTGGTGATACACTGTTACAGACTTGGTGATACACTGAGACAGACATGGTGATATACTGTGACAAACTTGGTGGTACACTGTGACAGACCTGGTGGTACACTGTAACAGAAGTAGTAGCACACTGTGATAGACGTAGTGGTACACTGTGGCAGACTTGGTGGTACACTGTGACAGACTTGGTGATACACTATGATAGACTTCGTGATACACTGTGACAAACCTGGTGGTACACTGTGACAGAATTGGTGGTACACTGTGACAGACTTGGTGGTACACTGTGACAGACTTATTGATACACTGTGACAGACTTGGTGATCCACTGTGACAGACCTCGTAATGCACTATGACAGATTTGGCAATGTACTGACAGATGTACTGATACACTGCGACAGACTTGGCTGTATGCTCTGACGTCAGACTTCGTGGTGCACTATGATAGACTTGGTAGTGTACTAGCAGACTTGTTGATACACTCTGACAGAAATGGTGGTGCACTGACAGACTTTAAGATACACTATGATATACTTGGTGATAGACTGTAACAGATATGGTGGTACACTCAGACAAGCGGTTGTACATTCTTTATGAAAGCTTTGAAAGTGCACTTTGGCAGACGGTTCCATACTGTTGTCAGACAAAGTGATATGTTCTGACGGACCTGAAATTATTTTCTGGCAGAACTGGTGATTAACTCTAACAAACTTGATGATACACATTGACATACTTAATGGTTCACTATGACACACTTGATGTTAAACACTGACAGACATGATGGTACACTCTGACACACTTCATGGTACACACTGACAGACTTGATAGTTTACACTGACAGACATGATGGTACACTCTGTCACACTTGATGGTCCACACTGGCATATTTTATGGTACACGCTGACATATTTGAAGGTTCACTCTGAGAAACATGATGGTACACACTGACAGACTTTATGGTATGTACTGACAGACTTGATGGTACACTCTGACACACTTGATGGTTCACTCTGACAAACATGATGGTACACACTGACAGACTTGATGGTACATTCTGACACACTTGATGGTCCACACTAGCATATTTAATGGTACACGCTGACATATTTGATGGTATAGAGAAACATGATGGTACACACTGACAGACTTGATGGTACATTCTGATACACTTGATAGTCCACACTGGCATATTTGATGGTACACTCTGACACACTTGATAGTCCACACTGGAATATTTGATGGTACACTCTGACACACTTGATGGTTCACACTAACAGACAATGGTACACTCAGACAGACTTGATGGTACATTCTGACATAATTGAAGATACACACTGACATATTTAATGATACACAATAACACACTTGATAGCATACACTGACATGCTTGATGGTACACTCTGATATACTTGATGGTACACACTGACATATTTGATGGCACTCAATAATACACTTGATAGCAAACACTGACATGCTTGATGGTACACACTGACATACTTGATGGTACACTCTGTGACAAAATAACCTCGTACGCCACATTTACCTGGGCAATCCTGTAATTCATTCAATGCTCTTCATTTTCTTTTTCCCACCTCTGACAATATTTAGTATTTTCCATTCATTGTTTACGCTCCCTTCCCCTAATTTTTGTCATGTCGGGACTTCAGCCACCATCTTTTGCTAATTAGGGTATGTGGCAAAATTGTTTCCAATTCTGTTATGGAATCGATTACTGAAATCGGCGGTGTTATTATAATTCCATGCGAACATGGCAGCGACACGAGAGGGTCACAGTTCATAACAAACATGACTACTAACAGTAGTAGTGAGATGTGCTTTATTTCTAGCTTCGGACGGATGGTATAACCACGAGGAGAATAAAATAACAGAAAGACTTATATGTTTAGATTCTGGAAGATTGCCTCGATGTTCACATATATGTATTATGGATGGAAATGTATGGGAACGGAAGATATCGTAAGTTGAATGCATAAAATTGTGATTTGATAGGATCAGTATACACTTTCGAGCGATGTAGGAAAATGTTTAATGGTCGGACGAATAAGAAAGTTAGATGGAATGGTAGCTCTGGACTGTCCGGTTCTAACGAGACTTAAATGGACAGAATCGGATGGACAGAAGACTAGAACGACGAAGGAAGTGGTGGACCAGCTTGTACAGAATTCTAAATTGCATTCAATTTGCAAACAAATTTAGCAGACCAAACACGCCTGTGACGTCATGCTTTCAGAGAGGGACGCATTGCCCCATAAAAGGGGGGAGCGCAATTTAAAAAGGACACACTGCCAAAAGTTTTGAAACAAGTAGGACGAACGACAGAGCGTGCCACTAAGACTTTGCCATCTGCAAATGTGTGCAGCCTGCCACGCCATTCACGTCCAGTGTTGATTTCTGGAGTTTGATGGTAAGCTGAATTATGAAAACTATTATGTAAATATTTAATTTATTACAATGTTATTATCTGATGCATATTATTTGTTTGTAAATGCTAGGAATTGCATAATTTTGTTTAAATATAATTGAATGCCTTGAAGACATAGGCATTGATGGAAAAGATATAAGAATACTCAGTAACCTTTATTGGGAGCAAACTGCCACAGTAAGAACTGGAAGGAATTATTCACCATAATAATAATAATAATAAATTCTTTAAGCACCAAACACGGCACATAAGGCAGAAACCAGTGCTCTCCAGGTTGTTCGTTGTGACGCCACTCCTCTTAGCTCTTGCACATTATTTAGGCCCAACGTTCTTCCTTCTCTTATTATTGTTCTTCTGAGCGTTTCTCTTGGTCTTCCTTTTTTCCTCTTACCCTCAGGAACCCAAGTGAGCGCCTGTAGTGGTATTCTGTTGTTTTGCATTCGTAGGACATGACCGATATATGACCATCGTCTTTTCCTTATATAGTCGGAGACATATTTCTGCCTAGAGTCTTCTCTTATTTGTCGATTAGTCTTGAATTCTTTCCAACTGATGTTCATGAGTTTTCTAAGACATTTGTTCTCGAATGTATTCAGCTTGTTCTCCAATGATTTTGTTATTTTCCAACTCTCACAGCCGTATGTTAACACTGAGATAACATTTGAATTATACAGACGAAGCTTGGTATGTATATTCAATGATCGTAATTTCCAAATGTTAGATAATCTATTGAAGGCGCTAGCTGCCAAAGCAATTCTAGTATGGATTTCTCTTGTTGTGTCACCATCCTGAGTCATTTTACTGCCTAAATAATTGAAACTTTCAACTTTCTGTAGTTTTTTCCCCGTTCAAGATGATATCAAAGGTCTCGTTAGAAAAGTTCATAGCTTTAGTTTTAGAGGCATTTATTTGGAGACCTATTTTAACCGAGAGATGACACAAATTATTTATTGCTTCTTGGGATTGTCTTGGTGTTGAACTTAAGAATGCTACATCATCTGCGAAATCCAGGTCCCCCAGGAATTTTCCATTTGTCCATTTTATACCTAATTGTTCATTGTGGGTATAGTTTCTCATAACCCAATCAATAGCTATTCCAAAAAGTAGTGGTGACATAATACAGCCTTGTTTCACCCCTGTTTCTACTGTAAACCATTCTGTATTCCCTTTATTTGTTCTAACACAACATCTTGCATTGTCATATAGTGCTTTGATTATATTCACATATTTTGTTGGAAAACCATAGATTGTAAGTATCTTCCACAATGATGGGCGGTGTAGACTATCAAAGGCTTTTTGAAAATCGACGAAGGTGATAATAAGTGGCGATTGCCTTTCCACTGATTCTTCTATAATTGTTCTTAGTGTGAATATTTGATCAATACATGATCGTTTCGGCCTGAAACCCGCTTGTTCTTCTCTGATCTTTTCGTCAGCATGCAATTTAAGTCTTTCTAACATCATGCAACATAATAATTTTCCAGGTACTGATAATAGAGATATACCACGCCAGTTATTACAGTCTGATAGATCACCTTTCTTCGGTAACTTTACAATAATACTGTCTTTCCATTGTTGTGGTGGTTGTTCTTCTCTCCATACTTCATTTATAATATCTAAAATTCTCAAGAGGTTGTTGTCATTAATTGCTTTAATCATTTCCCCTGAAATAAAAAGAGGTGTCAGACAAGGTTGTGTGCTGTCCCCCTGCCTATTTAATTTATACACAGAAAAAATTTTCAAACAGATACAGGAAATACCAGGACTGAACATCAGTGGAAGGTCAATAAACAACCTTAGATATGCAGATGATACCGTGTTGTTAGCTGAAAGCGAACAGGAGTTACAGGAACTAGTGAAGCAAGTGAACAGTATAAGTCATGAATATGGACTCGACATTAATATTGAGAAAACAAAAACTATGATAATTAGCAAAACAGACGACAAACCCACATTAAAGATAAGCGTAAATGGGGAAATCCTGAAACAAGTCAAGAGCTACGTATATCTCGGTCATATAATAACAGAAGATGGCAGATGTGAAACAGAAATCAAGAAGAGAATAGGAATGGCCAAATCTACATTCAACAACATGAAACATATACTGACATCCAAACAGTTAACTCACAAATTAAAACTCAGAATCATAAAGTGTTATATATATTCTGCATTTCTGTATGATGCAGAAACATGGACGATGAATAAGCAGTTGGAAGAAAGAATTGAGGCTCTAGAAATGTGGATATATAGAAGAATGGGGCGTATCTCATGGAAAGAGATGAAAACAAATAAGGAGGTCCTAGAAAATCTAGGTATGAAAAGAGAACTAATGAGGGAGGTCAAAGTTCGACAGCTAAAATACTTTGGCCACATAAAAAGGCATAACACCTTGCAGAAGACCATAACAGAAGGGAGAGTTGAAGGTAAACGTGCAAGGGGAAGACAGCGCTATAAGTGGGAAGACAACATCAAGAGATGGACAGGAAAGAGTCTATCAGAGTGCACCATCAAGACAAGAGACAGAAGACGTTGGAGATCCATTACAGCCAACCTTCGTTGTGGAGATGGCAACTGATGATGATGATGATGTTTAAATATGTGGATAATGAGAAGGATCAAGCATACGCAGGAAAACTATAAGACCTGTAATTAATATTTGGAAAGATCAAGCTGTAAAATAATTGATGATGTACAGGAGTGGATAAAACAAGATGATTGTTAGTACATATAACTAATGGAAATGTTTAAACTAGTACTATATCACTGAAATGTTGTCTGTTCTTACTCTGACTTTATAATCTCGACATCTGATAACTGACTTGTCGTCTGACATCTGTGCTAGTCACCTGAAAATCTAGCCAGATACTAGCCAGGACCGATATATTGTTTCAGGTTCTTCCGATCATTCGATCTATACTGTCAACTATCAGAAGCCTGTGTATGTTCATCAGTGATAATCCCACGTAAGTGAAGGAACCCAACGTGTGAACAACAGCTGGTTCTTGGTACCCCTACTGTTGGGTCTGCCAAGACTGATAGAACTCCAGTGACAGTTCGGTGTCATCAGTATCACGGATCAAAGATAAGTTTCCTATAAAGAGACTGACATCATCAATATATGAAACACAACAATAACAGAATTAAGTCACATGATGACCATACTGTGCTAAAGTCAAAGGACTAAAAGAACATTGTACTAGTAACCGTGATTCAAGTGTTCATTAACTTTACTAGCAAAGAAAACAATATTCCAGACCCAGAATTGAAAAGGACAATACTATTAATAAAATTGCGAAGTGACTTGTTAATTATATACTATTTTTCCAAAAGGAAAAATATTCCTGCAAATACTGTAGATAATATTTAACATTAATTTTGTGAATATATTTTGTTGAATATTTTCCTTACTCTTTTCCAAAACAGCAGAAAACGTAAATTATTATAAATATTAAATGATTCATTAATTGTACCCAAGGACTTGTTTACGTTTTATAAATTTTGTTTAAAGTTCTTGTTCAGTTTATTTATCCCCTAGCATATAATTTATCATAGGATAGTTGTAGGGTGGAGACACTTTAAATCCTGGTACTACTTCTTACCATCTGGACCAGTGATTTTCTTAGTCTGACTATACCTATGACATCTATACACCAGTGCTTATTTCTAAGACTATAATAATAATAATAGCCCCTTCAGTCATAACTGACTATGGGAATGCGCCACTGAGGTGACAGCCCTCAACTGCTTATTTTCCTGGTGCTCCTTTCGACGTTTTCTCCTCACCTCTGCTTCTTGTGTGAGCCTCTCTTCGCCCAATCTGAGGTGGTGCCGTAAATAGCATCTTCTAAGACTGGGGTATTGCTTTTAAGACCAGAACTCTTGACTGGCATTCTACATTTGTATCATCTGATACACCTGTATAACATTTCTATCACTTTGTCACAGGATGTATTGGGGCGACCTATTCTCGATCTCTTCTCCACTACGGCTGTACTCATTTTCAATTGTTGTACGTACTGATTACCTGGAATTTCCGGGACGACACATTTCTTTCTGCTTGTATCAAGCAGATATTTGATATTGTCAAATCATTTGACACTTTTTGTTGGTGATAGGGCATCACATTTGCTTGGCGCTGCACAGCTTTGCTGAGATTAGCGCAGGTGAAACCCATATGGGTCTGCTCAGTTTCCGCGCAGAGTTGTTTGCTCAAGCCGTGCCTGGCGAAAACAATTACTCGCCCGTAGACGGATTTTGAGTGCCCAAGCGACGGATAAGAGATTACTTGTCTGAACGACACATTTTGGACGGACATGAATGGCCTAATCATTTCCTGTCCACCTGTTTCATATGAAGGTAAGATGTTACACCTGAAACACGTTGTCGAATGAGTTTACAGATGTGTGTGTGAGTTTGCATAGAAGGCAATCGGATGTTTTATTTCCATATATGGGAGAGGTGACCTTCTGTATCACGCACATTACTTCAGGCGGAAATAATTTTGAAATTACCCCACCTAAACACGCATGTTTGAAACGATTGGAGCCCTGCTTAGCATCGTAACAAACAAATGCGGGGGAAGACAGTGAATATAATCTGACACTTTTTGCAAGTCTAGTTCACTGTGAGAATCGCTTGCCAAGACGACAACCAGACCTTGCCAGAGCCTAGAATCAAGATTCTTATATCGGAACCGGACCATTATTTGAGCAATTTTAAGGACTTCGGAGCCCAGAATCAGCTCTACCATTTAACAAGGACACCGGGAATCTGAGGAATCTAAAGCACAGAGTCAAAGTGGGAATTCATTGTTAAAATAACGACCCCTAAGAACACGTTTAAAAGGCCTATTACAGTGCCTTTATTCCTCTGAGCAAACAGTCTGTGAGCCAAGATTGGCTTGGGGGTACCAGTGAGGGTACTAATCTCTGGAAAAAAAAGTGAGGGTAGAAGTGGCCTGACGACGAACTAGACACCATTATCAGAGATGTCTTAGAGACGCGGGACCAGCTTTGCAGTTATTCCCTGATCTTACTTGGAACGTGCTGCACCTTTAATCTTGACCAGAGAAGTAAGAACTCCAGTGACCTATCTGCACAGAACCCAAAAAATCAGCGGGGGCAGATCCTACCATTTGGAGCTAAGTCAAACTTAAGGGCTGCCAAGTGACTTCTTGCACAAAGCGCCCTGCCATCATACAATGATGGGTATTTTTTGTTAAAGACTATTCATTTTTTTAAACTGTTAAAACTTAGTTGATTATTAAATCTGTTATTTGTAAATATACAAATTTAGCGTCGGTTTAATCATTTTGGGTGTACTTCATGTTTGTCTTAGTCTGTTTACTAAATACACTCTAAACAGAGCTATACCAGAATAAGAAGAATTCCACTGAGTAAATCAGGGTGGGGGCTTGAACGAGCTGAAATTAACAATTGCTTAATTTTACATAAAAGGCGGCGGATCAGATATAAGTTAACAATTGCTCTGCCCAACGCAGCATTGTTCTTTACTTCTGACTGCAAGAGCTGGTGACTGCTTTATGCGGGTTTCTCATAGAGAACCAAAAGCAGAGGTAGTCCTAAGCCTCATATGGAGCAGGGAGTATATGATGACAGGAGTGATGTACATACTTATTATATTAACCTTGCCAATTAGTGCACATGTAAATGTAAACATGTTCAATATAAATGCAATGGGTGTTTTCCACTCACTGGGATTAACATTAATGGTCAGAGAGGGTAAAGTTCTGAGACAGATAATATGGTGGAATAACAGGGAGGGATACCTGATTTTTGTGTCAGGGGGACCCTATACTCAAGAGGAATATTTGTTTCTCTCTCTCTCTCATTTCATGATAATGGTCGATGGTACCAACTGGTGGTACTAGTCTGTGGAGCAAGTGTGTGGTATAAGTGGCCTTCTGTCAAAGCTAGACACCAACATCAGATGGGTCTTGAAGATGCTGAACCAGCTTCGTAATTACCCCACGATACTATGAGGGACGTGTTACAGCCACCAGTGACGAGAGTGAACCAGTCTTCAACCTGCAAAGAACCAACATCGGAGCAGAAACGAACTGACATCTTACTGGCAGCTAAATACCCACTAAAAGCAGCCAAGTGAACTCTTAAACCAAAACTTTTAGAGCACAAGACCATCACCTATGATGAACCCTTTAGGCTAAAATTTCCTTTATTTATTTGCCAATGTTAATTATAACTGATTATTAAATTTGTTATCTGTATGTATAAATTTATAGTTGATTTAATCATTTTTTGATTGAACTGCAGCCGTATGTCTCAGTCATTCTAAATACACATAAAAAGCGCTATTGAAGTAATATTTTCCTGAATTTAATCAGTTGGAGCCTCATCAAACGAGCAAAATTCGTTCTCCTCATAGAAAGTCTTCTTCTTCTTCTTCTTCTTCTTCTTCTTCTTCTTCTTCTTCTTCGTACACTCTCAGACGTCCACTTGAATGTCTGGGAACTGAATCCTATCAGCCGTAGTACTTTATTTCTTAAAATCTGTGATGGAATTTTAGTTGTGTCCTTTTACTCCCCTTCTTTCCTTCCTACTTGCTCCATTTATTTCTTTATTTTATGCACATAAACCTGCCCATCGTCGCGCCTTAGATTTGCTAACCTCTGTTCATACTGCGATAGTGTTATTTCATGGCTAATTGACCATCCTTAAGGATCAATCAAAATCGCTTAAGTTGTTGAACCAGATTTGCTTCCTCCGGTAAACCGGAAAATGATTGTTGACTTTTCCGCCAAGACACGCATGTCAGTCTATGCGCATTGTTCGCCACAATAGCGTCCAGACACTGTGGCGGAGAATACAAAAGGAAGACCAGATTTAGTCTGCGGAAAAATGTCTAAATGAAACGATATGTCGCGACTTATCCTTGTGGGGACCAGAAAAGTACAGGTGATAATTGCTTAACTCACATCCGACCAGACATTTTCTGTGTAATTATTACAGAGAAACCTGTCTGGGTAGACAAATTAGCGATGACACTATCTGCAAGCGAGGTTACACATCAGTAACATAATTGACATCCCGACCTACTACATTCTGCTCATGGATTAGATCATATGAGAATCAGAAATAACCATTTATTCTGATTAGAAGTTGTGTCGGAAACGCCAGGCAGAAGCGTGGGCAGTAAAACTGCAATATAACCTAGCAAATTCGGAGGCTAAAACACACTGCATTTCAGAATCGTCAAAGCGACAACTCGGACTGAGGGCAGGAAAAGGATATAGTTAGGATTCTGACCTTTTAGGACTGGACAAAACACGTATCGGAACTCCTTCTGAATACTACAGCAAGGAAGATTTACATGTTAATACGGAACCGGACTCCTAGAGAACCTACTCACAAAAGTCACAGAGGGACTATAACTAGAAATAATACCCCTGACGCGTGTTCAATGCATCTTTAAAAAGTTGCCAAGACTATTCTACCAAGCAAGAAGTCTAGAGTTCCCAACTAGTTTGAGGTAAGTTGTAACATATATTTCATACTTTGAATTTGATATGTTTGAACTTGCTGATGGTTATACAGGCCCAAACGAGGCTGGCAACCTCAGTATGTGAAAATGATATATTCATGAACCACCACAGAAAAGCGATGGTGATTGTTTCGTGCTAGTTCTCACATAGAACCAAAAGCAGAGATAATACTAGACCCCGAATGGAGCAGTGTTTGAGTGATGATTACATCAGCATGTGCATAGTTTATATTATCATTTTTGAGTTACATGTAAACTTAAATATGTTCCTTCAGGCACAAGCAATTGTATTCGCCGCTGTCCAGTCTCATTTTTCCATTAAATTACTTAGAGGTTAACCCCTGCACCCTTCGCTCGGGACGTGCGCCTTGTCACAGAGAGTCGAATTGACAACAGCAGCAGTGCTCACCGATTTTCAGCTAAGTGCTTATTAAACAGGCCACAGCAAAGAACATTTACCTTCAATCAAGTATCAATGACGATAACAAAATTTGTCTGCATAATACCTAAACATAACCTTGTTTTATTTTTATTTTTCATAATAATTGATCATTAAATTTGTTATTTTTTGTTTTACAAATTCATAGTTGACTCAGTTATTATAGAAAGGATTGTACGCGTATGAAGCAGTATCTGTTATATATATATATATATATATATATATATATATATATATATATATGTATATATATATATATATATATATATATATATATATATATATATATATATATACTGAAGCACATTAAAAACGCACCACCTATATAATCCAGGAACAGAGTGTGAAATGTAAATATAAGTGTTTACAAGTTTACATATTTGGAATCTTTATTCATTTTCCTATGAATCCATGCTGGTCATTAATTTGTACATTTGATTGTTATGAAATTCATTGCATTCTGTGCAGGCAAGGGAGAAAACCAAAAATGCAACCTATTAAAAACATTCATTCACACTATCCTCAGTATCTGGTATGTCTACCGTGTGCTTGCAAACAAGCTTAGCAGCGGCTCCGCATGGAACGCACAAGTCTCTGAAGGAAATTCCGGGGAATCAAGTCCCATTCACGTGTAAGAGCAGCTTCGAGCTGTTGCAGATTAGCTGGAGAACCTTGCCTGTAGACTCTGCCTCCAAGCTCGCCCCGCAGATGTTCTATAGGGGTCATGTCTGGTGATAGGGCAGGCTAATCAATCGTCACAATGTTATGCTGCTGTAGATATTGCTGCATAATGCATGCGGTGTGCGCACGTGCGTTATCCTGCTGGAGAAGCTGCAAGTCTGGATAATTTGTGAACGCAGGAGCAACCAATGCATCCAGAACCTCATCTCGATATGTCACAGCATTAACATTTCCACGGAAGACGTGAAGAGGCAAGCGATGGTGAAAACTGAATCCTCCCCAAATTTGAATACTGCCACCTCCAAATCGGTTGTGCTGACGAACACAGCAATCTGCAAAGCGCTCTCCACACCGTCGCCAAATCCGCATACGTCCATCAGCAAAGGATATGTTCAATCTGCTCTCGTCTGTGAATAGGACAGCATTCCACTGCAGTCTAGTCCATCTGACATGTTGCTCTGCCCATTGCAGGCGCTGCTGACGATGTCTGTGAGTCAAGTTTGGCCCAACATAAGGTCGTCTTGCAGTAAGGCCTGTACCTCTGAGTCGTCGTATGACTGTCATTCGAGAGACTTGCCCACGTCTACCCACTATTGCTCTTGCTGTTTGACTTGCCGGGAGAGAACGATTCCTTAGGTGACTCAGCACAATATGACGATCTAGCGCAGGGGTAGTAACTCGTTGTTAGCCACTCCGAAGTCTATCCCGGGCACTGCCAGTGGTTCCGTAACGTTCATTGAGACGTACAATAGTGCTGTGGTGGCAATTCATCCTTCTGGCAATGGCCCGCGAGCTCATTCCGGTCTCCAACATACCGATGGCTCGTTGGCGGTCGTTTTCAGATAGTCGTGGCATTTCAAGCACATGTACTGGGTGTTTTGTCTCAACGGCCTTTTTATACCGAGTATACTGCCACAACGCGTACACATTTTTAGGGTCATAGCTGTTGGAAATCGTGTTGCACGTGTAACTTTCATTGTTTTCATGTAGTCTGTACACAAACCCGTGGGTTGAATCATGCACTTTCCATTCCAGCAGCCATTCGCTCTCTACCTCATGATAAACACGGGAAAAATCTATTTCCAAACTTTTTTTTCCAGCTTCGACTTCTGAAATATCTTGTGAATACTGCCTCGAGCTGGAAGCATCATCATCCTTCTATCTGTATCTCTGCCAAGAGTAATCTTGTGCAAAGGTAGATACCTTTGAAGCCTACATTAGATACTCTAGGATTTGGCCATTGTTGGACCATCACTGCAGAGCAAGTTTAGGCAACCCGTGACAAATTCCTATGAGGCTCATTAGAATTGAAGCACCGGTCATCAATTCACATTTCTCCCAAGAGTAATCTTGATCTAAAGGTAGATACCTTTGAAGACCCTCAGTAGATACTCTGAAGTTTTGCAACTCTTGGACCATCACTGCATGAAAATAGCACACACTGACATTTTTTATTGTACACGCACATATACGTGATGGTACACACTGACATACTTAATGGTACACACTGACATGCTTTATCGAACACACTGACATACTTGATGGTACACACTGACATACTTGATGGTACACCCTGACATGCTTGATGGTACACACTGACCTACTTGATGGTACACCCTGACATACTTTATGGTACACACTGTGACATACTTGATGGTACACACTGACATACTTGATGGTACACCCTGATATGATTTATGGTACACACTGACATACTTGATGGTACACACTGACATACGTGGTGGTACACACTGACATGCTTGATGGTACACCCTGACATTCTTAATGGTACACCCTGACATACGTGATGGTACACCCTGACATAATTAATGGTACACACTAACATACTTGATGGTCCACAGTGACATACTTGATGGTACACACTGACAAATTTGATGGTACACACTGACATATTTGATGATACACCCTGACATACTTGATGGTACATCCTGACATACTTGGTGGTACACCCTGACATACTTGATGGTACACACTGACATACTTTATGGTACACACTGACATACTTGATAGTACACACTGACATACTTTATGGTACACACTGACATACTTTATTGCACACACTGACTTACTTTATGGTGCACACTGACATAATTGATGGTACACTCTGTGCTGCGTTCCATTTATGCATGTGTTTCAAGCTGGTAGAAGTGTGGTCAAATTATATCTCTAGGGGAATGTTAATTCATCTATCAAATGGAAACTGCGAACATCAACTGGTCGAAATAATGTCAGATAAATACTACTGACAATTTATATATTATATTGACAAGTACATACACTACTGTTGAGAGCTCCCGGCTTCTACAGATGGATGTAGAAATTTAAAACAATCGTTGAGCTCTCTTCGGGTTCATTTTATTTTATATGCTTATACCTTTATGTCACGCAACTTGATCTGACAACAATAACTGGGTTGTAACCACAACGTTAACAGGTTAACTTGAGTAAACGTTACTGGGGAGACTGGAACACTGGCCAAAGGTTCTTCACATTTATTGCGTCGATACTCAAGATATTCATGATAGTGAAATGGATAATCATATACAATCAGATGCAGGCACGCAGCTTTCAGTCAAGTTTCATTTTCTATCAAGACATTTAAACCCGGCTGATATTCACCATGGCCTTAAGACACGTACAGTCAGCTGACCACTGACGTAAACGACTAGTAGTCCCACTAGTCAGGAATACTTCACTTTGCCTCAACGTCAAACACAGAGAACGTCCAGTTCTCTCACGGTGCACATAATACTTTGCCTCTACAGGCTTGCACAATTAATAACAGTTCCCGAACTGGAACACAACCATCAGCCACTATGGCTCCTCAGACGATTAACACATACGTCTGTATATCTAGGTCAACACTTTGGAAAAGAACCCAGGGTAACCCCTCTCACGTCATACCTCACAACGCATCGCATATTTACACTATCTTTTATGGGAGTGCTCTGCGGTGCAAGACCATAACCGTGACTACTCAATGTAATCTGCTATGCACCGCACAGCAGCTCCCAACACTTACGTAGCTCCATTTACGATTAAAGATTCATGATTACATAGTTTATAAGGCCAACCAAACAGGGGCCATTAACGTTCATGTCTGCATAAACACAGCAGTAACGTTGCTTTCGTCACTTCTTCAGTCTGTCTGATAATGGTCCGCGATATGATTATATATTACTCAATCGTACAACATCGTTAAAATACTTCCTGGTTAATAATAAACAGCTGGTGTACATATGAATCAACACCTTCTCTGTATGCAGACACAGTGGCGGACATAAGAACGTCGGGAAAAATACACATGGCGCAGCCCTCCGGCTGGCAACACTTCCAAAAATTAACTTCCCAAAATCTTACAATATTTTCAGTCCTGTTCACACGACCTGCACTCTTCGCACGGACTTAACCAAATCTCGCTCTCGGTCATAACAACACTGACCATACATTCATTTTATGACATTCTATTTTAGCAACCCGCTTGTTGAGCACCGCAGCTTTTCAAAAAAATAAATACATTGCGGTGTGCAAAAAAAAGGATTAACATACTTGATGGTACACCCTGACATACTTGATGGTACATCCTGACATACTTGATGGTACACCCTGACATACTTAATGGTACACACTGACATACTTGATGGTACACCCTGACATTCTTGATGATACACCCTGACATACTTGATGGTACACACTGACATACTTTATGGTACACCCTGACATACTTGATGGTACACCCTGACTTACTTGATGGTACACATTGACATACTTGATGGTACACACTGACATACTTTATGGTACACCCTGATATACTTGATGGTACACACTGACATACTTGATGGTACACCCTGACATACTTTTTGGTACACCCTGACATACTTGATGGTAATCCCTGAACATACTTTATGGTACACCCTGACATACTTTATGGTACACCCTGACATACTTGATGGTATACCCTGACATACTTTGTGGTACACCCTGACATACTGTATGGTACACCCTGACATACATGATGGTACACCCTAGCATACTTTATGGTACACCCTGACATACTTGATGGTATACCCTGACATACTTTATGGTACACCCTGACATACTTGATGGTACACACTGACATACTTGATGGTACACCCTGACATGCTTTATGGTACACACTGACATACTTGATGGTACACACTGACATACTTGATTGTACAACCTGAATTACTTGATGGTACAACCTGACATACTTTTTGGTACACACTGACATACTTGATGGTACACACTGACATATTTGATGGTATTTGCCACGTAGTAGTCCAACAGTGGCCAAATCCTAGAGTATTTAATGTGGGTCTTCAAAGGTGTCTACCTTCGCACAAGATTACTCTTGGCAGGGTTGTAAATAGAAGGATAATGATGCTTCTACCTCGAGGTAAGATATTTCAAAACAATGCTGAATGAGTCTTAGCACGTTAACTTTGTATCTGACCCGCTGCCTTTTGTGAAGATGGATATAAATGATTTGCTCGTTCAAGCCCCCAGCTGATTTAATTCAGCGAAATCCGTTTTATTAGTGTAGTGGATGTGATGGTACTGTATGGTTGTGATATTACCTAGTGTGATGCATGAGGTCAGCTGTAAAGGCTCCTGAGATAAATGTAGCTGTGAATTTACAGAAGGCCCTTCTTGCTACCACTTACGACCTCACACATATCTTTTTTACTAATGAATGTGGCTACGTTAAAATTCTAGGGTACTGATATGTAATGTGTTGTGGTAGATTACATACACACACACACAGATAGTTAATAAGTCTAATAATATTAATAAAAATTTATAACACACTGAACTAACTCAAGCTGTGTAAAATTTTGATAGTAAATTTTCTTTAAGTTTATTTGTTCTGAACCAAGGTTTTATTTTGGTCAGAACATATGAAAGATTTTGAAATTATGAATAAAATGCATGAATATATGGCATAATAAATGAAAGGTGTGTACATATGTATTTTACAAGAATAGTTAATATTACTACTGTTTATAGTTGTAATTTATCTGGGAGAACGATTAATGGATGTGCTGTTGGGGTGACTTCATCACTCCCTGTCTGTGGCTACTAAACATTGTCCATTTATTGATGGGAATATAGTTGGTGTGTTAGAAAATAAGTTAAGTTGGTGAATGTCCAGCAGGCCAGACGCTCACGTATCTTGAATGAGTAGTTCTGGTGCTGGAATCGGGTGGCCCCACCTCTCCGTGCTTGGGGGCAATATCAGGAGTCTGGTGGCCCCACCTCTCCGTGCTTGGGGGCAATTAAAGGCTGCTCTGCCAAAATACCGGACTGCACTGGTCCACACTTGTATGTTTCAACATAGCATTTGACACCACTTTGGTGCCAAATAAAAAACTCACAGTTCTGAAATAAAAGTATTGGGTCATGTGTCAGAACTCTACCTCCTGAGCCACTTCTACACTCAACACTACACAACAACACCACATAGACGGAGTCAGATCTCTCTGGCCATACAGCACATCTTACCAAGTTGGTTTCACATAGTATAAGTTCCCCAAGATTACATATTCTGAAATATGTTCATTAGCTTCCTGCCATTGAATAGGATAGGTGATATGTTCCACTGATCTCAACACTTGATCCGCCCTTCATAATCCTTGCTGGCGTTTATGTATTTTGTTTGTCTCTAGACCCTGAACTGGGGCTGGGGATCTAGAGCGAATCCTTACTTGTTGTAAGGGATAGATTTTGATATGGCAGTATCAAATCACTCGAAACATTAAACAATATTAAAATATACAAAGAAATACTTTCAGTCTTGAGAATTATGAATAGAGAACACAGTTATTTGCTAGCAAAACTCAGCTGAGCTGCTGGCTCTAGTATGGCGTCCCTCTAAATATTTCAATTAGCTTTTGGGAAATACACCACTGAAGAATTTCTGTGTCTACTACTTGGACAGTTTATGTTGAATGGCAAAAATGCGCGTCTGAGCGCCGATAATATGATTATCTGTGGCCAATCACCGCCTTTCTCCTTTTCAAATTCAAACCTCCTACCAAAAGTCAATTCAGTCATACCTCAGTCAAGTTGGTCCGTCTGTCTCTACTTGCGTTTTTTACAAAAACACACTTGTTTATAGATGCATTTCCTACACGAATCTGCCTCTAGAGTTATTTTTAGCCACAACCGTCCACCAATTCCCCCTCTCTTTCATTCTAACTAGATTTTAGCACTTGAGTCTCAAGGCCGCAATTTTTTGAAAATTAGTGACATTTTTTGTTTCAATGCAGTCGCTCGCTGATATGAACAACACAGTCTTTTGTCAATATCTTCATATTTATCTATCCGTCTGTATAAATGAAAGCATATTATTTCTCTGCTCAAGATGGGCCATCAGGCCAGCTAGGTTTTATATTCCTAACATTATTATTAAGAAAAGTTACTTTTCAAGGTTAGTTTTTATTTATTTTTTTTTTAAATATGTTCGAGCATCTTCTGTAATGCGTTTGCCGCTGAATTCAAATAAAGGACTCAGTATCGCAAAAAGCGTCCAAGAAATGACTGTTGCGTATAATAGCTAAGGTCCCTTTTGTCCATTTCTTTACCTTGTGTCAACTTGGGGACGTGAATTTTTTTTTCTTTCCCCACCAATTGCGTCTTTTTAGCCTTGCTAGTTTCAAGCACGTGTTCAGTCATATTTTTTCCTTTTGATCTCCGTTCTCATCCCGTCTACAAGGGTAAACGTTTTGCCTTCACGTCTAACAAGTTAGTTTCCATGGCGGGTGGTGACCCGCGGCATGGGCGATCATGTCTACTAGTAGCTTACGCATTATTTTTATCCCTACATTTTATCTTTGGAGATATTTTAACGTTGTATCACGGTTAATTTTATCACAATTAGCTCGATATAAATATGTATATATATTAACGAATATATACTAGAGGTTCTGGATCATACATATGCTTTTCTCTCTGTAATGATTAATTCAACTATGAATTTGTCAAAATCAACGTATACAAATTTAATGCTCAACTACTTTGAAACAAATGTAAGTAAATATGAAATGGTAATTATGAGAAATTATGGTTCATCATAGATCTCGGTTTGGGAGATGAAAATATAATCTTTTGAGGTGGCCTGCTAAACTTATAACCAAGCTTCTAAATTGCTGAAATGTTGTTGCTGCTGGTTTCATCACTTCGTCTCTGTTGGATGTAGGTTTCATGTGTCGATATCAAGCTTCGAACCAGAGACTAGTACAGCTGATAACGTAGGTAGAACCTCAAATGGTCTCTCCGGTTCGTACCACCAACTTTAATAAAATTGAGGGAATAAAAGAACACATTCCGCTGCTAACTATTTGTTTTCTTGATCTAGATCAGGCGCCTTTCCCCGCTGTCCGTCACCGATTTTTTCATCAGAATTTGTACTCTCCCTGAGTGTATATCATATAACTCAGGGGATGTGATAATAAAATCACCATTCATTTAGTTAATGTAATAAAAAATTTTCAACTGGACAGCGGCAAGTGGCTTATCCCTGAAGGAACAACTTTAAACATACATACAACTCATTACAAATGATAATATACATATGATGTCATCATCATCCACTTCCTTTCTCCACTTGGAGTCTGGGATAACCTCTGCTGTTGGTTCTTCCGTGAGAACTAGTATGAAGCAATCAGCAGCGTTTGCTGTGGTGGTTCATGATTGTATCCTTTTCACATGCTGAGGTTGCCGGCCTCGTATGAATCTTTAACACTCCTAGCTAGTATAAACCAATAAAATTCAAAGTATAGAATGTGTACAACTCACCCTAGTAACTAGACAAATCTTAGACGTCTTGCTCAGGTAAATAGTCTTGGCAACTGAACACAGATGCCTCGAACACACCGTCTAGGAAATTATTTATGATTCTAGAATTCCTCTGTGACTTGTGAGTAGTTTCTGTAGGAGTCCGGTTCCGTATTAATATTGGCGAGTTTTCTTTTCCAGTGGATAAAAGATGCTCTAATACGTTTTTTCCGTTCCTAAAATTTCAGACTCCTAACTCTATTCTTTCCTTTGGCAAGGTCCTAGATGTCTACTTGTGACGATTTCTGGAATGCAGTGTCGTATGCTAGATGTTCTCTGTTATATCCTATCTCTCGGCCCACGCTTCCTGCATGGCGCTTGTCGTGTGGTACGTATTGGGGCAACTACGACAGTAGTTTTTGCCAGGAATAGCCTATGATGTATTAGGTAGAAGGTCTCTAGAAATTGGCTCGTTAAGAAAGAATAAAGACCTATTTGAGATAGGGACAAGAAACGGGAATGCGAATGCTTTCCACTGGACAGTGTTTTCTAATTAGTTATGGAAAGAGTTCTGTTTCCCCACGACCTTAGCTTCTGCCCTTAGATCTCGTAACAGAAAAAGCCCCCAACCTCATCTGAGTAGGTGAATATGTAACACCGACAGCCCGAGTGATACATTAACAAACTAGATAATGATCAAACGATCGTTGGGTTTATTAATGAAATATCCACACATATAGGGTTAGTAATGGTTAGAACGTGATGATGGTGAAAGACGATTCACACAAAACACACAGATGAGATAATAAAATTGCAATTAATTAAGTAGTAGTTAATTAAGAATGCACTGGTGCAAAGCGAAATGATGATGATGTGATATGATACGTGTTACCAAAATGGTGAGTAATCTACACAGTCCATGTGTCTCTAAATGCTTCTCATTGATATGATGATTCACACGTATGCATAAAATGTCCCAAGTTGTTATACGTTATGTCGAGTGGGGTATCTCTAAGCCGAGGACGTTCTGATGAAAACTTTTGTCAGACTGAGAATGGTGATATATATATTCCTTCACTGTTTGAGTACATCTCTGTAGTGTTGATCAACAGTTAATAGCTGTCGTATGAACAAAAGGTCTGTTGTCTAATCTCCCGAGGGTACTGGTCAGGCTGGATATCTTCACGAAATGTTAGTGATATGTAGACTCATAACCTTGCGTATGTAGTCGTGATTCATAAAATATACTTTAGAGTCTGCTTCATAGAATGCGCTTAAGAGTGTGTTGCACTTGGTATAAATATGAAATTCCACTTTCGAGCTCTTTAGCTTGACTTCAGATAATAATGATCTTTCGAGTGATTTGAACTTGTGATAACTATGTATTGAACTTGTGAGCCAGCAGTATATGGGTGACGAAAAATGCTGCGTCCACCTTCTGACTTGTGGGTGAGACAATATTCCTTTTTAATTAAGGAATGAAAGATGTCCTATGGCGAATTCTGCTAGCCAAATGTCCGTTTTTGATAACTTATTTCTGGTTAGACGTCAGACACGTTGCGTGTAGACTCAGACTTCTGATGAACTGAAGACACACAAAAGTCTTCGTAAGTTTTTCACATTTAACATTACTGGTTGACTTTCATTCATACTACTGCTCATTATTGATCTCTCTCTGAGTTCGATTCTAATGATGTTAAATATCTTGTGCATGAGAGACTGTGATGATGATGATGAAGGTGAAGTATGAACTATTAATTACCTCCTATCATCTTCTAGGAAAATCTTCTGATCATATTAATCAGTTATGAAAAGAATTAATTGAAACTCTATCTTTCGCACCTTTAGCTGTGAGGTTAAAATAAACAAAGAATAAGAAAATGTATTAATAATCTGTATAAGATCTACTAACCTTCTTTTCCCTTCGCAAAATCCTTTAAGAACACAATTCAGCACAGAACTGAATTATAATCCACTCTGAATAAACACGTGTATTTAGGCTAGGCGTTTTAGGGATTGTATCTCTGCCTCACAATATAAAAACTGGACTGCTTCCTCTAGCAAGCTACGCGGTATTATATTTCTGGAAGTCCAATGTGGGTTTCTTAGACAGGTAATGTACAGCTCCGCCCATACAACCAATCCCTGAGAGCCTCTCTGGTCACTCATTCACAGGATCGCTCTTGTCCTCTGTCAGTCCAAACGTGGGTGTGGTAATTCGCGACCAACTTTCGTTGCCTGGCTTGTTTGACAAACAGGTAGTGAGATAATTGGCTGGCCAATTCAAAAGTGCCGTCACATTATTCTCTGGTTGTTTATCGTTCCGTGTGTTGGCGGCACTCTTAGTTACCTGCGCCCATTGTCGCCAGCATGCTAACATGTCCGCTTTGTGGCGCCGCCTATTAATTTACATGACGGTTGGTTTAATCAGCGTGAGACGTTTTCACCTGGCCAAGCTGGGTGTCCAATGTGGTGACCTGGCCGAGCAACAAAGATAACAACAGTTCACAGAAATTGTGTAATGCCCAGATGTCTGATTGGGATGACCAGATGTGTTTTCACCAGATTTATCACGATGCAATGTGGGCTTCAAACGATAATGTCAGGTATGGGGACTCAATCAAAAAACTTTATTTCCCCCGATGAAAGAACAAATGCGGTTCTTTAGATACCGGTCGCGAGTAATCACAACGATGAAATATCAAATGTCGGATAGCAAATGTGGGATGAAAGAGCAAATGTCGGAGAAAATACAATACGAGAGATGTAGGAAAAGATAGAGCAATAAGGCCTTTGCGCTCGTTTATCACAGCGCTCTGACAAATCTTCCAATCGCGTGGCTGTTTATTGGCGCCTCAAATGTCAGCCAATACATTCAAAGTTCATATTATGAAAATCTTTCCTCGAGTAGTATTCAGTATGACTCATGCGTTTGAAAATTTCAAACAGTCATCCTCCGTATATGGAGTAGCTACATCCGACAATTCTTGGTGATGTTTATGTTACAACTTCTTACATTCTTCCTGTAGAGTCGGAAGTAATTATGCAATTCTTGCAAACACTTCATGCTCGCATTTACCTGGAGTCATTGTGGTATTATCACGTTTTAGGGACTCAATTAATCTCTCAGGAATGGGCGATACGCTTGTCTGGCCCTGTCATGCATCGAAGCGTGATCATGATACGTGAACAATGGCAGTAGGGGAAAAGAGAGTGCCAACATAAGAATAATGCACCTAATTCAGTACACACAACAAATGTAGCTCAATACTGCCGGAGATGAGAAGAGAGCGCTCAAATTATATCACAGTATTCGCTGACATCTTTGATGATACACGCTGACATATTTGATGGCACACAATAACACACTTGATAGCACACACTGACGTGCTTGATGATACACACTGATATACGTGATGGTATACTTCTACATCCATGATGGGACACTTCGACAATCTTGATAGTAACACTGACATACCTGATGGTACGCACTGACATACCTGATGGTACACACTGACATACGTGATGTTACACACAGACATACTTGATGGTACACACTGACATACTTGATGGTACACACTGACATACGATATGGTACATACTGACATACGATATGGGCCACAATGACTTATTTGATGGTAAAGACTGACATACTTGATGAGCCACAATGAATTACTTGATGATACACTCTAACATACTTGATGTTACTCACTTATATACTTGGTGGTATACACTGACATACTTGATGTTACTCACTTATATACTTGATGGTATACACTGACATACTTAGTGAAATAAATTAGACTGGACAAATCACGCACACAAAACTATTTTTCAGTTCCCCTGAATCTTGAAGACTTATCCTCAAATTTATTCTCCCTTCTTGTTTCAAATATATTTCGGGGTTATTCACTGTCCCCCACCTTGACAGCTCTCTTGGCTATGTATTTTATCCGTCATCCGTTGATTTCTCATCTCTCATTTTTCCATCCCCGACTTTAGTAAGTCGTGAAAGCCAACAACCATCATTTTGCTGCAGCGCCATATTCAAGAGCTGATAATGCCAGCAGGTTAAAAGTCATCGCTCTGATGTGACAATGATGATTGTTCTGTGTACACAACTGACATATTCCTCGCACACACCCACTGTGCCCTTTCTGTTGGCGTCCCTTTCGCACGAACATATGCACGCGCATACACTTTAAAATGTTAACGAACTAACGTGCGTCCAGTAACCAATTTATCCCATTTACTAATGTCACTCGGTAAACTTTCTAAGCTCTCTGAACGATGTCAGGATGACAGCCGAAGCCGGGTGTCCATGTTGTTAAAAGACGACAGACTTGCCCTAGATGTGAGAATCAGCTTTCAGACGTGCGTGTATGCGCCTCTCAGTTGCGCAAGAAAGATGGCTGCACGTGAGCTGGCCGTCTGATCTTCATCTTTCTGGGTGAGCATGCATGCACGCAACGTGAAGCCAGCATTAAACCTGTTAAATAATAATAATAACCTTTATTTGATCAGCTTGAAGTGAGCCAGGGCCAAGGTCATCTAGCGTCTGACATTTTTGTTGTTGTATTTGTGTTAGGATGTAAAGTTTGGGTGTTAGTTTCACGGATTGTTTTGTTTCTGTTTTCGTTAAACGTGACATAATGATATATGTTCTGATTTTTTTTCATGTATTCGCCATGTTAATGTTAATTAGAATCGACGTTATTGCACTCCGGGCAAACCCATAGGTTCTCAGTCTCCCTCAGGAAATGTCGAAGGGTATGAATGCTAATTGTTCCTGCTGCGCACTGGTTGTGTACATTGCAGATGCGTCCTCTTATAAGTCCATCCCTGCTGGTCTTACGTTTGATGCCAAATTTGTGCAAACTTTTAATATGGTACATATCTTTAAGGTATAAGTATATATATATTTTAAATATATAAAAAGGTATTCCTAGAGCAGAATTTGGGTAGTGAAGTGACTTCAGATTATTGTTTTTGTGGGTGAAGCTTTCACCTCACACACACATACATACACACATAAAAATGCGCAGTGTAACTTTGAAAAAAGGTACTTTATTTATTCTATTCTCAAAAAATGTAAATGTGAAATAAACTAGAACTATTCCACCATTCTTATATTCATATTTCATTAAAATATTATTACTGCAAAAGAATCCTCTATCATTGCTAGTTGTAGTTCATTGACAACTAACGTTAAAGCCGAAAATAGTCGCCATAACTAGCTTGATTAGTTGGCATGCTCCAAGCGACTCTAAAGCAACCTGAATGTGGTGCGGGTAGCGGTGAATGGCCTCAAGAACACACTAAAGTTTTAACTTACCAAGAGATTTCATCATCTCACAATGTACCCAACACTTCCTCCCCAGTAATGCTTCATTCAGTACTGTATAATTATAACTCACAGAAACCAACCAGTTTTCTTTCCTGTTTATCCAACTCCTTATCTATGTCATCATCTTCTGAAGAACGTATGTTCATAATCATCATTCCATTTGAGATTTTTATTGAGCATAGAGCCTGATTGTTCACAATACTTACTTTATTCATTTTAAGTTGCACTGTTTGAGCTCGCCATTCACTTCCTACTCCACCTTGCACGTTGTCGATTTCTTCACTAGCTTTTCCCAAAAACCCAACTTTGGTTCTTTAAAATGTCAGTGTAAAGACATCTTTGAGGTATATTTCGTAAATCCGCGGTCACTAAAGTGTGGGCAGATATGAATTTGTTGTTGATGCTATGGCTGAATTTGCTTGTATTTTTACTTTTTTTTTCTATCATAGCCTTCCAAAGGTAATAACGAACAAAGTATTACATATGTTTCCCCATCATGTACCTCCTTGTATGTACTAGTTTTGACACTTAAGACATACGCCTTAAGACTGGTTAGTTACTTATTATTTTTTTTAACAATTATATGTAAATGTGAACTTTGCCCCGTGTAGTTACCGAGGGTCTCCAAAAAGACAAAGAAAAAAATAGTACTACCCCCCCCCCCCCCCCCCCCCTTTTCCCCTTTACAGTCAAAAGTACTCACATACTCTTGCATCGGTGGTTTCTATAGTAACGTGTTTGACATTGTGAGGTTCCCTGGACTCACGCACAACTTCATATTAGTCAACTTGTACGACATGTCAGTGGGATTAGTAGGAATATTCTTCTTCTAAATCTCCCGAGAACTACGAAGGGTTTGCTTACATCAGTTCTACATTAATAATCATGTCAAACCATTTCAATTCTTCTACTGTGTTCAAACACGCGTTTAAGAAAGTCTACATCTTTCTAGTTTCATTTTGTTTAGTTCTCCATGTTTCATAGCCATACAATAGGACTGACTTGACATTTGAGTTGAAGATTCTAATTCTGATCTCACGTGCCCATACATATTTCTGTCACAACGTTGAATGTCTGTCTCATGTTTCCCTCACCGTCATACAGTTCATCCCTTAAATGGATTGGGGAAGGTCATGCCGCCTGTCTCACCCTCTCGAGAAGCCGATAATTTTATAGAGCATGTTCTAGTCTCGGCTTTTGTTTTTGAGACATGGGAGGCGAACGGATCGTGTTAAATGAGCTTCATTCTCCTCTGCTCGGCCTCATTTCCGGCAGTCTCTCTGTCTCACAGGTTACCTCCCCTAAGCTCCGCAGTAGTGGTCCAACAGTGGCCAAAACTCAAGAGTAACTAATGTGGGTCTTCAAAGGTGTCTACCTTCGCACAAGATTACTCTTGGCAGAGTTGTAGGTGGAAGGATAATGATTCTTCTACCTCAAGGGAGTTTCACAAGATATTCAGAAAGCGAGAACAATGCTGCATGAGGCTGAGCAAATGTTAACTCTAGTATCTGCGGTCAACTTTTGTGAAGGATAGGATTATCTTATAATTCGTTAACTCTTTCAAGCCCCCAGCTGAGTTAATTCAACGAATTTCCTCTTATTATTATTTATAGCTCTGTGTAAGTGTATTTAAGAAATTGTCTGAGACATACGGATGTAGGACATTCAAAATGATTAAATCAACTTCTTTTTATACAAGTAACAAATTTAATAATCAATTTTGTTTTAACAGTTATAAAGAAGAATAATTCCTTATAGAAAAGTTATCACTGTGTGATATTTAGGCGTTTAAAATGGGACAGTTCACTAGGCAGCTTTTATGTTTCTACTTTGCTGCCAATGAGTTTGTCTGTTCTGCTCCAGCTGATGTTTGGTTCTTTGTAGATGGATGACTGGATCACACTCGTCACTGGTCAAGTTTGAAAATTGTAGCTCGTTCCAAGAAGTGTCAGGGAGTAGCTACCAAGCTGGTCTTGCGTCTCTAATGTATTTGCCACAGTCAATGAGGTTGTTCTTCTTGGTGATTTCAATATCGATGCACACAGTTCAAATCTAACATGGAAAAATATAATACTTTCGTGCAACTTAAAACAAATAGTTAACCAGCCTACAAGAGTTACAAAAACATCATCCACACTAATCGACCACATCTACGTAAGTTGCACAGAAAACATCATAGAATGCTCTGTCCCTAATATTGCAATGAATGACCACTATCCAGTATGCTGTACAGGGTCAAAGAATAAATGTAAAGTTCCCAAAAATAAACATGTAAGTATTAAATTTAGAAGTTTCAAACATTTCAGTAAGGAATTATTTTTAAATGACTTGCTAACTGCACCTCTCGCCCGTGTTTACCAACTTCCTGATCCGGATGACGCTATTGCATACTGGACAAAAATTTTTTATAGTGTGTTTGACACGCACGTACCAGCTAAGGAAATTCGCATCAAACGACAATTAAAATCTCCTTGGATCACGCAGGAAGTGTTGGAGGCTATGAGGCAGAGAGATCAAGCGCACAAAAATAAGGACCTCAACACATACAGGGTATACAGGAACAAGGTTCAATATTAAATTCGCAAAGAAAAGAAAAATCATTTTAGAAATATGGTTTAGAACAAATCAAATAGTAAGGAAATATTGAAGGCAATTAACACCTTAGCGAAAAAACGTAATGCACCAGACTCATTCTCTTCCAACACTTCATTTACTAGCACCGACTTCAGCAATAATTTTCAAGCAGAAATAAACAGTCTGAAATCCACAATACCACCTTCCTCTAGCGAGTTAGACAAACTTTCAGCATTCTGTGAGAACAAATGTACAAACTCAGTTCCACCCGACATTCCTTTTATGACAGTTAATGAAGTGTATAACTATCTTATTGGCCTTAAAGATAATAGCTCATCAGGTCTTGACGGAATTAGTAATCGAATACTGCGTTACGCCGCACCAGCTATTAGTGATTCACTAACTTATATATATAATCAATGTATCGCTAAAAGTTATTTTCCTTCGGCCTTTAAGATTGCCAAAGTATATCCTCTCTTCAAACCTGGCTCGTCAGATAACAGTAACCTTGGTAACTATAGACCAATTTCTCTTTTATCATCGCTTTCTAAACCACTAGAAAAACACATACATAAAGTAACACTACAGTACCTAGTTAGCAATGACTTGCTAATTGACAGTCAGTCAGGGTTTAGACAAAAGCATTCATGCCACACAGCTCTAACTAAGATGATAGACAACTTGCACCTAAACATCAATAACGATAACATATGTGGAGCAATCTTTGTAGACTTTAGGAAAGCATTTGATATGTTAGATCATGCTGTTTTAATAAGAAAATTAGAAACAATGAAAGTTAACTTTAAATTAGTGACATTACTTAAATCATTCCTGTCCGACAGACAGCAAGTAGTGTGGTACAATAACTCCTTGTCAAGCCCAACTATTATTGACACCGGTGTTCCTCGGGGTTCTATTCTCGGCCCTCTACTTTCTTCCATTTACATAAATGACCTTCCACTACACATCGAGCACTCATCCTGCGACCTATTTGCCGATGACTGTACCATTTATACTAGTGATTAAAGTTGCAACACGCTAGAAATATTATTACAAAGCGACACAGACAATCTTATTAAGTGGAGCAATGAAAACTGCATGCAAATAAATATCATTGAAACAAAATGTATGATAATATCAACTAGACAAAAATTACAAAACTCACTGAAAACAACACTTCAGCTCTACATTGGAACCTCTTTAATTGAAAATGTAAATGAAAATAAAACACTAGGACTCATAATTGACCAACATTTAAGTTGGAATTCGCATGTACAAGCACTGACCAAACAAACGGCACAAAAAGTTTACCAGTTAGCTAAAATCAAACATTTCCTTGATGAGGAGACACAAAAAATGTTCTATACATCCCAAATACAAACACATCTAGACTATTGTTCCACAATTTGGGATGGCTGCACCATGTCTAACACTAAAAGATTCCATTCATTACAAAAACGTGCAGTGCGCCTAATTTCAGACAAGAACCTCACACTGTGTGTAGACCCATATACATATCTTAACATATTACCACTAAGAAAGCGCCTTCTCTTCAACAAAGTCAAATTTATACACAAAATCTTGTCATAGAATGCTCCAACGTATCTGTGGCCTATTTTCAAATACAGCGGAAGACGCAGTCAGCGCTTAAATAAATTACACATGCCCAAGCCTAGGCTCGACTTATTCAAAAAAAGTTTAGCTTTTTCTGCTGCTCATCTGTGGAATAATCTTCCTTACGACTTAAAAAACACTCTTAGTCCATATTCATTCAATCACAGACTTTTCAAATACATCATGAGTGCAGATTATATGCCACCCTAATTTAGTTATGTTCTTAAATAATTACATAACATCATATGTAGGTTTTAAAGATAATTTTGTCCTGTTTAGTATTAATTATGATAAGGTACTGTAGATCTGTGTAACTGTTATTGTACTATTACAATGTTGGGATTTTATTTTATTATTTAAGTAATAATTAAGATACATGTGAGAATAAATGGATTCAGTATGGAAGACGAGAGAAAGGAAGGGAAGAATGTTAGACGGGCCTGCGTGCCCAATTCTAAACCCTTTGAAAATAAAGTTCGTTCGTTCGTTCATTCGTTCTCTCCGTTTGAATATTTCACACGAGTTCTTAAAACACACCTCTGAATATATCTCAAATCACTAATTTACTGTATGAGGAATTCGATTTTTATCAGTCTTGTTGTTTGTTTGTTTGTTTGTTTTTTGTTTATTATTTATTTATTTATTTTATTTATTTATTTATTTATTGTTTTCATTTTCATTAATTTTGTTAATTATTATTTTTTTTTAAATTCTTTATTTTTCTTTTATTTTTTCTTTAATGATGTTAAAAACATACTTTAATTGTGATGATTATTGCAAATGTATGATGTTATATTACTTTTATAATGATAAATGCCTTAAATAATGCTTAAAGTAAATGTGAGGGTGAAAGGATACAGTATATATGATGAGAGAGAGAGAGGAAGGGCAGAATGTCAGACGGGCCTGCGTGCCCAATTCTTAACCCTTTGAAAATAAAGTTCGTTCGTTCGTTCGTTCGTTCTCTAAGACCTGTCTGATGATGGTGTCTTGTGTCGACTTCAGGCCACTTATATGCTCACTTGTTCTAGAGATAGTACCCTCACTGTAAATGTAGTCAGGTGAACAACTCCATCCTTTTCTATAACAGCCAGGAGATAACCAGATGTATGAGATCAGTTCACTCTCCTTAGTTTGACTTCAGCAAGACAGACACGTCTGCCGAAGTATAAATAATGTCCTCAAAAATATCCTCTAGATAATAAAGGTTTTCCAAACCTAGTTCATTTAACAAAGTAGCAAGTAATGGTCCTTGGTACCTGCATCAACCGATGCAGTACAATGCAGCGACATGTGAGCTGGGAAAAAACATCTCGTGACGACGACTTTCGCAGACAGGCTATGAATCGAAATCGCTCACGACCCAAAATCAATAGAGTTAATGAAAAAGTCAATTTACCTTGCTTTCATGAAATACACAGAAATATCACGCCTCCCGACATGTGGGAAACACTAGAGGTATTATCTCGAATAAACGAAATATCCATAAGAGGACTACACATCCCTGACAGAACAAAAAATAGCGGAGATCCCCTCTTCAACGAGGCATCTCTTTCGCCATTCCAAATCGCTCACTCCACTAGTGGTGGGCGGAACCCGATCGACCAAAAAACAAGACAAGTCATGCGCAGTCCAGCGCAAAAATGACCACAGCTCAAAAGTTAACTGCATTCGATACCAACGCGAGAAGACAAATGCTTACCGAGAAAAGTGACTATAAATTTCAAGCAGTTGTTGCCCTTGCGTTATAAAACAGATATTGAAATAAAACGATGTTGCGAGAATTTATCACGCAACATATCACCACCTCCTCCCGATAAAAAAAAAAAAAAAATGTGGAACATATTTTTTTTTTCAATATCAAAGAGCAAGCGATAAGCGGCTCAAAACGCACGAATTATGCGCTGATAATTAATTAAATTGCCAAACAATAGGCTAATTATAGAGTGTCTGGTGAGGATATACCTCAACAGAAAAATAAATATGTCTCAAAAAATATTCACATCGGGGAGGTGTCACCAACACACATCACGTTAGCATGTAAACACAATATACGTATGCAAGTTACTATAATCATCATTAAACAGCATACTCTAATATTGTCTTTAAAAATGGATGTACAAATCTGATAGGAAAATTTAAATAGTACATTCTTTGACATGTAATGACATAAGTACATAGTAAAGTTAAACTACATGACGATCCAGGACATATGCTCTGGTATTCCGAGGGTAAGTACACAATCTAGAACTCGTAAGGTAAGTCCTCAGCTCAACAATGACATTC
This sequence comes from Oreohelix idahoensis, assembly GCA_024509875.1. Lineage (NCBI taxonomy): Eukaryota > Metazoa > Mollusca > Gastropoda > Stylommatophora > Oreohelicidae > Oreohelix > Oreohelix idahoensis. Next base: position 1,228 of record JAMPIV010006769.1, on the reverse strand, counting down.
TGAGAAAGTACAAGCAATATAATGCTAATTAATAACTAATATGCTTCATAAGGTACAATACATTATTAATAATTGTGGCTGTTTAGTAAACTAACGGCCCTTATATTAAACTACTCAGTCCTCCTCTATCATCTTAAAAAAACGAACAGAAGAAGATGACAACAAAGCACGATAGTGTGTACATATAAAGTAAGTACAGATGTGCTAATCTATTGTAGAAATATAGGTGTGTTATGACTTATATAACATCCACATACCAGGACAGAAGTATTAGTCCTACATGTAATTAGACAAATTTCAGCACTCCCCCCATACCTCCCCACCCCAAGCACCTCCCCCCTTCAAAGGTCAAGACCTATCCTATCCCCTTAATCCTCTCACACTCCACACTTATTCAACACATCCCACAACCCCAACTGACTATATCCACTATACCTCTCAAAATCACCTACACTACTCCATCCCATATCTCCCCTTCTTCCAAAATACTCAAACTCCAATCCCCCCCCCACTCACCCCCACCCATCGCTAACACCCCCCTCTAACTACACACACATCCTCCAAACTAAAACACTCCCATACCCACCCCTTCATCCTCTACAAATCACAACAATCCACCTATCATCACCCCCACCCCTATTCATCCTCCACCCACCTCCTCCCCCCCCCCTACCACACCCTCTACTTACCACAACCTCATTTCTTCTCCTCCCCACACAACAATCAAATTACACTATCCTCAATTCCAACAACCTCCCCCCTTCCCCTCAACTTCTCCCCAAACAACCCCCCCATAATCTCTCTTATCCCATCACTCCTCACCCAAATTCCACCCACACCCCCCCCAATCCAACCCCCACCTCTCCACCACCCAATAAACAACTAAAACTTCCCCTCTCATAACCTACAAAATTCCTACAATATTACAACATACAACCCTCTCCCCATCCCCCCCCTCCCCCCCCCTTCCCTCTCAAACCCCCCCCCCCCCCCCCCCTCAAACTCCTTAAAATCATACCCCAACAACACCCTACTCTATTCCCTACCTACCACACCCCACCCACTATCACAACCCCTTACACCCATCCTCTCCCTCATACCACACCTACATCTCATCCACCTCCCTCATATCCCTCCAACTCCTCCACCATCTCCCTCCCTATTCCTTTTCTAACCATCTCCCCCCCCCTTCCACCCCAACCCCCCAACCCAATCCCACTCCCCCACT